>NW_027018659.1:524401-558412 GCF_013076305.1 Rhopilema esculentum
GAGCCACCTACATTTTCTCCAGCCATATCAGCATCGTAAAACGAATTCTTGGATATCAATCGACGCAATTTTGGTCTGAATTCAATGTTAAAAGAGTCACTAAGTGACTTTGCAAAAGTTTGTTTGGGAAAGCTTAACACTACATTTGTATTCTTAGTTAAGGCCAATCGACAGATACTAGAGGGGCTCAAGCTATCTTTAAAAAAAATGACAAATCAGTGAACGCGATTCCGCGCACATGCCCATTGATAGGCTAATAAAGACTGACAGATGGCCTAAGCCATTTTTATATCTATCGATCGCCTGCGCACAGATCTTGATTTATAAACCAATGGAGTCTAGCTAAATCAACCAAAGCTGGATGATGAGCCATCGCATGCAAATATATTCTTATCCCTGCTTATTTGGTTGTAAATTGTCGCCATTTGAAAATACTGCTGACCTAGTTCAAGATTTTCTTTAATAACCAAACTAATATTTTGAGCCAGTCATCCATGATATATGAGACAAACCGTCTTAATGAAGATTGTCTGATTTTTCTGTTTCGCCTATAAATCACTTTTGCTAAATGAAATTTCTAAATAAAAGTTGTCATGATATTGAACTCACACAAAGCTCCCCATCTTTGGTCAGTATTTCTCATCTGTTTAATCAAGAAAAGTCAAATCGAGTTAACAAGCAAATTACTGAAACCTCTCTTGTTTTTATAGAATTAAACATAATCTTTGAATTCATATTATATAATGCTTCATTTCGCACGTGAATTCATCGCTGCATTCCCAATTAAAAACTACAAAAACCTGGAAGTTAGAAAAACGATACAGTGCCTGTATTTCCCCAAACTGTACTTCTTAAAAACATAATCAGGCTAGTTGTTATCCGCATGAACATCTGAAAGACTCAATTGCGTCAGTTCCTTGTTGTTTCTTCTCTTGCCCTGTGTGGAAACCATTGTTGCGTATAGCAACTAGCTATTCAGTTCTGATATCCCGATATTCATCCGTTTTTGTTACCGTCGTTCGTTCTCTGTTGCCTCTATGCCATCAACCTGAAGTTGCAAGTAGCTTGTTTCAATCGAGACTGACGAACAAGTTCTCGCTGCAAAGAACTTGCTCCAGAATATCTGTGGGCGTGACGATCCGTGTACTGCCGACGATCACCTACAAAGATGTGATCCGGGTATCAGAACTGATGAATGCACGGTGTTTATATAACTGGAGTGATTCGTGAAAAAAGCTGCAATTTAAATGGCGGCCAGGAATGGATATCCTTCTTTCTTTACATTTTAACGTAAAGGGTGCTATAATATTGTAGCAGAAAACAAATGAAGGGGCCCATGCTGAAAGCAACTTCTTGCTATCATCTCCTCCAAATCAGAAGGGCCTTAAGCATCAACCGACCATCTTCACATAATCTTAATATGTATATCGATATTTTTGGCTGGTGGACGGTTTTCTATTCTTGGTATTTTTAACATTGGCTTCCTAACTGTAGCATAGTGCGTAGTGCCTTAATATAGACAAAAATATCAATGATTGATGGATGTTTACTGCTTTTTTCCTGAAGCCGGCTAACAAGTTACTCACAACCCCTTTTCAAAGACACCATATCGACCATGTTTCACGCGCCTCGTGATATCAACAATCTTGCGACAACATTTCACGTAGTTAGTAGACATAAATCAGACGCAGACACACGAACGAACCTCAGCGGATGGCCTAAGCTTCTTCGCAATTTCTCGAATTTGACGAACTTCGTTAAATGTGATGCCACCAATTACAAAAACATACAGAGTTTTGTGATCATCTGGCCTCGGCTTGCTCACATTCATAAACAACCTACGGAAAGATGAATTGATTTTACGTAACAATCACCAGGCAAGACGAGGACACGATGGACACACCTGATATGCCCTTATCACCATTGGGTCTGGTTAAATGAAACATGGTTCTAGAGAGTAATTTCTATTGTTGCTGATTCGGATAAAGGTATCCCCAATAGATTTTGCGGGGACTTGGGGGAAAGCAGAAATGGGGCCTACATGACGACGCTCAGTTACTGCTGGAGATTGCCAAAAACGCTTTCCAAATTTGATTGCTGATTGCCAAACTCCTATTTGCTGGATTTGTCTCCCCAGCCACTGACCTCTCTAAAATGAGAGAATATTTGGCCTAATATCGCTACTAAATTCTGATGTGTAAATGAAAAGAGTCACCTGAATGCCTACTGACTTGCTCTATAACGGATTTAAGGAAAATACATCACCATTTCACTGAGGACTGCATTTGAAGGTGCAAGGAAGAAAACATGATATCTTACACGATTTGCGAATGGTCAGTGTGTTTTTTTCAGTAACATCTCTCAGGTTCACACGGTGCAGTATTCTGAACAAAGCAGAGTCCAAAAGGACTGGCTTCCTTCGACGTGATGAGATGCAGCAACAATGCATAGCGGAGAAAGAACAGCGGAGAAAGAACAGCGGAGAAAGAACAGCGGAGAAAGAACAGCGGAGAAAGAACAGCGGAGAAAGAACAGCGGAGAAAGAACAGCGGAGAAAGAACAGCGGAGAAAGAACAGCGGAGAAAGAACAGCGGAGAAAGAACAGCGGAGAAAGAACAGCGGAGAAAGAACAGCGGAGAAAGAACAGCGGAGAAAGAACAGCGGAGAAAGAACAGCTGATATGGGGGCTTCAATGCGAATGTGAAAGAGCAGTAACTGTAATGATTTATTCATGTAGGTGTGGGCTGCTATCACGTAAATACTTTGAAATATCAAAGAAAATGATACATACCCAAATCCAGTTTTTAAAAAATCTTTTAAACCATGCGATTTGAACTCGACATCAACCAACTCTGGTCGATCTGGATGATAAATTAACTGCATCAGCTGTGATAGCGCGGGCTTGTATTCGGCCTGCCCACCAGTGTTTTTGTCAAGAAGAGTTCTAAAAGATCATTATTTAATCGCAGGTTAATTATATCACAGTGTATGCTTCACACTGTGAATATTCAAATTGCGGATAATTTTTGCGTGAAGATGGAACGTCCTATACAGAAATGTTTGATAAACAAATATTTCCCTAAAATAACGAAATTTGGTTTGTTACAAATCCGTTCCTCAATGCAGCAACAAGCAGCAGCAAGAAAGTTTACTGAAAAATACCTGATTTGTCTTTGTTCATGTCGAGCTCTGCCAATTCCACGCAATCTCTCAAAGATATCAGCCACCTTTATTCGTACTTCTTTCTCACTCGGAGCATCATGACCTTGAAGAAGACAAAATTATTCCTTACTCCAGGATAAAGATGGAAAGTATATTGGTATTACAAAGAGCTTCATTCTGTGAGGTGTGATCTTGATGACATTCTTGGCATTTCCAACTTCTTTATGATGTAGAAAACATCAAAATTTCAGAAAAAACTGTCATGTTTATTCTGATTTCCGTGTAAGTTGTCACTTCTGGCAACCTTTGCCTCTACATCCCAACATCTTTTTTCTTCTGCAGAAAGCGTTTCGTTACCACTAAGAGTCAATACTGAATGAACACCCTTTGAAATTTTTGTTCTGGGACGCCTTCTTTTAAGAAAGTTTACCAAGAAAGCAGAGAAAGTTTACCAAGGAAAAAGCCTCCCCTCTTCTGTTTATTTAACTTTTTTAGGTTTCTTACCCAACATGTGCAAAGACAAAAACAACAAAGATGAAGCTATGAGAGATATCATAAAGACAACAACAAAATGATTGTTCTGTTCTGCGTTATCTCAAGCTTTTGGATATTAAGATACAATGGCAAGTGTCAGAATGAAAAACCAAAGCTACTTCTGAAGGAAAAGGTAATAATCCATGACTTTAACAATCTTGCATGCTGTAAAGGTTGCTTGATATCTATTGGTTTCTGGTCTGTTTATACAGAACCCTATTTTGGACCCTTTGCTTGTTCCCAATCCTCCGATTACTCCAACCATCCCCTTTTATTAGAGATTTGGAAGTTGTAGCAGTTTACAATGCCATACCGGTGGTAATATTTGATGTGATGCACAATCCATTTGAGCTAGATGGAAAACTAAATCAAACTGCGAATACATATTTTTAATGAAAGTCAACACTCACCAAGTATAAAAAGAAGATCGTCGTTGTGGTTTCCATCGAGAAGAATATTAGTTATCGCGTTCTAAATGAGAATAAGAAAACCATTATGGCAAATGATAAATGTGGCCAATCCTTTGGTTCTCTAGGATTCATAGTATCCGGTCTCAGAACAACGGGATTGTGAAAAGAATGAAAATTGATTTCTGTTGAGAAACCAGCACTAAGTCAGTTTATTTTTCAAACTTTTTGTATCTTGCCAATATTCGACACCCTTCAAAATGTAGAACCATCAAGTCTCTACTCCCTGCTATTTGAGAGGCTTTGAATCAAAGAGCACGAGGCTTCTTAACATTGGAAACTAGAGCCTTCCAGCATTTGCAACATGGGTTGTTTAAGGTTGTTAATAAAAATGTAGGAAGCAAAAGTTATTGAAGTCTAGCACAAACAGCCAACCTGTAAGAAAGAGTTACAACAGTTAAAGAATTGTTATCCGGACGATACATCTTAGTCTCTCGTAAAAATAACAAAAACTTCTAAAGACATTTCCTTCGGTTTTCTGGCAAATTAACGAACATTCTTTAACAAATTGCATACGCATAAACAGGCAAAAACACTTTTAGACTATTAAGATAAAATTGTTTAAATGCTAACCTTGAATTTTTCTTCTAATCCTGGATCAATGACCACCGTACCACCCACAGCAGAGTAAAAATGTAGACACAACAATAATGAATCGACCACATTGAATCTGTGCGCAAATACAAATCCAGTAACAGGAGGTTACAAATGAAAAATATATCCATAAATTACAATAAGGAGGTTACAATAAGGATACTTCTATTTGACATAAGGTATCATTCCGTTAGATGAAGGAAGACCTTTTGATTTCAAGGTACGACTGATGGATGTGAAGTGCTATGTTATGTTATCGACAGATTTAAATTCACATTATTGCATTGTCATAAAAATCACTCGAATGAACTTGCCTTGATTAACTAAAGAAAGGGTAATGCAAAGAGAATTACTGAAGCTCATATATCGTTACTTTGGATAATATCATGAAAAAATATTGAGACAGTTTTAAGGTCAAATTGTGCGTACCTATTTGAGTCACTTGTTACCAAAGATAATATTCTCTCTAGAAACTTGGATGCATCTTTGCCAAATAGTTCGAGCGTTATTACCTAGTAAACAACAAACTAACGTCGATATCAAAATATTCGATAGAACAACTTATAGATATATATTTTCTGCTGAAACTAAATTATCAATGTTTATGGGCTTAGAAACACATTTTAAAATTGTTGATAAAATTGTTGAGATCATGGCGTCTTTCCAATGAATCAAGCAACTTTGATGATACAGATCAAGCAACTTTGTTTTAAAAAATATAAAAGGAACCTGTTAAAAAGGTATATAGTATTTAAATTTCTAATTCATTCTAGGTGCCACTTAAAATGCTTAAATCAATTTTCGGAGAGTCACGTCCTTCTATAATAATACAGACTTTCAGAAGAAATGGCAACTTTGCAAAGAGACAAGAATGCTTTTTGATTGCAACATGTATCACCAGTTTGATATGATAAAACTTAAAATCAAGCAGAAAAGTTGGGACCTTTTCAGCACTGAGGACCTCATCTCTGTGATCATGGTCAATAGCAGTTAGGGCATTCACAGCAGCCATGATGCATTGCAACACTCCGCCATACTTCTGGAACAGCTTCATGTCCCCTCTGCAATAACACATTATTAATAAATCATGATATTGCTTCTTTAAATGACCAAACGAAATATTGTCTTTGACAGAGTACTCACTTAAAACCAAGCTTTGATGTTTAAAACAGAATTAACAGCCATATGGACCTAAGTGTGACAACTGCAGATGTAAAGTTAAAAGATTCTTTTGTTATAAATAATTACATCAACTGCCAATTGATGATTGTTTTAAGCGTGAAACTTGAAGTTAGGACCCCCTGTTTCAGACACCAAAGCATATATGTGAGTGTTTCTTTAAAAACTTCATTTTGTAAACACATTTTTCATTTGTAGCAAAAAATTGATTTAATGCAAACAACAATTGTAGCAAAAATGCTTACTATTATGGGACTGTGAGCAGCAAATCTAGTTTTTGAAACAAAAGAAGTCACAAAAATTCCAGCTAAATGTTACTCGTGTCATGAAAGTAAAGCCTTAAAGTTTTGTCTAATTGAAAACAAACATATAAATTAAAACCAAGCTAACATGTACCTAAAGAATCCAAGAAGGTGTTTCACTCTTTCCAAAATTGGCCTGTCATCTAAGTCAGTGAATTCGATTTTCTCTTTTTTCAGAATATACAAAATC
This sequence comes from Rhopilema esculentum, assembly GCF_013076305.1. Next base: position 530,830 of record NW_027018659.1, read on the forward strand.
TTTTTGTGTAAGAACTTCATTGATATCTACAAGAAAAGAAATAACAGATGTGGAGTTAAAGATAAAGCGTAACCAATGAAGCTCTTCAATCTAAAGCAATAATGTTGTATTTGACAATGTTTCACAGGGCCCAGTGTCACCAAGAGAAAAACAGATAGAAACTACATATCACATATGGCAAGAGTATCAAATTTGTCTCATTAAAAAACCCAAATTTACCATTTTTGGCAGCCAATAATCACTGCTGCAGATATAAATAACTTAGTATTCAAATCAAGGAATCCACATATCAAAATTTAAATCTATGGGGCATCATCCTCCACATTTTCATAACAGGCAGAACCCTTATTCCTGCTCACTCAAGTTTACAGAAGCTAGTAATGGTGTTGTGGGGGAGGAGAGATGACACCCTTCCTATGGAGTCACAGACTGGCTTTTTACTCAAGACATTGTTTACTGCTTAATTGGCAACATTGTTGTCACCATAAAAAAGCAAACAACCTAGCAGCCACTCTCCCCATAAAATTTTTCTATTGTCCCCCCCCCCCTCCCCTCCCATGACATATATCGATGGATGGATATAACGAGCTGATGGATGAATGGGATAGATGTCAGTTCCTCAATTTTAATATAGAGGATTACTTGGCAAAGATAGACCTTTAAAAACCTTGGCTAAAATTTTACCTTTGATTGCTCCATCACAAAAGCATTCAAAACCTCTTCAACTTGTGAATCACTTGGATGGGCCAGGCAGCCAGGAAACAAAGTATCTGGAGTTTTGCTGTTTGAGATAAAACACAAAGTTAAAGACAGAATTCTGATAGTAAGTCCAAGCCTAAAATGTTAATAGAAATGGTTTGGTTTTGAAACTTTTAAAAGAAGCTTCTTACTCAAGAAACAACATCTGCCTGGCAACAGTGAGAATTTAGATAAATCTCAATAGGCAGCTGGTATTTAAGTATCAAAACATTGATCATGTCAAACAATGCAGTTACTGGAATTTCTCAATAGAGTTGATAACAATGATGAATTCACTGTGATTTAATCAGAGCCCGTCTTTCGTATTTGGGTAATTGAAGAAGAGGTTGACTCAGCCAGATATGCATGGCCACTTTTCTACCTGTATCATTTATTTCTATTCATTTGGTTAAAAAGGAGATAGGGAGGTTTCTATGCTAATAAGCACAGCTGGCAGATCTTACAGCCTTTAAATGCTTATAATTCAATTCACTCACTTTCCACTGTCAAAGAGCATTTCCATATTGACAGCAACATCATTATGGTGACCAGGTAATTTAAAGAGCACCTCCATTATTGTATCTAGCATGTTATCAGAACCAAAACTTGTTGGTCCCACAAGGTCCAATATTCTGTCAACAAAGACAATTGAGGCCCTTTTGGAGGCTGCCTGGAGAGGAAAACAAGCTCTGAGATAACATATGGTTTGCCAAATTAAAAAGTACAAGATATACAAATTGTTTTTAATCTATAATTCACTTAAGTTTAAAGCCATCACCACTAATGCTCTATTGAGAATCATGGGTGGGTTTATTTTGTCCTTGATGTTCTGAAAGGGAGTGCTTAAATGAGAGAGGGCTTATTAGAAGGGGGCTTGTTCAATAGAATAAATAAAGGCTAAGGTTTGTTTGCTTTCCTACAAGTCTGGATGTTTAAAAGCTTTTAAAAATGACATTGGAATTTAATTAAAAGGTAAAGAAATATGTGAAAATTCAAAATTTTTACACTACATAGAAACTCTGCATATTCTTGCATTTGGCAACCATTTTCTTTGAGGAAATTGGGGACTTGACAGTGAGAATAATGTACTTCAAATTTCTGCTTGGATTGGAGGGTCATTCCCACCAGCTTTTGGTATACTTCCCCTGCTAGTACTGGGAAGAAATAAAAGTATAACAGAAATTCCGAATTATACTGGCCACTTTGTGCCATAGTTTGTACCTTCCTTCTTGCTTTTGCATTTGGCATGTTGGCGAGTTCAGAGGCAACAATCTTGCTAAAATGTCCAATTCCATAACAGTCTTCATGAATGCTCAAATTTTCAAAAAGATCATTGATAGATGATGCTAGCATCTGTTGTGGAAAAAGTAAAACAGTCAGCTCATTCCATAAACAGTCAGTTCATTCCATAAGCAAGGCATCACCTTTCATAAAATTTGATATAGATTTAACTTTTCATCAGAGGTATGATCAAAGTTTGGATGTGAAAAGTTTGATTCTGAGAATGTTGATTTTCAAGATCATAATATGAGAATCGGATGAGAATGATGGAATATTGAAAAAACTGCTACTGAAATGAGTAACAATCAGATGGATATAGATTTACTACAAGTAGATGGAGACATAGCAGTCTTATGCTTTCCTAATTTTTTAACTAAGGCTTGTTTTGAGAAAAATTGTTCAATTGACAATTATATTTTTTCTGTTTCATATAATTATATAAACCTTGCATTGTTTTCTTCAAAGAATTAAACACTACATAAAACAATTAAGATAGTTAGTTTTAATAAGACAAAAGGTAAATGCTAAAACCAAAAAGAAATTCATTTCAACTTTGGTATGAGCATGAAAATTTTGTTCTCTTATTGAATGAGTAACAAATCAATTAAACAACTATATTTTGTGCACACTAAGGAAGCTAAGAGATCACAAATTCTATTCCAGGTGGATTGCCTGAAACATATACTGTTATTCCATGATTCAAATGTTGATGAGCCATGGTACCTTTATTTGAATTTGAAGATTGTGTGGAAGAAGAGCAACATCAATATCAGCAAGACTATTGAACATTCTCTTGTCACCCTAAAAGAAATTACAGCATAATGTTTGTGATGTTTGAAATAGATGACTTTAACAATATTGTCGTAAAAGCAAAATAATGAGCCAAATACATCAACTGATTCCCAATAACTAACAATTTAAAACGCATTGTCTATCTAAACTCTTAGCTTATGTATACAAAAATACTGTCCTTTGCTGAGCTTATTCCAGTGAAACTGAATAGGTGACCTTAACCCCTATGTAGCTGTGTACAATTTATCATGTATGCATAGTATACAATGTGAACAATTCAGTCAAACTAACTGATATGTTCTGAGTAAAATTAACAGACAGTAATATAGACAATGTATCAAAGATGTACCTTGCTGTGTAAGAAGCCTTGAAGTCTTGCAACATCTGATGGCAAGATGGTAGAAGCATCACTATGAATTGGTGTAACAAAAAGGTCTGGCAGGATGTTGGAATGACATAATGGCAAATGTATAACATTTGCAGTTGCAAACTAAAATAGAACAAAAATATCAGTTTAAGTCTGCAGAATTATTTGACACTATTTTTAGAATTGAAGATAACATGAAGTAATTGAATTGTAGATGTTTCTGTTAGGAAGGACCTAGCAAGGAGTTTCCTCAGAAACAAATCTTTAACATATAAACCAAGGGTAATTTCTTTGTTACTTCCAAACACATTTTACAAGTTCTAAACAAGTTCTAAAATGCTGAACATGGTTGGTACAAAATGGTTCTTAAAAGAATAAAATACCTTGGCAAGCAATCCTAAATTACTGAAAATACTTACTTCATTGTGCATCCAAATCTTTAGGGTTCTTGCAACCTCTCCAAATGTGATTACTTTGGACTTACCAAGCTGGTGTTGATTTAATGTAGCAACAAAATCATGTATTTCTGAAGAAACTAACGATATGATAACCAAATGATGAAAATCACTTGACTTTGCAATTTTTTCAATTCTTTTTAAATTCGATCCAGTGAAAAGCGATTTAACAATGAAAACTGCTTTTGTTTCTGAGTCCAGGCACTCCTGTTGAAGAGAAAATATATGAAAATCACTTTATGAATTTTCTGATCATTTAACTTCAATTATCTAATGGCATCAGAATTTTCATAAATTAATTTTCATTCATTGCATTTTTTATCCTTATACGTACTGTACACATCATCTTACATCACTCTTTCTAAGACCCTGTTTATACTGAAGTGTTTCATCCGCATAAATTTTTATCCACATAAATTTTTATCCGTTTAGCTCCTCCATTTACACATGAAACTAAATGGTGAGTTTTTTAACTGGGTATGCGCACAATCTTTGATTTAAGAGAGCGCGAAAATAATTTTCATTGATGTCAGAGTGAACATGTTCATATTTCTGTCTTAAAGTCGACAATGCCAAAGAAATCAGAAATATATCGACGGGAAGTAGCAAGAAGGCTGATTAGAACTTCACATGGACAGAAGAGGAAACTGCTTTGCTGCTCCAAGGTCTTTCCCAGAATCTGCGTGGTCAGCGATTTCTTCTTGAAGCTTTCAGAGTAAGACTTATTCTTTGTAGTTGTGAATTGCTGTCATCAACTATTGATTGCAAGTTGCGTTGGCTAACTCTATAGGATCTCTCAGATAGAGCAGCTAGCAGAGCATTTAGCCTTGTTGCAGCGCTACAGAGCTTAAAAATGCAAACAGAGATAGTATGATGTTTTAAAGACTTTCATCCATGATAGTTCAGGAAACAGCAAAAATGACATGAAATATTAACAAAAGCGTGCCAATTTTTTCTCTTGCGCCGTTTCATTATCATATTTAAATGGCCTCAATATGAAACAGAATAGCCTCACTGTGTATGCATATAAAAATTTATCCGGATAAAACTGTTTACACTCCCCTTTGCCGGATAATTTTCTATCCGGACAAAAATTCATTCACTTTCGTAGCAGGATAAATATTTGTAAGGCAAAGCGGATAAATATCTACACGGATAAAATTTGCTCTAGTAGACAGAGAGCCTATCCGCATAAATTTTTATCCGGATAAAATACTCTGGTGTAAACGGGGTCTAATTCACCCAATAACCATTGTCTCTATTCACCCTCACAATGAAACCATTCTTAGCTGACCAGCCTTTTTCTTTCTTTTTTATATTCCTTGATTAGGTTTGCCAATTCTGTAAAATTACATACACTTTGCAAAGTACATGCCAAAGTACATGTCTTCAGCAGAAAAATACGTATATGAACTGTCTTGCTGCTTATATAATTTGTTTCTCTATGGATCTTGGTTATCTGTTTGTTAAATAAGAATGAAAAGTGGAAACAATTTTGTGGTTTAATGGCAGTATTAATAGAAGGAGCTGCATTTATCATCAAAATCATCCCTCATTTCAATAGAAATATACAAGTTTTAGTTAGGTTCTTGTAAAATCTTGATAAAAGGGGGTGTTTCAGCCCACCAAAGGAAAATAGGTATTTGGAAATATGACATCATTTCCTCTTGATTCTAATAGACCTTGTGATCTTCAAAAACCTTGGTAAATCAAAGGCGGTTTTTCAAAGGAGATTGCCAATCTGAAAGAAAGTCTAGGTTGGGAGTATGAGCCACATCAAGTCGTTTTTTCCATCTTGATCTTCCCAGATACTTTATATACCAATCTTACAATTTCCTTGTTTTGGTTGTGAGTAAAACCATTAACCTCCAGCTCACATAAAATTTAACTAGATTTTTGCCTGAATTTTTTCGCTAAATACATAAAAGACAGACGTCCTGAAACAATCCTTGAATTATCTCTACTTTTATACGATTCAACATCATTCCACTTAATTCTGTAATAAAGGTCAAAATAGCACATAAATCCTACCAACTGATTCAGGAATTTTAGTCTTTACAATAAAATATAGATAAAAGATGTTTGTCCGCACAGCAAAGTCAATCGTAATGACATATCTAGCGTGATATCATGGCTTCAAAGATTTTCACCTTGCTATCATCGATACTTCGAATTGATAATGCCCCCGCAGAAAAAATCTTGTCAACTACATTCATCCAATGAAGGCATTCTGCAGATCCGTCATCGAGAAAGACGACTGCGTTGGCTACCGTTGAAAGAAGCTTCTGCAGAAGTTTGAATTTAAAGTTTTCTGCCATGGCCAATGATCACAGTTCAGTGTGCAACAAGTCGTCCATGTTGATTTCCTCTCATACAAATGTTGCTGCTGTTGTTTTATGTTTTGATGATGACGTTGCGCTTATTTTTCGCAGGGAACAGGGAGGAAATTCAAATCAAACTTGATGTAGAAAACATATCCAAATGATTATGAAATTAAAAATAAGCAATGTTTGGTGTTATAAAATAAATGTTAATGTTTGCTAAAACTAGCTGGTGGGTATCTGTATGTCTGTAATGGTTAGGCCTCGCAGTAAAAGCAAATCTTTATTTGATTTATGTAAAAGTGCTGGAAAACTAACAACGAGCTATGCAGCTAGAAGTAACATAGGCATGACATCTACTTATATTGCTCAATTCCATACAAGGAATTTAAAGCAACTTGCAACAGAAATTTACAAAACTATTCATCACGAAAACTCAAGTTTCACAGAAGATATTTTTAGTATAACTGAATCGCCTTATAACATCAGGGGGCTCACTTTTCCTAGAAATAAACCAAACACTATAGCATACGGATTAGATACTGTATCATACAGATGTCAAGAAGTATCGAACTCAATTGCCACAGAAATAGCTTAAAGCTCAAATAAAAAAACCTTTAAAGCAAGTAGCAAAACTATGTCTGCGATTTCTTGCTCATGCCACATTTGTAAACCATTTATAGGACAAGCAGGCTGCATATATGATAGGGAACCTACTTTACATTGATGTATCTTATCATTTATTCATCTATTTTTGTTGCGTTGTTAAATTTGGTTATTGTTAAGATATATTTAGTTGGTTATAATTAGCATTAGTATAGCTAGTAGTGTACGTTTACCAACTGAAAAAAAAATGAAGAAGAAAAATGTTATTTTGGTTGCAAATTTTCTGAGCAGAGCATATAACGCACACAGTTTAGCAATCAAGAGATGAACTACCGGTAAAGCCTCTTTTATTTGGCTTTTGCCCCTTCTCAAACTTTTTAAGAATTTCTTCCTACATTTCTCAACACTCTGCGGGCCTGTGTTCTGGAGTTTAAAAAACACAATCCAGAAATGTAAAGAATTCTGAAATTGAATTTTCCCGCCAACATTACCTCACGTGATTAATGAATCGTCACATGCAATGAATTCCACACGTCCTTGGAAATCAGTTTGTTGTAGTAGAGCGTGAAACTGTGGAAAGGTGGAAAAAAACGTTAAATGTGAAATGTAAGTATTACTGCGTTGATGTCATTGTAAAAATGTTTTCGGAAGGACTCAGTGACAAGCCTGTTATAATATTTTCATAGCCACTTAAAGTCAGAGTGGATTGCCCTCTGGCCTTCCAAGCTGCAAATAAAAAATTCAAGCAGTTTTAATCTTGTCGAGCTTTTAATCTTCCAAGAAAAACGGTTGGGCCTAATATCGAAATGAACTTAAGGATTTGTTCATATCGCCAGGTAGGTTGACATTTGCTTTTGATGAGGGAAAATATACATGGCCTAGACATTTACGTTTGACGAGATAGGCCTGTTTTGAGGTCACAGGCAATTAAGATGATATTCAGCAGTCAATTGGGACCTAATTACGATTTTATGGGTTACTTAGCAGCTGAGTGAATACTGTGAGCTGCGATTCAAGGCATTTGTATACGTGATTCTGATTAGCTGTTTGGCCTAAGAGATGAATCTATACTTTTGAGTCCTGTTCTGTCTTGGCAACGTCATTACTGATAACACAGTTTCGGTGTTTGTAGTTAATAAGCCTGTCTTCAGAGCCCAGATTGACTTTAGAAGTTATAAAGATAATGCAAAATACTAGGCTTGGCTCTTATTATCAAGAATCTAGGCGAAACCTTGCCATTAATCAACAAATGCCTTTCACTGACTGACAATTTCAATCATGATTTCAAGAAATGGTATGTTCCTCACTCAATCGTTCTGTTCATTTTTCATAGACATTTTTGTTTGGTAAATAAAGTCCATCAGGTTCCTGTATAGAAATGTGTGTGTCTTAATGATTTTCACACTCACAGTGAAATAAAACTTTAGTATTACTAACTTTGAACCTTTGCTTTAAAATTTAATGATATTTATGTTGTATTTGAATTTCCTCTCTCTATAGAAGGCTACTAGAAGTTCTTTGAACAAACCTTTGGTTCAGTTTTACATAAAATATAAATTACATCAACTGTTTACCAGTTTGCAGTATCACAGGCTGTTAGTCACAAGACATCAACATTATAATATATTCATGATTTTATCTTTAATGTATCATTATAACAGGCGAATAGCCTGCATCTTTAATGACCAATGCCTCTGTTGGTGGTTATATTCAAACCTTCCAGATTATACAAAGCCCAGTGATTGTGTCAGACTCTGACATGGAGACAGAAAGATTTGCTTTTGTCATATCTGTGGACGTTGCGTTAAAAGTAGCAGAATCCTAAGTTGTTAGTTATCCTAATGGAATATTCATTATGGGAAAACATATACATAATTTGCCAATTCATTAGGAGCCTTAATGGTGAGTTGTCATTTGCCTGATTTAATTAGTGAAATGTTAGATAACTTAGGTTTTATTGTCAAGGTTTATTATCAAGGTTTTGAATCTGAACTTAACTATTGTCAGGGTTTTGAATCTGAGTTATGTCATCATTGACACAAGTTGCCAATTAATTCTGAATATTTTCAGTTGATATGCATGTGATCTTCCCATATCATTGCTACCACTGTTTTCTTTCAAGAATTTATTCTTTTCTAGATTTAAAATGACTTCAAGGTTTGGTTTCTTGAAACCAGTGGCCAGAAGAGGTATTTATTTGCTACTTTAATTTGATATCTCTCTGGACAAGGTTCCCTGGACAGGCTCTTGAGAATGATATTGTTAATGAGATTTTTATGATGGATTCCAATCTGACAATTATTTTCATCTCTTTTTTTAGTTTATTGAGCCTTGATTTTTACTTTATTTATGGTACATATTAAAATGAAGTTTTTATTACTTTATTGATCCTGTGACATGCTAGTAGACAGGCTGTATTTAATCACATGTCAGCTTGTATTTAATCACTGGTAAAAATTTTCCATGGCCAAGTCAATATATTTCTTTTTCAACTTTAAGGTAATAAACATGTGACAGATGGGCTTGTATGGATTCTAATGTAAACTTACTGTAATTACTCTGGTACCAGAGAGTTGGGTCCTGATCACATGACTAGATTTTAACACATGGCCATGAACATGGCAATCAAGCACTCTGTCAACATTCCCAATTTGCCATGTTCTGTAGGATGGGGAGAAGGGTGGGGGGCTTTTGGTTCTTCTGTAGGGTACAGGTAGAGCTTTGTTTGAACATTGGAAAGTAGCATTGCCACTTTTGCTGTTATATTTTTTTATCAAGTGGGATTCAAATAGATGCTGCTTTAAAAGTTCACCTCTAATTTCTTTTATTAAGGAGAAAACAAAGCTGGCAAACCCAAAGATAAAGGAAGCACCAAAAGCCAAGATTGCCAAAAACAGTGAGTTGTCTTTTCATGTCATTTTAAGTGAATTATTATATAATTATATATCTGTTGCTATTACATCATAATTTTTCATAAGCAACGTGTGCACAATCTGGGGGACTTGGTTGCTTCAACACATCTGGAAATTTTTAGAGATTCAACCCCATCTGACCTATGGTAAAAACTCAAACTGAAGCAGTGCAAAGTCTGAGGACCTGTTTGATACATATTCGTTTTTCTGTTGCAGAATTAGGTTTGTGCCATTAACGCAAGGAATGGCACATTAACGCGTTAACTTTCAGACACCTTTGCAAAATAAAAGATCAGCAGTTTGATTATTTGAGACACATCTTTGATGTCCCCTTTTAAGTTTTTTGCTCAAAATTTTCTTTGACAAGAAAAATGCTTGAAAAAAGACAGAAGACGAAATTTGAATCAATGAACAAGCAAGCTCTTCTAGAGTTACCAGAGACCCCAAAATGATGCAAGTACACTTGCTAGTGCTCAGTCGATTGCCAGCTATTTCCATCAAATTTGGAAAGTTGAAGATAAACCAATGGCAAGAGATTAAGTTACTGCCAAAAAACAAGAAAATGTCTAATGTGCGAAAATATATGACAGTCAATTATTGTGATTTGTGATATTAGAATGTTTTTTATTAGAGCTCACTTAATAAAAACACAAAGGCTTGGTTTTCCAAAAAGTAAGGACCGTGTAAAAACATGTCCAGCCTCAATTTCTCTCCTGTTATATAATCAGAGTACTGTAATGCCTCGAATAAGCGCCAGGGCACTTATTTAATTTTTGAGGCTCCAGAGTGGGTGCTTATTCGAGGGGGGTGCTTATTTAAGAAGTAGATTTGGGTGCAATTTGTGTTATTCATTAATCTTTCTTGTTGAATTGCCTTCTTATTATGTTTTCGTTGAAAATTCGAATAAGCGCCTGTTTCATTCGAGGGTTGGGTGCTTATTCGAGGGAGGTGCTTATTCGATAACTTCCCCTCTAGGGTGGGTGCTTATTCAAGGGGGGGCTTTTATTTGAGGGGGCGCTTGCTCAAGGCATTACGGTAGATTTTATTAGCTGATGAAACGTGCTACTAAAAAAGTCATTCAAAACTGTTACTTTGTGGCATTATAAACAATTTATTTTATTGAAACATCAATTTTTCAATATGAACAATATTAAAAGTTCCCAAGTTACAAAATATTAACAAAAGATCATTGATTCTCGACAAAAATTATCTGATTCTTAAGAAAATAGGTCTAGAAATTAAGCTCAGTCAATAATTCAAAATTTCTGTAACAGGATATTCCATTATGTTGTTTTAGTCAGATTCAGAATTACAAGAGCTTTCATTTGATACCAAAATCTTTGTTGAAGTTGCTACAAATCAGAAGCTAAGAGAATCTGGGTGTGGTCGAAATGCCCCCGATTTTGGAAATTTTGCAATTTTTGACCCGTCATAACTTGAAAACGAGTTGAATTAGAACCAAAAATTTTGGTTGTGAGCTTTTTTTATAGAGCCATGCAAATGAGGTTTTTCTGGGTACACTTGATATGGAATGTCCCTAACGGCTTAAGATAGTTGGGCAGGACTTATCGTTTTGAAGGTACTTGAAGCCAAATATGCCCCCGACTTACGTGTGCGTAGTTTACAAAATCTTTTTTCGCCTGAACGTGTCTTGAAGATCCGATTCCTATCCTGAAGTATGAGCTCTGATGATCTTACTGAGTCCTGCTTAACTCTGGATAGGTAACTCTGAAATGTTTTCGTCTTTTCTATCAAAATGTTCCCAGGCTTTTCCTATTCTTTACTCTCTTTCCGCTCGTGAACTTTAGAGAATAGAAAATAAAACGACGATTACAATGGAGAGACCAACAGTGGGCTTGGCTGCCGTTTTTGTGGTCGGAGTTGAATGAGACAAGCCATGTGATCAATACTTGTTTACCCGTTATCATACAGATATGCTAAATAATGTATGAAAAGTTTCACATGCATTGTTTCCCCCTGCTTGTGTTTTCGTTCTATATAAACACAGTATACGGCCCGGTATGTAAGGCAAACATGACTTAGTTTGCTGCCTGATTAAAAGACAACAGAGAGGACTTGTCTGTCGCCTTTAGTCAATGAAATGAAGAAACTTCGCCAGAGGCTGAACCCGTTGTTTCACAGAGGAAAATACGAAATTTGCCAGTGAGTAGGTTTGGCGATACTTCAATATATTTTAAGGACAACCAACAATGTTTATGATTTCTGATAAGGCTTTAAAATATTTGGTCAGGCTAACTCATTGTGAGAAATAATTGTATAATTGGTCTTTGAAGGTTGCCTGAGCTTGGGTTTATATCAGGTTTCAAAACTTCAACCTTTTAATTATTAAAAAGCAATGCTTAGTGAAAGCTATATTATCAATTTCTTGATGAATTTTTGCATCTGCAGGTTACTTTGGCTGCCACTCCCTTGATTTACGGTCTGTAAATCCAACTTTTTAAAATTATATTGAGAGATGGGGAACATTCTTTTTGCTGAAATTTTCGTTGCCTTGAAGTCAAAACGATGTGTAAGAGAGAATAACTTAATGGCAGTGAGCCATTGTGACTCATCGCTCGCCGTCATTCAGATCACAGAATACTCTGTGTTCAGGTTACAGGTGATTTTTGTCACCTCACGTGAAAATGGTTCCTCGTCATAGTCATGAAACTGTTTGAACCTGATTATGGTAAATGATTAGATTAAAATCCCGAGCCTTTCAAGTCCAGTCTAGTCTATATTTTTTCTTCTATGCATATTCTTCATTCTTCAACAGGTTTCAATCATTCAATAATCTACTTTAGTTACGATGCCTCTTTTTCACTCTTAGCCTCCGTTTCTACTTGTCAGTTAACCCACTGGGTTGGGTGGTTTAACATTTACTATGTATGGTTTGACATTCAACATTTACCAACATGTTTAAATCACAGATAACGCTGTAAACTTAAACAAATCTTGTTAAATTGTTGTCATTAAGATTATATTTCATTTTTTTCCTTTTTTATTTATTCTCGAAGCTATGAAGTGGTCTATTATATAAGTTTTGTTTTCTGTAGGTCGAGTTCTGTTCACTTGGTTGATAGTGTTTTGCCAACTAGCTCACACGAAAATGGCCTAGACGATGCTGGCGGCGATGATACCGTTAGCGACGAATACAGCAATAATAACTCGGTCACCCAGAATGGCAAAAAGAAACTTGAGCGAACATCGAATAATCTTTCAAAATTAGCTGACAAGCTAAATACCGGAAGGTCTAACCAGAATGGCGAGCCTGGAGGTAAACAAGCCCAACCAGCATTTCGGAGACGAGGCAGTTCTAATATTGCAAAGTTGAATACAGGGAACAGTAAGGAACGCACGGGAACCAGTCAAATCCATGGCCAAACACCGTACATGAAAAGTCCGAAATTTGACACAAAGCAACCTGCTGGAAAGCATATACCTAACAGTGGGATGATAGCTCAGCGAGGATTGCCGCGATTTACGGTAGGCTCGAATGTAAAGGGGAGCGCTAGTTCACGTGTCGAGGATGACAAAGCAGCCCCAGGTGCGAACGAGACATTCGAAATCCCGTCTGCAGACGATGCAGGTATGGCTTCTGTTTACAATCCTAGCTTTTGTCATCGTTAATAGCATTGCTATCACTGGATGGTTTTTTTATCGTATGATGTCATTTTCCACCTCAATAAGCTATCGCAATTTAAAATTCAGCTGATTAAAACTCATTTTCCTTGTAAGGAAGGTATTTCTATTTCTCCTGACGTTTCCAGCTTTCTTGTTCAGTGGGCTTGTACAGCATGCGCAAAAGGCATCATTTATGGGGATAATTTTATGATTCAGTCTACAATAGAATTGAAATTGTTAATCATCCATCATTGGGAAAGTTTATACTTCTTACGCTTGTTATTGTTCGTTTGTCTGCTTTGTTTTCGGAAGACATAAAGTTCTTGTACTGTATTTGATTCTCCAGTTGGTCAAATTTATGTAATATAAGTAGGTGAATTGAGATTCCACTAGCAACAGAATTATTCTCTGTTATTTAACATGGGCTTATGAAAAAATTTAAACACTGAATCAGGGTATAAAGAGCAGCAAAAAGTGGATTTTGATGTTTAGTATTGCAATTCATCGTTAAGGATCTGAAGCACAGTTTGGATTGCGTTCAAAAATAGTCAGGCAGGTCATGCTAGCGTGGAGGTTTTCTAACACTTTCTGCAGGTTGTACAGCGCCTCTCTGAAATAAAAATTTCAAAAGATGTATTAATCCATCATATTGCAATTGTTTTAATATCATATGCCATTTTCAATGACGGTCCTTCGACGTGATTATGCAATTCAATTATTTCCTTCTGCCTTTTCAAATTTGTCTAATATATATTTCTTTTTGTCAAATTTGCCGCCTTTTGCATATTTTCATGTTTTGAAAGGCTTTACTTTTCTCAATTTGTCTGCTGCTGATATTGATAAACTCCTCTTCCAGCTTCCCGACCGCTTGCAAATCTGATGTTTTGTTGCTCATCCTCGTTTTAAAACGATTTCTGTTTTAGCAACAGATAAGAGTGCTTCACACACTGGACGCACATCATCTTCGCCAGTGGCCTCAACAGCATCTACGACCAACGTTATTCGAAGGCCAGCGCCTGCCGGGGGTGTTGCGAGATCTGGCATAAGGCCTCCGTCAGGAGCATTTTCTGGAAGTACAAGTGGAGCAGCTATTGCAAGAGCAGAAACAAAAATGAAGCCGCCCACTAATCTGCCACCCCGTGGTAGCAAACAGAATTTGCTCAAAGGAAACAAAGAAGAGCTGCGAAATTCGAGTAGTAAGGGTATTGCTGTAAGGAGGGGGAGCGCACAGGAGACATCTAAGTCAAAAGATGGCAGCACAGATACCTTGAAAGGGCCGGGTGTTGTGACGTCCAGACAGAAAGCCCCTTCAAGGGAGTTACAGACCATGGCCGATAAATTGATATCCTATTCTAGTAAGAAGCTGCAAAGGCCATTGAGCATGTGTTCAGGCTCAGATCTCTTGCAGCCGAAAAACGCGGGGCAAAAAATAGCCCGGAAAAGTATTGGTGGCAGCAATTTGCGGACTGGAAATTCTTCGTCATTGCAAGATCTATCGAGACGGTTGTCTTCTTCAAACCAAGACATACCCAATTCTGAAGCCCGCAGTCGAAAGGGCTCTATGACTTTTTCAGACAAAGATACTCCTATGAGGAAATCTAAAAGCGGTAGTATGAACTCTTTAAACGCTGGCGTTCAAGGATTCTCTGGCCAAAAAGGTCTTGTGGGAAAAATCGCAGCTAATGTTGTGCCACGGAAAATATCAAACGAACTTGCAAAACCGCGCTCTAGGACAAGCTCAAAGACCCTGGGCTCGACAACCTCTGATTTCGGCATAGGGGATGTCACTACAGTGCATTATCAATCGACCCCTGTCAACAAATACGTTGGGTTCGAGATCCAAGCAGCAAAACGAAGCGAGCATCCTTTCGATAATGCCGTAAATGAGGATATTTCCGCTGTCTTTTGCGATGATAATAATGACCTGAAGCCGAGCGATCTGGGATTTACGAATGTTGCTGCCCGTAGAATTTTAAACACAACATTTGATGGTGGCGACAAAAACCGAACATTTGACGCGGTCGATATTCAGAACAGTACTTACTTGAAAATTGAAAAGTCGCCCAATGAAAATGCCACGGTAATTAATAATATCACATTTAGCAAAGATGAGAACCCCGAGGTTGATGAACAAAAAGTCAACAGCTTGCTGGATTCTAACCTCTCCACTGAGTCACAAACACGAACACAAGATGCCTTGAATGTCGAGGAAAATGTCGTTGTATCAAAGCCAGATTCTCCACCGTCAACATGTGCGAAAATTAGTAAAGTTGCGTCAAATTCGCCTGATAAAACATTAGATCTCGGATCAGCAGAGAGCAAGCCGGTTTTCCGTAGAAGCGACAAGAAAGAACCGGATTTGGATGGATATTGCTCGGACAATTTTTTGATGAATGAAAGTATGCCTCATTTGGATGACAGTCTCTTAATGAATATAACCGATGAACCAGATGCTGCTATGTCTTCTTCTCCCTTGGATTCGAATGAAAAGAAATTGTTTAGTTCAAAAGGCAATCAAAATTTCTCTAAGACGGAGCCTCATAATGTTCCGCTTCCAAAAACCGCCTCTCGGTCTTTAGAATTTAGTGAACCGATTGAGAGTTCTATTGAAAAAAATGACGATGCAGCTGATGTGTTAGCTACAAGTTTGGTGAATGACAGTTATGATGTTATAAAATTAGAAGATGCGACTGCCCCGGGGGATAATTCCATGCCCGGAACAAGAGATGGAAATAAAGAAGTTGTTTCTGAAAGAAAAACTAAAGAAATTGAAAAATATGCTCATGACACGAAGGATACAAGTGAAGATGGCCCTGTTGATATTTGTGAACAAAACAGGAAAGAAACTGTAGTAGACAACGACAACCCTCCGTCAGCGGACATTGATGAAGAGCGGAAACCGTTGGCAGCAAACAGATTTCAAATACCAGTGCCTGACCATGATTTGCAAGAAAACGAAATGAAGTCACAGCAAGTTGATGCTGAGAATGTTGATCAGAGGTTCTTGTCTTTGCTGTCCCAGACTGTTGAGACCTTCCTTGGTGACACCATAGGCAACGATAACACTGTAAATAACCACGGTGGCTTAATAACACCGATAGACTCAGTAGAATCAAAACATATCGGTGTTTCCTCGCTGCCACCCAGTCAAATGAAAATCGCTGCTAGGCGACGCAGCCTCATCAGAAGGAACACTAGCCCATATGCGACGTCATCTGATTCTCTGAGTCTAGGAACAAGTTTTCGGATTCCAAGAGAAGCCTCGATTGCGGAAATGGAAGACGGCAATGTGATGATAGACGAGGCTACGTTCCGACATTGTCAAAATGATGTTCGGATAATGAAAACGAATTTGTTGAGGCTGAAGAGACTGCTAACGGAGGTATTATTATGTACCATTACCGCTAGCTAGCTTTCAGTCTTTGCTTTTTGACAACTCGGCCAATTGATCATTGGCTTATATACAATTTCCCTATTAAAGACGCACTTAATTAGAGTCTCCTCCTTCTTCTAGACAGATATTATGTCACCCCTGATGAAACATCCAAGCAAATTTGGCATATCGCCTCCCGTCACACCAACAAAATCAGTTTTGGTAAGAATATAATCTCCATTCTTGTTTGCCATTCGCTTTGTATCTAAAATTTCTGTATAAATCATCTGGTTTAATTTAAATTTTCTGTCATTCTTAACATTTGTCTGGTAATTTTCAGCTCAGCAGAAGCTTTTCCGATGCAAGTAGTTGGCTGGCAAAGAGCAGGAAAACACCGGATTTTTTGATAAACAAGACAGATGAAGACAAAGTGGAAGACGAAATAAAGGAAATGAAAGAAAAGGTCACTCTTCTGGAAAGGGTATGTTAGTACTATGAATATGCAGAAATACCTTTATAGTATGTTTTCCGGATGTTTCCTTGTGTTCAAGATATAAGGAAGGAGCATAATAATACGAGTGGGACCTCAGCACGAAATCAGTCTCAAGATAACAATAAATCAAGAACTAAGTCGCTGGGCCTTCCTAGAATGAGCTTATTTTTATAGCTCACCCTAAAGCCACTCAAATATAGGAAGGTCTCTAGTCTTACATTTACGTATATATACTTTTATATTCCTTTAATGCTGCAAAAAATATCTTAATCTTTGTTGCCTGCTTATTTCCTTTTTTCTCTTACAAATATTTCATCATTGGAAATATGAATTATTTTTTACTTTCTTTTTTTATTTTAGGAAAACGAAGAATTGAAGCATGATTTGGAAAGCAAAGATTACACAATTAAGCTTTTGCAAACTCAGCTGGTATTTTTTTTAATTAAATATATACTTCTTATTTTGTCGAATAAACTTCATAATTGTTTGCACAACGTTTCAAAGGTGTTTTGTATTAAAGTAGCACTGTTTGGTTCTTTTTATAAATTGTAGATTGCTTTAGACAACAACGTTCTTATATATTCTCGAATTTCGTAAATTTTGGTTTTAAGCTTGTTAATGTTTCGTAAACTTGTTAGATATTTGCTAGTCAAAGTCATAAGCTGTTGAAAATTAAGAGTTGTTTAATCAAACCAGCCAGCAGAATCATTTAAACACGTGTCCCGGAAGTCCACTGACGACATACAAGGGATGGGTAGGAACCTGAGATGTTTATGCCACTTGTATACCACTAGCATCAAGTAAATCTGCTGTACGAAAGTCAATGTCAGTCTGATCTGTTAACGAAAATTCATAGCAACTTCAAGTCAAATAAAGATTTCGTCTACATCAAATTCATCATCCAAGTTTATAACTGAAAGATGCAACTTGGGACTATTCTGTGCCACACACCAAATATCTACAGGCTTGCCTATACGGCATCAGGCTCTATTCAACAGGCAGTTTTCGCCTTAAACAGCTTCTTGTCGTTTAAGCAAGTTGTTGATTGCCATTTTTATAGGTGTAGATAACAAACAACGTTTGTCTTTGTTTCTTTACAGGAAAATCAAGAATATTCAAAGCAAGTTGAGCTGCTGACGGAAGAAAAAAAGATGCTGCATAAGGAACTTGAAGAGTTAAAGGTCAGCTTAAAACTTGAAAATTTAAATTGACTCTAAGATTTAATTTACTTTTGTCATTGGCTAGCTAAAAAAGGAGATAAGAACGATCTTTTTCTTCGGGTTGTTTCATTGCTTAATTAAATTTTTTATTATGTTTTTTTCATATCGAAATCATATAAACCAAATTTCTTCATTTTTTTCTTTATTTTAGGAAAAACTAAGCGAAGAGCTTGGTTCCACTGTAACCAGGTAAATGATCTTTCTTTAAATTATTATCTTTGTATTTCATTGCGATTATCTTTTGTGACTGATTGGAAAGATAAAAATTTGTGCGACCATCTCCACCCTGAAAGCTACCGAGGCAAAGTTGAGGAGAAAATTTTCATTTATTAAAGAAAAAATGTCTTTCTCAGAATGAAAGCTACCCCTTTTCCTCGTGTCCAAACGAAATTACTTGTCAACTTTCCTCCACTAGTGAGACGTTTGGACAGTTTTTAAGATTCTATATATTTTGCTTTTATTATATTTTATCTTTGATGCTTTTATTGTATTATATTTGTGATATTACTAACAAATTAAAGCCGTTACATTTTTAAGCAGCTTCATTCAAATTTTTTTCTATACCATACCATTTGGTAACCTTACACTCTGATAATGACCGTGTTGCGAAATCAACGATTGATTTTAAAATACCGTTCCCAACTCTAACAGAAGCTAAAACCAAAAGTTCCACAATAATCAACTTGCTTTTCTAATAACTGGAAAAGCTGATCTGATTTACGGACTAGCCTACTAGCGCTTTTACATAAATTACATTTTCATGATTCAGAATAATATTATGTTTTGAAATAATACAATTACTGGCCCAGAGTCAGTCACATCGTGCAGGCACAAGATCATCTGCTTGAGAGCCATCATTTCCTCGCATGAGTTCTCGCAGTGCATGTCTTCCTAGAGTTGACTGCATACCCATTCACTCAGCATTGTGTTTAATTAATCCTTCACAGCTACGAATACGAGTGCCTGAAGCAACCGCAAAGCGCCAGCAAGATCAAGGCTGAAATCGTGAAAGCTTACTATGAACAAGCAGATGTCTAGCTCGCCAGTTCGCTGCACCTGTTTTAATTTGAATTATGCTGCAATGTTAATTGTTTTCTAGGGAAGTTATCTGTTTGATAATTTTGTATTGGTTTTAATTGCAAAAAATTTAGAAAAATTAATTGAGAATTGATAAATATATTTTGTATTTGATGAAGGAACACTCGAAAGAAACGCTATTTTTTGTTTGTTCACTGTTGTAAGGGGGCGCTGTTTCAAATGATTCACATGATGTGAAGCAAAATTGTACGTTCATTTTAAGTCCTTGAAAGACTCTTTATTCGATTCTTCATTCGATTTCAAAGTCTAGTCAGTAAGCTATCTAACTGCCTGCTCCGGATTTATTATTATTATGTCGAACAAGGCTAGCTGTCACATGGTTGGTAAAGAATTTTAGATCTAAAACGCTTTTATAACAGAATTTAAACTCTTGAAATTATTATGACATTCCTTCTAAATTGGCACTCATGCACGGAGGCATACGTTCAGAAGGGGATGGGGGGGGATGGGGGGTGGCTTCCACGAAACCGTACGATTGTATACATGGATGGAAAGGATGTTCAAGGGTCTAAAACAAGATCCTCTAAGCAGCCTTTGATGCTAAATTTTTGAATAATGAAAAAAAATGTTTACCGGTCTACCATTAAGTGCTCGATACCCTATAGGCAGAAATGTACAGACTGCCTGGTGATCGCATTAAGCGTGAAACTCGGAGTAGAAACAAAGAACCAGATAGCGAATTTTTCAAGTTTATTTGAAGGATGTTTTCTGAACCTTCTCAGAAACAGAGATTATTATGTATTGTGTCTACACTTCTATCGCCCTTTTAATTAGGAATTTCAAAGAAAATCGTATTTGGCTAGAACTCAAGGTGTCACAAGGATCCTGTTTGAAGTCCTCAAAAACCCACTTTTTCATCAATTATAAATTTTTTACTAGGAGTGTAATTGAGATTTATCATGCAAATTGTAGTTACCTGAAAAGGTTGTCGACGGGAGAATAGAAGATTGGAAAAGTGCTTCGAATCCCTTGACATTTTGCTTTGGAAAATAAATTGTCTGCAGTAAATTTTAAAATTGAATTATGTGAGCATTGACTTGAATGAAAAACAAAATAAGTTGCTTCATAATTTAACATTGATTGAAAAGAACTTCCAACCAACTTTTTTAAAATTTCGTCTCACTTCAAAAACTGAAACCCCTCTCTAGAAACCCCTGTGTCTAAAACGAAACATAATAAGTCTTTAATGTCAGTCGTTAATGTTTCTACTTGTGCGATAATTTTAATTTTAATCGAGTAATTTAAGAACATTTGATGCAACTGGTCCTTAATTCCTGATGGACGTTTTAAGAAGAGGACAGGGCCGTCGCGAGGGGGGTGTGGCACCCCCCCTCTTTAGAAAATTCTTGTCGGCAAATTTTCTAAAAGTAGAGTTTTGTCGGGTTTTGCTTTCAAAGTTCCCAAAGCAATAGCTTTAGCGAACAGTTGGGATAAGATGAGGATGTGACCTTAAAAGTATTGCCCAAAAGCCCTCAGCAATTCAAAACAGGAAAAGATAGCGCTATGGGTGTCACGGAGGGGCAAATGTCCTCCAAAAACTTCAAATGACTCCAGGGCGACCCAATTTCTACCTAAAATTTGGGGTTTAGGTTAGGGAAGGGTCAAGGTTTATCGAAAAACTCTGAACGTTGATCCTGGAGGTACTGGAAGCCACTGTAAGCAGGGGAAGGGGGCAAAGTGCCTCAGGGCTTTGAGGTCGAGGGGGCCTCAAGTAGTAATGAACTCCATTTTAAGAATGAAATCAATGAAACGTAGGTATGCCTAAAAATAGTTAA
This sequence comes from Rhopilema esculentum, assembly GCF_013076305.1. The sequence goes on from NW_027018659.1 coordinate 551,885, forward strand.
AAGTTCTAAACGATTGCAAGAAGTAACTGCAAGAAATATTCTGAAATGTATTTTAAGACAATCGAAAGGGCGTGGTCGCAAAAATTTCCTCTTCTTTCGGTTTTGTTTCAAGGCCTTCGAAACCTAAGCACCCACAGTCACTCGCAAATTGAGGCGATGTTGACTAACGAGAACATCCTCTTTGATAAACAAAATCAATTGCGCCAAAATGCCACACCCCCATATTGAAGTATCTTAGGCCACGCCCTATTTTGCCGGCAAATTCGTGACTGGCACCCCCTTAAGTGAAAGTGCTTAGCGACGGCCCTGGAAGAGGGGTGTTATGATAAAAGCCATCAAAAGGCTTACTTGGTAGAGATAGCGCAAAATTTTTATTTTGAAGAGATCAAGTAAACCAACAATTATGACTATTATATTTACAGATATCAGGCCAACCATTATGAAAATCATCTTCACCACTAACGTATAAAAAAGACAATTTTTCGTCCGATTCTTTACAACTTTGACTGTAATCAAAAACACAAAGTTAATCTAAGCTGCAGTCTGTCCTGGACCTGGGATACAATTCTTTGTTTTCTGTTATTCGGTTAATCGACCTGTTATTAAACGCCACATCAGCTATCTCCATTCCCCAATTGACGTTAGTTTTCAGTCAGATAAACCTTATAGCTAAGTTAGGGAAACTTTCCACCAATACCCCCCCCCCCCCCGATAACATCTTGATGAATAATAACACGTGAACCGCAAAGGAAGGCAAAGAAACGTGAACGACACTGCGCAGGAGAGCCTCGTTTACCTCTGTTTAGGCCTAATTTTATGTGGCCCAAGTTCAACAGAAATTTGAAATCTTGTCTAACCGGTTTTTGATACACGTATGGGTGAGGGAATGTTATGAAGTTTACCAATTAGTCTACGAATAATTGAACTTGCAATGAAAGCTGTTATGAGTTGTGCATGTGTCTCTTCGACAACTGCAGATGGATTTTGATAAAGAGCAAGAACCAATAATACGAAGGTGGAGGTGCTTTGCCAAGCGACCAAGCATCACAGTCATGATGGTTGCCGTAAGTTTCTGTTTCATAATTATTTTGTGTGCATTTAGTTTTTCTGGATTAGGCAATAAATCGCAAGCTGCAAAGCGCTTTTATGCACATAAAGTAACATTTTCGACCAAAACACCATACAAATACGAAGAAAACACGGATGTGGTCGTTGAAAAACCTGAGGGATGCAGAGCTACTCAATTGAACATGGTGTTCAGGCATGGCACAAGATATCCGAGTGAAAATGATATCATTAAAATCGACAAAATGCTCGGAGTTTTAAAAAGCTTTCAACATAATGAAGAGTTTGTTAAAGCATTGTCAAAATTAAATGTAACGTTGGAGAATCCATACAAAGTAAATTTAGAAAAAGACTTAACAACTGTTGGTGATAATGAATTGTACAATATTGGTAAGAGATATCAACAAAGGTTTCCTGAGCTACTTGAAAGTAACTTTAGGGTAAATGAATTCAAATTTAAAAGCACATGTAAAGCTAGATCAAGCCAAAGTGCATATGCCTTTGCTCTTGGTTTTTTGGAAGGCCATGGATCAATTGGTAATGACAAGGTCCAGCCTGTGCCAATAGAAATAAACCCTTGCAATAATGACAGTTCCCTACGTTACTATGATCTATGTACCAAATATCAGAAGCGGGTTGAAGATAATGACACTGCACTTATTGAAGAAACAAAGTTTATGTCTGGGAAAGAGGTAGATGGGGTTGTCAAAAAAGTGAAAGCCTATCTTCAGTTGCAAAAAGAAAAAAATGTAACATCAGCAGAAGTTAAAATGATGTATCTTTTGTGTGCCTTTGCTATTGGCATATTGGACCAGAACATTAATAATGGATGGTGCAAGCTTTTTGATGGAGAAGATTATGATGTGATGGAATACATTCTTGATTTGAAGTCTTATTACAAAAGAAGTTCAGCATACAAAATTACGTATGAAAGTAGCTGCCCACTGCTTCGAGAGATTCTGAACTTCATGAAAGCTAAATCTGAAAAATCATCAGAATCGGAATTGTTTAGAGGCATTTTCAGATCTTCACATGCAGAAACTGTAATACCATTATACGCCTTGATGGGACTGCTTGTTGACGAAAGACATCTTCTTGCCAGCAATTACAATGAAATGAAGAACAGGGAATTCAAAGGAAGCAGAATAGCACCATTTGCTGGCAACCTTGCTATAGTGTTATATGAATGCACAAACAATACTCATAAAGTGCAACTGTATAACAATGAAAAATTGATGAAACTACCATGTTGCAAATCATCAATTGATTGCCCATTTGAAGAATTTAGAAGATGTTATGAAAAAATTGCCACAGATTGTAATTTAAAAAGTTTGTGCAATGTTAATTCCACAGCAACTCATGATGAGCTCTAGAAAGTATTGTAAATTATTTGCTTTCTTAATTTCCTCTGTTAGAAACATAAACATGAGTACAGGATGTAGTGAAATAAATTCATTTCAGTTAAATTTTTTAGTAACTCATCATTATATTTATTTGAGCAAGGATTTCTTTGTGAAATTAAGGACATTTGTGATTTTGAGTTTATTTTGCTTTTTGAAATGTAATAATGGATCAAGATAGATAGAAGAAAATGTACTTTTTGTCTGCTCATGAATTGTTTTCACATCTGCAATGCCAAATCAACCTATGTTATTTAGACGTTTCAAAATGTTATGTTATCAAAATTTTAAACATGTCCTTTACCAATATGTGTATATGCTATTCTAAATTTATGCAGCATCGAACTCTTGTTTTTGGGATTTCAAAAGGGTTTTCTTGTTGTTTTTGCAATCAAAATAAAAGGTTAAGTGAACTGTCTACTTTAAGGTTCATGAAAAATTTAGTGATAAGTGTGGTTTGATATGGGTTACAGAGATCAACAAAGTTACAAGAGATTGAGGACAAGTTTGTTTCTCCTCTGAGATTTCTTCCCTTGTCTGGGCCAGGTGCAGGTGCCTATTCTCTACATGGACAGAATTTTGGCTAAGTCGCTGTCAGCTGCTAGCATTCTTTGTCTCACACATAGCTCTATTACAGCATAGTCACTACTCAGCCTCATCTCTTGCAAATCTCTGTTCTTGTTTCATTTCATCTCATTCCCCATCTTCCTCTTCATCCGGTTAAAGCCACTTCAGCAATCGTTACAGAGTCATCACTTCTCTCTTTTTGCATATGCTCATGTAGTCTCTTCTTCCAAACATTGTTCATGACATTTCCCACTTTTTTTATGTCTTAACTTTACTTTTTGTTTCATTTACTCACTTCCATTATCCTTCTTATGCTCTTATTTCTGCTCTTTGAAAATTTTTCTCTTCCTTTGTGGTTATGGTCCAAGATTCTGATCTTTGGGCCATTGTTGGTACTTTTATTGTCCCAATTGTGCAGAGGTGTTCTGCTAACCATTATTTTTTCTCTCCATGCCATTTACCTTGATTCTCTTTGCCGCTCCTTTCATCTTTTATATACTTCTTCCTAGGTCCTTCCTAACATCACTGGTCCCATCCAGAGCTTCCACTTATAGAAAGCAACTCAAAGCTGATTCTTTGTATTGAGCCCTTCGGTTTCTACAGAGAGTTTCTTTACCATTGTCCATGCCTTTTTTATCGTTGCTTTCTTTTATTGTATTAGTGCGCCAGGGATTTTCCTTTCTGAAGGTACTAATACACCAGGCATTGGGGCTCTCTGTCATGGGCCTAGGTTTCACCTTCTCCGGGAACGTTTCTGAGGCCTAAGAAGTGATTCAAAATGGACCAGCTTATTTGTCAAACCTATTTAGAACGTTTTTATCAGTTTTGAACTGAACAATTTATCATTGAAAATTGTTTTTTTACAAAAGCTGTAGGCTTGGTATTTTGCCAAAAATTGGTTGTTTTTCGCAGGAAGATTTTTGTTCGAAAAATGCTTCGAGAAAGATTTTAAATAGATATAGCCTTACTTATTTTAAATAGGCTATAGCCTTACTTTTTTGTCAAAAATCGTCCTTTTTCCTGGGAAGTTCTTTGCTCTAGAAGTGCCCAAAAACTGTTTTAAATTGGTTTTATGTGTTTTTTAAAGTGATTTAGAACCCTTATGATCATTTTTGAAACGAAAAAATTTTGCTCAAAAATCGTCATTTTCCCAAGGCTATAACCTTACTTTTTTGTCAAAAATCGTCCTTTTTTTCCTAGGAAGTTCTTTGCTCTAGAAGTGCCCAAAAACTGTTTTAAATTGGTTTTATGTGTTTTTTAAAGTGATTTAGAACCCTTATGATCATTTTTGAAACGAAAAAATTTTGCTCAAAAATCGTCATTTTCCTAAGGCTATAGGCTTACTTTTTTGTCAAAAATCGTCCTTTTTTCCTAGGAAGTTCTTTGCTCTAGAAGTGCCCAAAAACTGTTTTAAATTGGTTTTAGGTGTTTTTTAAAGTGATTTAGAACCCTTATGATCATTTCTGAAACGAAAAAATTTTGCTCAAAAATCGTCATTTTCCTAAGGCTATAGGCTTACTTTTTTGTCAAAAATCGTCCTTTTTTCCTAGGAAGTTCTTTGCTCTAGAAGTGCCCAAAAACTGTTTTAAATTGGTTCTAGGTGTTTTTTAAAGTGATTTAGAACCCCTATGATCATTTTTGAAACGATAAAATTTGCTAAAAAATCGTCATTTTCCCAAGGCTATAACCTTACTTTTTTGTCAAAAATCGTCCTTTTTTCGTAGGATGTTGTTTGCTCTAGAAGTGCACAAAAACTGTTTTAAATTGGTTTTAGGTGTTTTTTAACGTGATTTAGAACCCTTATGATCATTTTTGAAACGAAAAAATTTTGCTCAAAAATCGTCATTTTCCCAAGGCTATAGGCTTACTTTTTTGTCAAAAATCGTCCTTTTTTCCTAGGAAGTTGTTTGCTCTAGAAGTGCCCAAAAACTGTTTTAAATTGGTTTTAGGTGATTTTTAAAGCGATCTAGAACCCTTATGATCATTTTTGAAACGAAAAAATTTTACTCAAAAATCGTCATTTTCCTAAGGCTATAGCCTTACTTTTTTGTCAAAAACCGTCCTTTTTTCCCAAGAAGTTCTTTGCTCTAGAAGTGCCCAAAAACTGTTTTAAATTGGTTTTATGTGTTTTTTAAAGCGATCTAGAACCCTTATGATCATTTTTGAAACGATAAAATTTTGCTAAAAAATCGTCATTTTCCCAAGGCTATAACCTTACTTTTTTGTCAAAAATCGTCCTTTTTTCGTAGGATGTTGTTTGCTCTAGAAGTGCCCAAAAACTGTTTTAAATTGGTTTTATGTGTTTTTTAAAGCGATCTAGAACCCTTATGATCATTTTTGAAACGAAAAAATTTTGCTCAAAAATCGTCATTTTCCTAAGGCTATAGGCTTACTTTTTTGTCAAAAATCGTCCTTTTTTCCTAGGAAGTTCTTTGCTCTAGAAGTGCCCAAAAACTGTTTTAAATTGGTTCTAGGTGTTTTTTAAAGTGATTTAGAACCCCTATGATCATTTTTGAAACGATAAAATTTGCTAAAAAATCGTCATTTTCCCAAGGCTATAACCTTACTTTTTTGTCAAAAATCGTCCTTTTTTCGTAGGATGTTGTTTGCTCTAGAAGTGCCACAAAAACTGTTTTAAATTGGTTTTAGGTGTTTTTTAAAGTGATTTAGAACCCTTATGATCATTTTTGAAACGAAAAAATTTTGCTCAAAAATCGTCATTTTCCCAAGGCTATAGGCGTACTTTTTTGTCAAAAATCGTCTTTTTTTCCTAGGAAGTTGTTTGCTCTAGAAGTGCCCAAAAACTGTTTTAAATTGGTTTTAGGTGATTTTTAAAGCGATCTAGAACCCTTATGATCATTTTTGAAACGAAAAAATTTTACTCAAAAATCGTCATTTTCCTAAGGCTATAGCCTTACTTTTTTGTCAAAAACCGTCCTTTTTTCCCAAGAAGTTCTTTGCTCTAGAAGTGCCCAAAAACTGTTTTAAATTGGTTTTATGTGTTTTTTAAAGCGATCTAGAACCCTTATGATCATTTTTGAAACGAAAAAATTTTGCCCAAAAATCGTCATTTTCCCAAGGCTATAACCTTACTTTTTTGTCAAAAATCGTCCTTTTTTTCCTAGAATGTTCTTTCATCGAGAATGGCCCAAAAACTGTTTTAAATTGGTTTTATGTGTTTTTTAAAGCGATCTAGAACCATTATGATCATTTTTGAAACGAAAAAATTTTTCTCAAAAATCGTCATTTTCCTAAGGCTATAGGCTTACTTTTTTGTCAAAAATCGTCCTTTTTTCCTAGGAAGTTGTTTGCTCTAGAAGTGCCCAAAAACTGTTTTAAATTGGTTTTAGGTGATTTTTAAAGCGATCTAGAACCCTTATGATCATTTCTGAAACGAAAAAATTTTGCTCAAAAATCGTCATTTTCCTAAGGCTATAGGCTTACTTTTTTGTCAAAAATCGTCCTTTTTTCCTAGGAAGTTCTTTGCTCTAGAAGT
>NW_027018659.1:562683-854411 GCF_013076305.1 Rhopilema esculentum
TCAAAAATCGTCATTTTCCTAAGGCTATAGGCTTACTTTTTTGTCAAAAATCGTCCTTTTTTCCTAGGAAGTTCTTTGCTCTAGAAGTGCCCAAAAACTGTTTTAAATTGGTTCTAGGTGTTTTTTAAAGTGATTTAGAACCCCTATGATCATTTTTGAAACGATAAAATTTGCTAAAAAATCGTCATTTTCCCAAGGCTATAACCTTACTTTTTTGTCAAAAATCGTCCTTTTTTCGTAGGATGTTGTTTGCTCTAGAAGTGCACAAAAACTGTTTTAAATTGGTTTTAGGTGTTTTTTAACGTGATTTAGAACCCTTATGATCATTTTTGAAACGAAAAAATTTTGCTCAAAAATCGTCATTTTCCCAAGGCTATAGGCTTACTTTTTTGTCAAAAATCGTCCTTTTTTCCTAGGAAGTTGTTTGCTCTAGAAGTGCCCAAAAACTGTTTTAAATTGGTTTTAGGTGATTTTTAAAGCGATCTAGAACCCTTATGATCATTTTTGAAACGAAAAAATTTTACTCAAAAATCGTCATTTTCCTAAGGCTATAGCCTTACTTTTTTGTCAAAAACCGTCCTTTTTTCCCAAGAAGTTCTTTGCTCTAGAAGTGCCCAAAAACTGTTTTAAATTGGTTTTATGTGTTTTTTAAAGCGATCTAGAACCCTTATGATCATTTTTGAAACGAAAAAATTTTGCCCAAAAATCGTCATTTTCCCAAGGCTATAACCTTACTTTTTTGTCAAAAATCGTCCTTTTTTTCCTAGAATGTTCTTTCATCGAGAATGGCCCAAAAACTGTTTTAAATTGGTTTTATGTGTTTTTTAAAGCGATCTAGAACCCTTATGATCATTTTTGAAACGGAAAAATTTTGCTCAAAAATCGTCATTTTCCTAAGGCTATAGGCTTACTTTTTTGTCAAAAATCGTCCTTTTTTCCTAGGAAGTTCTTTGCTCTAGAAGTGCCCAAAAACTGTTTTAAATTGGTTCTAGGTGTTTTTTAAAGTGATTTAGAACCCTTATGATCATTTTTGAAACGATAAAATTTTGCTAAAAAATCGTCATTTTCCCAAGGCTATAACCTTACTTTTTTGTCAAAATTCGTCCTTTTTTCGTAGGATGTTGTTTGCTCTAGAAGTGCCCAAAAACTGTTTTAAATTGGTTTTAGGTGTTTTTTAAAGTGATTTAGAACCCTTATGATCATTTTTGAAAAGATAAAATTTTGCTAAAAAATCGTCATTTTCCCAAGGCTATAACCTTACTTTTTTGTCAAAAATCGTCCATTTTTCCTAGAAAGTTCTTTGCTCTAGAAGTGCCCAAAAACTGTTTTAAATTGGTTTTATGTGTTTTTTAAAGTGATTTAGAACCCTTATGATCATTTTTGAAACGAAAAAATTTTGCTCAAAAATCGTCATTTTCCTAAGGCTATAGGCTTACATTTTTGTCAAAAATCGTCCTTTTTTCCTAGGAAGTTCGTTGCTCTAGAAGTGCCCAAAAACTGTTTTAAATTGGTTTTATGTGTTTTTTCAAGTGATTTAGAACCCTTATGATCATTTTTGAAACGAAAAAATTTTACTCAAAAATCGTCATTTTCCTAAGGCTATAGCCTTACTTTTTTGTCAAAAACCGTCCTTTTTTCCCAAGAAGTTCTTTGCTCTAGAAGTGCCCAAAAACTGTTTTAAATTGGTTTTATGTGTTTTTTAAAGTGATTTAGAACCCTTATGATCATTTTTGAAACGAAAAAATTTTGCTCAAAAATCGTCATTTTCCCAAGGCTATAGCCTTACTTTTTTGTCAAAAATCGTCCTTTTTTCCCAAGAGGTTCTTTGCTCTAGAAGTGCCCAAAAACTGTTTTAAATTGGTTTTAGGTGTTTTTTAAAGTGATTTAGAACCCTTATGATTTAGAACCCAAAACAATTTCAATCAATTCTGAACCAAAACATTTTTGATGAAATATATCATTTCTTTAAGCTTATATACCAAAACATTTTTGATGAAATATATCATTCCTTGCAGTTTTGCCTGAAACGGACTGTTCATAGTGAGTTTTTTGCTCTGAAATTGCCTAAAACTGGTTTAAAATGTAGTTATGTTTATTTTAAAGTGGATATAAATATTTATCAGTTTTAACACCAAAAATGTTTTGTGAAAATTGGTCGATTCCTAATCCTAAAGGGTCGTTTTTTGTCAAAAATCGATTTTTTTATAGAAAATTTTTTTATCTGATAATGTATCGAACTTCAAATTGATTTGGAACATTTCTGATAAGTTGTGAATGGAATTGTTTTTGTCGAAAACGGTCATTTAAAATGGTTCGGGACTGTTTCAAAACCCAAATTCGAAATAGCCTTATGGATCTGGATTAGATGGAAAATAATTTGGCTAAATATCTAAGAACTGAAAAAGTCTACGATCAACCAGGATGAATATTAAAGCCGTTTAAAACAATTACGATTTTGCAAATTACGAACACTTTAGCAAAAATGCTCATCTTTCAATAGGGTAGCTTCTTCAAAACGCAATGTTTCAGAGTATGCAATGTAAAATTGTGTCTAGTGAGCAATTTAAACGAAGATTACTATCACAGTAATTTGTTGGGCCAACAGTTCTGGCGTAAAAGTGCATGTATTTTTGTTTTATTTTTTGAAAAAGCTTTTTATGCCAAGTTTAAATACTGTTGCCCAAAAAGTTTAATGCCCAAAAATGCCCATCTGTTTAATGCAGTTCAAACTTGTTTAGTTTTGTTTGACATTACTTGCAACTGATTAGCGCGATATGGGACATCTTCGCCAATGAAACTGCCTTGCAAAAAACTTTTTTTAAAAGCATAGTCATATAAAAGAAACATATTCAAATTTTGTTCAGGAATGTTTCATCGGCGATCACCGCAACAATGTTTCAAAAACGATAGAACTTAATGACCTTTCTACGCTACTGTCTCTGGTTGAATTTCTAGAGTGAGTCAGGGCTGTAATGTTGTGAACATCTCAGACCTAACTTACATGCATTCATCTCGTTCACGTCTCCTGCAATTGAAATGAAAACAATTAATTTTCACGACCTTTGGAAAATTGCAGGCTATTTTAATTAATTTACAAAAATACATGCAAAGAAAAGGCCATGGTAGGAGGAACGCTCATCATACAGGTGGAGAAATACTGTATCCTGGAATGAATTACTCATAAATGATTTTGGATGTATATAATGAAAGATTAGTTTTGCACAGATTGATGTCAAATTTTGTGATAAAATATGGATACAATATTGCTAGACTTAGCTTCGTCAATACAGTACAGAGGGTCAAGAAGCAAAACAAGTGACTAAGGGGACTGGGTCACATCCTAGGAAGCAAGCTTGCGAAGAAAAAATGACAGGAAAAAAGCAAAGGTCAACAACTCATACAATGGAGTGACTGCGTGAAAAAAAAGGCTTTATAACCAGGAGTGCGAAAGAAAGATTACAGGTATTAGTCGAGCAATGTAAAGGACGATATTTTTTGCGACGATCTGATTTGAATATGGAGTAATGTGGGAAGGGAGGATAATTTGAAAACTGATTGAAGTGTAAACAGAACAAGGCTTTTACATGAGTTAACGTAGCATAAGTTACCTTGGGGCTGCTCTGATGATGTCATCTACTCTTAAAACCATCTCTGCTGCTTCAACTGCAGATATCAACGCCTGGCGCTTAACTTTGAAGGATTCTGTTATTCCCAAGGAAACCATGTCTGCTATACAGCCATTGTCCATATCTAGGGCAGATTTAAACGACCAATGTAAACATTTTCAATTCCTTGTGAAGCAGAAAACAAAAATTGACAATATCGGATGTACTTCAAGCCCTGAACTATCCAAAACAATACTTTAGGTGAACTGTATTTTAGGACCTTCAAGCAAACGTCGAACTGTCCGACCAACTCCTGTCCGACCAATCCGTTTCCTACCAATCCCTTTCCTACCAACTCCTGTCCTACTAACTCCTGTCCAACCATAACTGTCCGACAAATCTCTTTCCTATCAACTCCTGATCGACCAATGCCTGACCTTACAACTCCTGTCCGATCGATCCCTGTCCAACTAACTCCTGTCGTAGATCCACTTTTCTTCGACCCGTTTCATCATATCCGCACGTTATTTTTCCTGTTTCCATTTTATATCTGTTCTACCACCTACATTCTATTACATTTAAAACACAAGGGTAATTGGCCATATCCATTCAAAACACCGACTGATGTAGAGGTGAAATGCCACTCGCTTACGTTTTTCCCTTAAAAGGTTTCAGGCGAGAAATTGTCGAAAGTGATTCTATGTATCTGTTGTATTCTTAAGTGAGAATATCATAAATAATTGAAATAATATTGAGCAAACTATAGCCAGCGAGCTAGCACTCTACAAGAAGAACGTCAAAGGTACCTAATCCAAAGTTTGTTTTTCCTTCCGTGTGAGCTGCTCTTAATTGTGACACTAATTCAGAACTGTCAAATCCAGCATTGTCAGCAATTATCGTTGGGAGCTGCAATTAAAAAGTAATTTTATATTTTTACAACTATAATCATTAAAGAAAATACATTATAGTAAAGTTTGGACACTATTACAGTTCAAGTACCAAAAGATCCCAGAATTCTAAGGCCGAAAATGATGATGACAACAAAAGAAGCTGGTCTAAAGACAATGCCTATATTAACACTGATAACAAGATCATGATGAAACTGATACTTCAATGCCAAACAACCACTAAAATGGAGTGGAAATATCATATCAAGTAGTAAACTGAAAGATTTTGATCGGGGAATTAACAGAGTAAAACTTTATTTGCTACCTTTGTTCAAAGAACCTAGGAATTCAATGTAAAAGAGAATTACTGATCGTTCATTCTTCATTAACCTTGCCTACAAGCAAGACATTACTTCTCATTTTCTAAGTTTTCGAGATGAGCGAACCTGTCGCAAAGCATGTGCAAATGCCTCCATCGCCATTGATTCTTTTCCTGGCGTCTGTGCAGCTAGTCCGTTAACAGCATTCGCCATTAGCATTTCAGAGGAACCACCACCATAAATAATTTTTGTTTCTTTAACTGTTTGTGAAAGAACGCAAAGTGCATCGTGAAGTGACCTTTCTGCTTCGTCTAAGATCTGCTGGGTCGCACCACGCAGAACAACGCTGCAAGCTTCACCCATTGCAACTCCAGAGAAATGGATGAGCTGTCAATCGATAAAAAAGATGAGCTGTAATAAAATGTAACCTCTCGGGTTGCATTACAATAAACAATATTTCAAACCAACTTGCACTCTTAAGTAGGAAAAAATCCAAACCTGAAACTGAATCTTATAAAATCTACCCCAACCCTAAATGAATTTTTAATATCAATTCTATTTGACTTAAAACTTTCATTGAACATAGCTACACACAAAAGACATTCATGCTGAGAAAACTTCATTAAAAAAAATATAAATTATGAATATAAACCTTGTCTTCGCCAATCATGATTTCTTCTATGAGTTTACACTTTCCAAGTTTAACAAGTTCTGGTTTTCCGAATGTTGAAACTATTTCGCCGCCTGGAAATTGAAAGGAGATTAATGTACATAGGAACATAGGGCTGTGCATAAAATTTGAAATCATTAAATATATTTTTATAATTCAAACGATACAGTGAAAAATACTTTCTTTTTTCCTAAGAACATAAACTTCTATTTCAAGTACTTATGGAAAAGGCATACAAAAGCTTTTGAATCCAGAGTCTCGCCCAAATAATTCATTTGACTGAAACTGTTCTATGTTTCATTTCTTTCAAATAATTCATTTGACAGAAAACAATCTAATACTTTGTTGATTCTTAAAAGCCACTCGATGATTTTTTTTCTACGATTTGGAAAAGTTTTAGATGTATCAAGATTTGTTTACTTCCAAGCTCTTGCAGACCAGAGAGACAAGAGTAGAGTCTTTTGAACAACCTGTAATCTGTTTACCTGTAACTAGAGCAAGGCGCTCGACACCTTCGAAATCCGCGTGTTCAATCGCCATTACTCCGTTGTCTGCAAATAGTTGCTCAGGGTAATTGTAAATTAGTTGCCTGCAAAATGGTTAACTGTCTTAGTATAATGGGAAATTGAGGAAAAGCATTAGAGCTAGGCGCAGCAAAGATTTTCGGAGAAAGGCTGCTGTTTGAAAATCAAAATGAAATCGGAAAGGAGAGTTGTAAATCAAAATGAACTCAAAAAGAAGGAAATACCTATTAATGAAACAATTTATATCATGCTTCAAAATGAGGTCGACTTTGTCTTTCATTTTCTCCTAGAAAGAGACAATCACATTGATACCCCATTTTTTAACTACTTACTATCTTCGCATGAAGGCAGTTGTAGTGAAACTAATTTATTGCTGCTGGATTGTGTTTCACTGTATTTATTACTACACCACCTTGGTGTAAATTAATTGAAATAATTAATTAATTGATTGAAAAGATTGAAAAGATTGAGTTAATTTCGACAAAGAACGCATTGTGATCGAGTTTGAATTGCATTATCGCATTGGAGCATAGATGTACTTTAGTTGCAAGTGAAGTTGCGTCGAGCCTAATTAGATTAGATTGCATATCATATCTTCTCTTAACATCATGGTAGGAAGTTCCTTCCAGGACTAAAATTTTGTTGGCACGTTTCTAATTCGCTTCAATATTTTCGAATATTGGCAACATTACCAACCTTATCACATGAACTACAATCTTTCACACAAAATTGTGGAAATCCTGATACTGGAACTAATTCCTGGGTGATACAAGTGCCTTCGTATAACAGGCAAAGATGTATAATGAAAAGATATGATTGCACGTTAGACCTTTTTTATCATTACTGGAAAAAACAGCATTATTTTCGTTTTTGTAAAATATGACGACTCTTTTAAGATTTCTGAGCCAGAATAAAGAGTTTATAAAATACGCAATGGAGAAATTTTGCGTTTCTTCTCCTAGGTTTATCCTTATGTGTGTGTATTATCACATTTTCAAAGTTTCTAGTTTTATTTGATAGCCGAGCAGATGACTTTAAATTTAAAGAAACAAACAGACCTTCTCAGCAACCTCCAACTCCGCAACTTTCGCTACAGAGTCTACTTTGACTTTGGAACCAAACACCTAAAATTAACGAAAGAGTTTGAAAATCCTTTCTGAGATTTCAGCACATTGAGTTTTGCAAACAAGAATACTCGGCTGATTTCAACAATTAATAAATTCACAACAGAAAAGCTTTTACTAAAGTGAAGAAAAATTCAAGTTGCAGCTTAAACGCATCATGCTGGGTTTGATGATGTCCGCCATGATTGGCATTCAAGCTTGTCCCATGGTAGCGACTTCCGTGGCCTAATTTAGTGCTGGCACCACCTGCATTTCGTGTAATAATATTTTGCAATCATTCTAGTGGTTTGAAGATATCCCATTTGGAATCATTTTCTATTTGCAACACGGATGAAATGAATACAAAGCGGATCAGACTAAAACTGAAAAATGAGTGTAGAGTACCTTGATTTTATCGGCATCCATTGGTGTGTTTGCGATCAATATTTTTGCATTTTCGATTCTTTTCGGCTGATTAACACCAATCTTTTTATCCAATAAAAATCCTTAAAGGCATCAACATTACAATTCATTAGTACCCTGAATTTAAATGGAAGCGAAGGTAAAATATTACGGGGCAAAGTGAGATGATTGAAGACTCAACCGCCCCTACTGTATGTTGTGAGTTTTTTTAGCTGGAAATGTTAGGGAGAAACCCAGGGGCCTAAAAAAGCAAAAATAAACGAAAGGAAAGAGATGCTTAAAAAAAGGTAGATAAGATCTGGTTTGTCGAGTGTAGTTTTGAAAGAAGACCTTTGATAATGAAATGCAAGAGGAGGAAGCAAGGCAGTACATGTTAAGATTAACAAAGAATTAAACCTAAAGAGAAGTGAAACACGCGGAGAGATGGAGCCAAGATATGGAAGGCTGCAGGTCAAAAACTAATAGTAGAGAAAAAGTATCCCAGCATTTATGAAATTGGAGATGAGGCTGCTGCCAAATACTGCCCCACAGCGCAACAATAAGTTGTAATAGTCAAAGTAACAAAAAAGACCAATTCCTCTTTATTAACAATAAAAGTTTACAGTTATAACTGTTATAAAATTAAATCTTAGTTACCTTCATCTAAAAATGAATCTTCAAGACTGCCTCCAAGTTTTTTTATTACTTGGATTGCATTCAAGTCACAGCTTCCCTATAAAAAACGTTGACTGATGAGGTACAGGAAATGACTATTTGAAAAAACATTTTTAATTGCATTGAAACTCCATCATAGAAGATAGCAAAGACAGATCTTGCAAGGTAAGACTTCAACTGACAAGTACCTTCAACCTTAAAACAGCGTCGACTGCTAGTTTAGCAAATTTCTCTTTATGCTGCGTTAGAATTTTCGAGCTTAGTGTTGTCCTTGCAATGTTCGTCAAATCCTCCTTGAACTTCTCTGCGTTTGAGCTGTGGTCGACTGCGTGTGATGCCAGTGCTTTTTCTGCCACCTTAACTGCCTTACGCCACCCTAATATGATGGTCTGTGGATGAATCTTGCATGCAATTAGTTTTTCAGCTTCCTGAAATAAAAAAAGCATAATTCATATCGAGAAGGCGGCATCGAGCATAAACTTTGTAGCAACAAGCAACTAGAATTCTTCAAAAAGCCGGCAGATCATTTTTCCATTTAAAAACATCGTGGCTGATTTACGAGGCCCATCGAAAGGAGCCTTTCTACTTTTGAAAACTTTAGAGAGATCTTGTTAAAGATGGAGCTTTATAAATAATTCATGTCATTCAATCTAATTTGGTTTCCTTTTTAAATAAAAAAGAGTTTACCAACCTTAGTCTAAAAATATTCTTAGCTCTAACTATATCACTCGTCTTTGCCGGAGTACATCGCTTATTTAGAAGCATTTTCTAGGCCAAGTCTATTTTACAAGATCGGAAGGCTTGAGATGAGACAGGGGTGGGAATCTTCCATACTCTCTGCCAACTGAGAGAAAATTCGCTCCATATTTCGACTTTTGCAAGTATGTGAAGTAGGTGGCTCTTTTATTGTATCTATTTTATGTTTAACTAGAACTTTTCTTATGTGTATAGTTAATAACTTATTTAAATAATAATAACTTATTTTATTACCCGAAGTAACTCGCTGGCAAGAACTGCAACTGTAGTTGTACCATCACCAACTTCATCGTCTTGGACTTTTGAAATATCTGTGGAAGCAAAAATTCATTCTAGTGTTATTGGAAACATCCATCAAAACAAAAAGAGAGCAGATGAACCCTTGCTACTTGTGCAAATAATTCATGAGTAGAGCTACAATACTGCAAGGTAGAAGGCACATTAAATGAAAGGATAGCACAGCAATTGTAGGCCACCTTCACTACACCCATATTGCAACAGAATGAATCGAGTTGGCCATTTTTCTTTACTGATATTTTCGAAAAGCACTGCACATGAAAGGACCACGGAAAATAAAGGGACGCTATTCCAAAAATTGAACAAGTTTCATTTTGCCTTGAGAAAAACGTTTACCATGTTTGTCGAAAAACGGTAAGACAACGGTCCATTAAGTTCCTACCATTTAGTGAGTGAAGATGGTGGTTTCAAAGACATGGGCAGAGCAGAGGTGCAGGTTGTTCACAACAAACAAAGAACAAATACTGGGTCTCGATAAGGCTGGTTTTAGTGCATGGAAGAAGGTTTTCAAAGAGGGTTTGTTCAAAAGATGTAACAAGGATTCTTGTTTCCTGCCCGGACTCCTATTAGAGAATTTCAGCATCGAAATACTTGTGCAGCTACCAAAGTGAAAACAAGCAACATCATTGAACGAAAAATAATCAATTTGGCAGACAAAGAACAAGAAAATATGACAGGACTTTATACAATTCATCAGCTGTAAGAGCTGAAACGTTATTATTGCGTATTTTTTTACTAATTGCGATGAAATACAGAAAAACAATAAATACTTAGGCCGATAGCTAGGACATGTCTTCTACTTTGCAACAAGCCCACTTTGCCTCGAGAACAGTGTCAAACCCTATACATCGCTATACAAAACAATGGCGTTTCGAGACCAAAACAGGGATGTCCACATCTTTCGCCCCCTTTCGATACCTATTATGTTTTATGGCGACAAAATTTTCAACTTGACCACTACTCAACAACTGTTAAGGCCCAATAATATATAGCATATGTTCAAAACTTAAAAATAACTGATTTCTCGAAACATTCGTCAGCCGCAACCTCTCTTTAATTCTTCAAATACACTACCAATATTGTCCATTGAACGGAAATGTCATTTCAAAAGTTCTGACGTTTTGACCACTGATATTCTCAAAGCTGAGTATCCCAGCACTCCTGCTTTCTGAAACAGACGAGTTTCTTCAACTTGTTGATTTGCAACATCAGGTATTGTTTCAGCGCTTTGCTTCTATATATGAAAATCAAAGCATTCCAAAAACAGATGGATGGCATTATAGTCACACTGACGTAATAAAAGAAACGAACTGATGCAGGCGAAGTCCTGTGCTTGACATAGGTGAACCAACTTGTCCACAGATCAACTATCACAAATGGCAAAAAACTAATTACAAGGGCTACCAGGATAAGCAGAACTGTTTTCGTGAATTCATACGAATATGATGAGGATCTTGTATTTCGCTCCTTGTCTATAACTATCACTCTCATTGGCATATCACCTTGCTTGCGTCTTCTGTTTCTTACTCGATAACATACTTTGAAATAAAGAATATACACAGTAAGCATAATCACTACGTCTACACATTTCAAGATGAAGTTCGGCCATGGCGAAGATATTCTTCCGAAAACATGCGTGCTGAAAATGGCATGTGCTAATGGTAAGACAAAGCAAAGCACCACGAGACAGTTCGCCAAATTGCCCGACATTAGAGACCATCTTAGGCCAGTGCTGGTCAGGTTTTTAAGGCTTGGGTTTATTTTCAGGTAGCGGTGGTAGGCGATCAATGCAGTAAGGTAGACAGAAACGTTCAGGTTGAACTGAAGGGCAAAAACAGTAGCGTACTCAAGAAGGCAGAAACGGGTCTCTCTGTATTTGCTGAACAGTACAAGGAGTTGGGGCATTGCTGTTAGTGCATACATTCCATCTGATATAGTCAACATAAACACGTACCATCTACATCGCGAGTTCAGTGATCGTGTTTTGTACAAGGCGACACCTTGAAATAAATTTATGAAGAGAATACAAGGCAGAGTGATACCAGTGATAAACAAGATTGCATCGGACTGGCCTTTGTTGAGAAGTACTCGGTCTTTGAAGGCATTTTGGCATTCCCTTTCGTTCATCTTGCCACAATATGCTCTGTCGAAATTTCAAAAGCTGCCCATCTGGGGAATCTTGTTATTCCGCCAGTACAAACAAATTCAAATACATCTCTTGAATGCAATGCAGACGCTTTCCCAAGCACTATTCACGCCGTCGATGTTGTGGATAAAAATTGATCAACATGATGCTTTACCATTAGTTAGAGATAACTCATTTGATGCGATTCAGTACAACAGCATTGCTTTTCAAACTAATGATTGCTTTACTGTTTTTCCTTATCATGAGCACAACCACTTCTTCTTGTTTAATTAAAAGTTTATGATTTAGAACAAATATAACAAGCCTGACATACAGGCCACAGTGGCTTCAAATGAACTAATAGAATGGTTATGTTCAAGCAGTCTTCCCTCGAAACAATGCAGGCAAAAAAGAACAAACAGGATAAACGAGCATAATAACAACAAACGATCATTAATTAACTGCTGCCGTAGAAACCAAACAATTGAGGCAGTCTTTTTAGACAAAACAACCGCTAGGGGGCATTCACATAGTACGTACGCAGGGAGGGGGAGGGCGGGTCTGTCAAAAAACGTACGTTTGCGTACGTGTAGAAGGGGGAGGGGGATAACGTAGTTCGAGTACGTACGCAAAATACTTTTTTAGAAAGAGGTTCTTCAAAAAAAGGTAGAGCCATGAATTTTGGTTCGGTTAAATCTCTGCGCCATAATTGCTTCGAGATTGTGGTGTGCGATGAGATCCTATGTTGCACAAATAAAGCCATTTTATGCACGACTAGCTTGTCAGTTTTTTCCAAATTCCGAAGGCTAAAAAACGAAAAGGTTGAAAGAGCCACTAAAGCCTCAGAGCCTAAAGTCCTAAAATCCAAAGCATAGGTATTGCCAACTAACAGGGGTGGGGGTCGCGACGGTGAATTTGCAGTTCCCCCACCCCAATCAGAAATTCTACCAAAGGCTTGGTGTTCTGTTACCTCTATCCAAGTAATAGATTCATGCATATAGTTACTAATTACCAAGTTTTTAGAACCATATCTTTAATTACCTGATGATAACCCAGGCCGATAGAAGGCCGTCGCTACAGAGAGGGGGGGGTGGAGGGGTGTAGCACCCCGTAGAAAAACATTCACTGTAAAAAACGTGTAGAGATGCTTTGAAAACTTTCAGAAATGTTGGCAAATAAAGGTGACTCACCCACTTTGTCGGCAGATGGGTTCGGAAACAGCAAGACTTTAATGATAAAAACGGAAGCGGAAAAACGTTTCTTTTTGCTTTGTTACCTTGCACAACATTTTACTTCATGCAGATTCAAATAACGGGGGAGAAGGGTCTTTTCGAAATGTACGTACGCTAAGGGGGTCACTAAGAAAGTACGACTGCGTACAAGGGGGGAGAGGGGTCAAGAATATCGATTTTTTATGCGTACGTGCTATGCGTACGTACGTACTCTAGTCTGTGGGATTCATTAATCAGTGGTGGGATTGTCTTGTATTTAATACGTCACAACTTTCACAGGGAACGCAATATTTACTCGTTCGCAGAATGGCTTCAAATTTCGTTACTTGGACTTAATTAGCATTACGTCAAAATTTTTGCAAGGATACCGACTCTATAAGCGACTATATCGCGTGTACAGTAGAAACCCGCATAAAAGAACCTAGGTTTTTTCTGGCAGCCTGAATTAGTTCTTAATTAACAGGCTGCTATTCAAATTCCAGCCTGTAAGGTTTTTAACAAGGTTCTCATATACATACAGACCTTGCAAAAATAAGCACTGTTTCCACTGCAAGAATTCTCACTGATACATTCAAACCAGCTTTATTTTTCATGTTAAATTTCAACCAATCAAATGAATTTGTATTGTTTGATCGTCCAATTAGAACGCAACATACCATAACCTGATTAACTTTTATCTGGTTTAATTTGCCTGTGAATAGGTATAAGAATACTTGTCTCAAAAACTTTGTTCTTAAATACATAAGAACCTAATTATTTTACAGTGTAACCTTATATTGTCTAATTATTTAATGATTAAACCAGGTGTCCTTTAAACCAATTCCAAGGGTCTGTGCTCACACATGCACGACAGAATCTATTTCAATATCATTTTCATCTTTCTACCAAACTCACCATCAAACAAAACCTGAAAAACCCTAACCTAGTGGTGTGGGGAAAATCTCCCCACACCACCTTTTTAGCTTCCAGCCGCACCTGCCCCTCTAATCATGTCAGTTTTTTTAAATAATTGTATAAAAGGGTATAAAATATTTGAAGGTCATTGCCAAATAGTCTGTATAAAGGAGCAATCTATGTAAATCTAAAAGGGGTTGTCTTAAGAGCCTTACTATGGGTGTGCCCCTAGTCCATCCTGTTCCAGTACGGTGTTTCACTGGACCTGTGCCTTCAAAGCGCCATAACTTCCCCATGCCAAAATCAAGGAATGCAGACTGGGTGGTGTCAAACATGAATAACTGCAAATCAATACAACTTTCCAGAAAACTTCAAAATTGTTTCCTGATTGCCTCATGTTCCTGAGTGCAAAATTTCACAAATAAATAAAATATATACTTGGAAATGTTATGAAAATACAAGAAGAGATCAGTGGTGCCTTATTATATATTTTATAGTGCTGAGCACAATAACAACCTTTTTTGTTCCACATTATTTCTAACTAGTGCTCTCTGCTACAGTTGTTTTGCAGGAGAAACCTTTCATTTGAATTGCACCAAATCATCATTAATGCATGAGTGATACCTATGTCATTTGTTTTGTGGTTAAATCATCTGCATTTAAACATATTGAAATGGTACCAAATTTTAAAGCACATTAAAACATTAGTCTGCAGCATATTGATAACAAAGCAGTGCAGACCAAACAGGACTGTAACCTCAAAGAAATGGCAGGATACCATTTTCATAATATTGATAGGCACTTTAGACAACTTCAAAATCATAAATGATTTACCATTTTGCAGCAAAAGACTACAGAAAAATGTCCTTAGTATTATAATTTTTCAATCTCCAAGCCCCTTTTTCTCAATAAACAATAACTGTGTACCATGTTTATTAACTATTATCTTTAGAGAGCACAGGCAGTTTGTTTGTTTGTTTGCAATCTCATTTTGAATCAAATGTAATTTTAAGCTACAACACCGTAACTAGTGTCTAATTCGTTTATTTAAGAACTCAACGATTGTCTATGGTTGGAAAAAGCCATGAGTGACAAATAATAGTATGCTTATAAATAATAGTTCCTACAAGAAAAAGTATATAATTATAAAAATACTTAATAAACAGATAGATAAATTCAATTCATGCTAGACAACAAATGTATGGCTAATTTGTTGACTGCTGAACAAAATTAAGATTTCATGACCTCACTAAAGTGACATGAGAAGTGCATTAACATGAAAGAATTATAAGCCTTTAACTTACCAACCAATACTTTTCCAGCAGGATTATCAATACCAACAGATCTAAGAATTGTTGCACCATCATTTGTTATCTGAATGCTTTCTGATCTACTGCTTGAGATAAGAATTTTATCCTGTCAAATAGAAGAAAAAGGAATAATATAAATAGAAAGGTAACACCTTATTGTTTACCTCAAAGCACATCCTTAATAATTCAGACAAACATATATCTTAATGTAGATATTTTTTAGTCAAATAAGATTTGCATTGTGACTTATAATTATATCATATATAAACAGCAAGCCAAATGACATACCATTCCTTTTGGGCCAAGAGTTGTTTTCACTAAATCTCCTATAGCAATGGCTCCAACAAAGGAAGACTGAAAATGAAAATTGCATACTAAAAATTGTAAAACAAAATAGGAAATGCAAATAAAATTAGGATGATATATATAAAAGAAACATTGGTCTTACCAGACAATTATACTCATTACAAATCAATTTCAGTGCATATCACACAAATCAAATTCTTATTTTCAAAAACATAACATCCAATTCATTGCATTCCCATTCCAACACATATAGATATAAACCATCCTATTATGTAACATTATGTAACACCTCCTGTACCGTATTATCTATTTATTTGAGGAATATTCCAGTATATCTACATCTCCTGAAGAGTGAGTTACTCACGAAACAGGCTTGTAGAGATAAACCATGTAGTTTTACTTTCTTCAATCTATGATATATCACGCTCTACGTGCTAACGTATTGAGCACTGTGCTACGGAAGTATCAAAAGACAAATTTCTAAACCATCCTATATATTTCAACATTTTCCAGCAAGTAAGCAGAAAGGTTAAAGACAAGCAGCTTCAACATGACAAAGAGGTGATTTCATAAAGTCTAAGCTATTGCTGGAAAATTTGCTTTACCACTAACATAGGAAAACATTATTCGCAATATCATTCAACACAAGTTTCAATTGAAAAAGTTTTGAGCCAACTCATTATGATTTTTAATGTTGAAACAACTGATCAGAATAAAAAACATCTTCACTGGATTCATACTGGAAAACATTTCATTGAGTATGAAACTAAAATTCTTCAAGAAGTTATCATTGCACTTACCATCCTAGCTGATTCTGCCTTTTCTTCTTCAGCTCCATATTTGAGAATATTTATAGGGTTCATTGAACCTTGTTCATTAGCCTGCAAAATAGTTTGGACATTGCAAAATGAAAGATATAATTATATAATGATATATTTGTTTCTACCTAGCACCCAAAGATAGTTTTTAGTATACTGAGATGCTTATACTTATTGCGCAGTGTCCTAGGGTGAAAAGGTTGGTCAGGTCAGGGACTTGAACCACGGAACCTTGGGTCCGTAGTCAGCGCCTCTAACAACTGAGCCATCTTTGAACTAAATTCAGATTTGATTTACGATAACATGAAAATGCAAAGGTGTGTTCTTCTTTGTCTCAAGGACTGCCATCAATTGTTCTCATAATTTTGATGCCCCACAAAAAGATTTGTGAACTGATTGAAAAGTTGGCTTGCATTAAAAACATGCAAATTGCAGTTCAATGCTTTAACTATATTGTTTTTCATCCATTTACCATAAATGAATACCACCTGCATCAGAAATAGATACAATTGAATGCCACACGGGTACTAAAAATCAACAGCTGTCAACTAAAGACCTCTCAGTGATGACATGTAAACATTTTCTGTTGAATTGAGAAACGCATGCACAAAATCAAAATCAAGTCTAAATTGAAGAAATTATCTACTTAGCCTAACACTTTTAACCTAGGGCAGCATTCAGCACTGCCAATTTTGTCAAAGAAATTTGTATTTTCAACCTAAAGAATTGCTCACAAATCATCGTTTAACTAATATTGTTAGCTCACGAAAAGTTTTAATTCCAAAATTCCATTGTAAATTTTATGCACTAAGGCCTAAAGATATTTGGCACAGAGTTATGTTCTTCCCTTATTGGTGTAGATTCATGACCTTTCCAAAAAAATTACCACAGGGCTCTTATGATTTCCTTTGTAAAGGAATACACACAGTCATGTGCATTTGCAAATTAGCCTTGTTGTTAATAATAAAAATAAAAAATGTAAATTGATGAAACATTTATTCCTAATAATTCACCATTTTGCCCAAGAGTGCTGTCGCATCTCTTAACTTGCACCAAACAAAAGGGCCTGCTCATCCTTAACGACATGTAAACAATTTTCTGTTTGACTTAAAAATGTGAAGTCATAGGTATAGGTTTACAACTGCCACAACAAGCCTTTGGCAAGGAGTTCACACAGAATGCACTCTAGCTGAAATCTTCTGTTTCTTTTCTTGACGTTTCTTGACTTGCAAGTAAAAATGAAGGGTTCTCTCCAAAATAGGTTAAACTATGAAGAGAGTTCCTCCTTTTTTATCTCTATACATTATCCTTCCCCTTATTTTATGTGAATTTGTACCATTTTGTATTGTTTATTTTATTATGAAGTTCTTTTTATCGTGCATTAATTAAATCGTAGGTTGAGGAATTTCAAAATGCTAACTGTGTAAAACTTAACTGAAATATATATAGGCCTATACTCAACCCAATAAAATTCATAACCGTAAAATGGGGCACATTAATAGTTTAATAAAAAACTAAGATAAATCTTAAAAGTAATTATACAGAAATAAAAATTTGCAGTTGCAGAACATATGCACACAATCAAATCGAAAAAATGGGCCTAAGTAGAATACAACAAAAGCATTGCTTCACGAAGCAAGAATTTCCAAATCAACTGTCTAAATATTGCAAACTCAATTTACAATGAATACAATAATCTAAATGTAAAAGATAGGTACGTACCATTTTGGAAACTTTAAACGAGGAAAGCTTTTAATACAGCTGCTGGCGTTCCCTTCCCTAACTGCGAACCTTCGAGAAGACACATGCCCGCCTTGGCCTCTTTTGAGAATTATACTGCGAGGGAAGGACCCTCTGCGGAGGTATGGTGGTATCGAGGCTATTATGTGTCACTTGGAAAACCATGATGGTCTTTTGTCTTCAGTAGGCCAAGACGACACTTGTTGGGGGTGACAAAGAACAAAATAACAGCAAAATGGTAAGTTTTTCAGTATCCTACATGTAAGATTTTACGTAGTTTTTGCTATTCAGTTGTTTTTTGGTAAGAGTTTTTACAGCTGTTGTCTAAACTACCCGATATGCTGATTTGTGCGTGCATCGAACTTATGTTCAAGAAGTGAAGAAACAAATTATATCATGACGAGCCACATTCGTCTTGTACACATTTCTTTCTGAACGAAAAAAAATGGTTTGAAATTATTTTTCGATTCACGAGAAAGATGTATAAAACAGTTATTTCTGTTGGCTCAAAAATAAAACAAGTTACTAAGTTAGCTATGCATTTATATTAACAATTCCATTAAAAAAAGTTTAGAACATAATATGGATTGTTACAGATCATTACACCAGAGGATTTTTATGAAATATGCTAAGCATGTCCTCAGCAAGATTCTGTTGCAGCGTAAATTATATCATACTTAAGAGACTTAAGATCCATATTTTTCTTTCTATATAAAAAAAGCCACATGAAGTTTCCTTTTTTATCTACAGGAGATGAGCATAGAGTCAATGACCCGTTATGTGAGCCCTGTTAACCCGGCTGTTTATCCGCATTTGGCACTTACTCTCTTAAGTATTGGGTTATTTTTCACTGCATGGTTCTTTGTGTATCCTTTCAAATTAATAATTGTTGGCACAATAGAACAAGGGGCTACAGTTTTTAGTTGAAGATCATTTTTTTAAGATCCTTTTATCTGGTTGGCAGATAAAATATTTAGGTTTCATGCTCTCATGGGCTACCTTCAAGTCAAGAAGTTTAGTAGAATGCTTGAGAATTTTTCTTTGAACAAGATTTGAGTCTTTTGTACTTGCATGAAATGCTTTAGACATGACATACCGCTGTGTCTAGGCCACAGGTTGCATTCATGCAAGAACCGTTTGAAACCTATACAGTGATTAATTGTTTTCTATTTATTGTTCTCTTCCAAACACACTAAAAAATGCTAAAAACAAGTCTTAACCAAATTCCAGATGAACATAAAAAGGCAGCATTAATTTTTTCTATTAGATTAATTAGATAGGAATCAGTGAACATTTCTTTTTTTATTATTTAATTCCTAAACCTTTAACTGTCCTGAGTGACTTAAAACAGCAAGTTGTATTTCATGAAATCTTTCTTTCTGTGATTTATTAATTGTTAAAAATGTTTTTTGTCAAATATACCTTGACGGAGCCTCTCAGATATGAAGTTACCTCAACTAAATACACAAGAGACATTTACAAAGAGCTGCTTGTTGCCTTGGTTGCTGCACTGTTTATGGGTTTTGGATTCTTTTCCTGATGCTGTGGGTCGGAATATTTGTATGACATCAGATGCAAAGTGAACCTGGAGCTCTAAATTGAACTATAACAGACTGAACAAATTATGACAAACTTTCTTATAGAATTTTGATAAAATCAAGTGCTTGAATTTGGATGACTTTTTGACTTCAATCTGCAATCCAGCAATATTCAGAACTCTTACCATATATTCTGATATTTCATCTCAATAACACTGTTGCCACTTGATAAACTTTGTATCTGTCAACAACACCAGAATAACCAATATAGACAAAACCATGTTTAGATGGTACGGGATGAAACTTAATGAGTGAATATTCCTACGGATAGCCTGCCTGTTCATACAAGACCTTCCTATCTGCATAAAAATTAGTATGCCTATCCGTAGTAATTTCTGTCCACTTACCCTTTGTTCACTTAGTTTGAAAATAAGCCATATGAAAATTCATACAGCAAAATGCTTTTATTACTTAAATATAAGTATAGATTAACAACAAGGGTGTGTTTCATTCAAAAAGACACAGAAATCAAAGGGACCATCATGTTTGAAAATTCTTCAGTTCTTACTAAAATTTCCGAAGTTGGGAATTTTTAAATGAAATTTTTAGTTATCTCCTCGTATTTGTTCTTTATTGTCACCAAGTCTAGGTTTTTCAAGATCCTGGATGCCTTGTAATCAATGATTAATTGAACTGAAAGCACTGTTTCTTTCTCAGTCCCTGTGAATTTTGTTGTCTGCTTCTACATTGTAAAATTCTAAGCCGACCTAGTCTGCAAAGCAACAATTGCTGGTTAGAGTGCACTTTGTTGTTGTTCTCCTTTTGGTGCACTTTGTTATAAATACGCAATTTTTAATGCGAACATGATGGCTAAGTGAACTAATTTCAGTTCTGTACTGCGTTAATGTAAGTGTACAAATTTTCATCCGTACCAATAGTACTGTGTAAATGGGATCAATTTATTTCCTGAAGAAAGTGTGACGTATGGAATTTTCTCAGAACGGATTGTTTTTTCTTGGGCAAATATAGTTACATATAAGAATTAAGGAATCTATTTTGGAAAAGATGGTAAGATTTTTACCAAGCCAGCGACCTTCATTCCAAGGTAGTTTTTCTGACTTGCTGCCAAATTAGTTGACATGATTTTAACTAATTCCAAAAATGTGTTTTCTCTTATCTTTTCCTGAAAGATTTTAGTTTCTAAAAAAGAGCGAAAATACACGAATTTTACCTCTAATCCAGCCCTCTGCAAGTTTAATCCCCAAACATTTTGAGTTTTCCTGACATTCAAGACCTCAATAGTTTTAAATCTACTTTCTTAAACAGCTTTGAAAATTCTAACATTACTAAAGTACTGGGTCACAAAGATATTCTGAAGACTGAGTTGAGATTAAGATGGCCGTTGTATTCAAGAAAGTGAAAAAATCTTAAATATCCTGGTGTAATTTCTTTTATTTGAGGCCATCTATGGAGAAAATGTTCCCAGTTTCAATTTAATTTTCGTAAAAACAGGAAAAACAAAGGAAAAGATAAGGCTTACTTTCTGTTTCGGTTACTTCCCTTCAAAAAGCCTCTACAAGCTTTAGGTGCGAGTATTTCGGAGCATGTTATGCAAAAATGGGGGTAGGGTTTCGGAAATTCAAGATGGCGTTTAGTTGCCGAAATGCGAAAACTTGTACCGAAATGCTAATAATCAGATTCCTTCTGCCCAATTTTCCGAAGAGGGAAAAACCCTTTGCAAAAATCTGGACACCCAAAGGGAAACAAAAGGCCGTATTAAGTGCAAATGACACTTGATTCCCAAGACGCTTTCCCGAGACTGAATGTGGACCAAACGACTTTTAGGCCGCGTTTTTAATATTGAAGATGGGATTTAAATGAAATTTGACACTGAATATTAATCAAGTAAGCCATCAGAAAACAGAAATGAGCCTGCCAAGTAAGGAGAGACATTTTACAGCCGTTAAGCTAAACATAATTTGACCTAATAAAACAGGAATATTTAAAAACCTGGTATGATCTAGCATTGTTTTGGGCGAGGCAAAATAAAAATCCAAAGACAGTTGAACTAAGATAGAATTCGAATTATCGTCTTGCAATAGGTTGCTACACCTAATTTTGCCATGACTGTAAAAACACCACAGAACAGATAAGTATCGGCGAGCCACACCAATCAAGAGATGGCTTGAAAACAAGAAAAAGGTTGCTAGCCAATCCAGATGGAGAAATTTCTTATTATATTCCTTCCCTTTAAAACATAATTTTAAAAGAGAAATTGTAATTTTCATAGATAAATTTTCTAAGAAACTAGCGTGTTCATTTAACTGAGTTCATCATTTTTATATTTTTCTCCAATATTATCGGTACCCAAATTCTGGAGCATCATCTTCAGTGAAGTCGCCGTAGCACCATAAGTTCACCTACAAAAATTAATGCAACAATGTCTCAACAAATGCTTGTTAATATTTGAACATGAAGATGTAACAAAATCGTCCTATTTCAAGACAACATTTGCATCGGGATTTAATACACTGTGACACACAATGGACACTTTGCCTCGTGTGTAAAATAAGCTCTTAATAGGACGAGGCCGTCACTTTGTCAATATCTTCAATAACCTCATAAATGCTCTTTATGTTAACCCAAATCATTCATTCACTGAAACTACCCCTTCAAATCTTTACCTTTATGCCACCCTTCTAATCCACCACTTCTTCATCAAAGCACTTTTCAACCTATACAGACAATGCGGCCGTCTGATAATAACGGCTTTGCTTCCAGTCCCCTTTTTACTTTGAACGCTATGAAACAATCTTGAATATTGACTCTTTCTGAAAATTGCTAAGTTTGTATCTCGAAGGCTAAATAATCAATCTTGATGATAATCCAGTAGTTTATTTACTGTCAAAGTTTATCTTCAATCATAAATAATGAAGATAAAAATCAAGAAAAAAAAATCCCACTTCAAATGATGTTTTTATAAGTACATTAAAGCCTGTATGATACAAAGGCCGCTTTTTGTGCACAAAAGGTTTACAAAAGTACAGGAATTCTTTCCTAAGCATGGACTGTAAGAGCTAACGTTCACTTGAATCTTCAAAGATTCAAGTGAATCTTATACTTAAAGGTGAGCATTGTTGAAGCTTGAGGTGAGCCTTCTAGGTTAAGATGAGCAGTGTAAGTTAACTTTAGCTTTGGAGGTTAGTGTGAGCCTTGTAGGTTTATTGTGGAAGTGCATGCCAGAGGTAGCATTTATTTTGGCCAACCAAAGCGATTCACAATGGCTGGTTTAATGCCACCTCCCTTATTACCAGTGCTGCCATTAAGTACTTGCTTGGAGCTGGATAGATTGAAGGCAAGCCTTAAATTAAACTCAGCACTGCTACTATCCGGACTTGCAGAATGGCCCGTTTTTTTATGTTCCACTGTACTATTTCAATTAACAATACCTGGACAAGAGAAAGTAACAAATGAATCGTGCTTACCCTATTGCTTCTAGCTTCCTCCTGGGCTTTCCTGTAGTTAGCAAGGATCTTCTGAAGCCTTTTCTCCTTTCGCTTCTCAACCATTGCCAAGCCATCAGCCAGCAACCCAGATGAAATATCGTCTTTGGTACTTGGATTCACCAGCGTAGCGAACTCCTGTTATTCGAGAAAATTAATCATCCAGCATAAATTGAAAAGGAAATAGAAACGATCGTTGTCGCGAAACAGTTCTCGATAGGCTTGCTAACTAATATAATGCCAAGTATGTCGTAAAAAACAAACTGGACCCAATCAATATATATGAAAAAAGTACCATGTATGCAAAAAACAGCTGTTGAAGGTAGTAGAGATGGAAAACAAGGGAAAAAACACAAAATGGATTTATACTGACCTGTCCATTTTGTCTGTATTCAACATTCAGAAGAAACTTTTCATTCTGGGAAAGATATAATGGAATTAAAAACATGAAAAAACAGACGAATAGCAATCAAAATACAGAAAATGTAGAAAACAAAGCTATTTTTCTAAACGCATGAATGTATTTAGTATACTCCATAGCATGCCTATAAAAAACCAAGGGGAGGAAACGATAGAACGCAGCTCGTCCAATTCGTCAAATCTTTTTCAAGTGCTTGCAACGTAAACAAATCATCACATCAATTTTACTTTTAACAAGTCCGATTTTTTTCGTATTTCTATAAATTAAATTCTTTTCCAGTGATAGAAACTGAATTTGCTGTTAAAAGGCCGGTAACGTCACATACCCCCTAAACGTACCCCCTCGTGACGTCAGCAGTTTTAGTTTATATAACTGATATCAGTGGGTTACGTCATTGGTAAAAACAAAAAAGGTTTATGATGCAACAAGTTTTGCGCTTGATGCAACGAGAGGAAAGAGCACATGAAAGAAAACTCGGCGAGGAGAATATTGAGAAGTGACTAATTAACCTGAAAAGCATTACAACGGATGTGTATCAATATCTATTTGGGCTTTTGAAACGGTATCACCAAAGGATCAACAAAGTGTTCTTCGCACTGTTAATTTAAATATGCAAGACGCGGTTTTGGAAATACAAAGAAAAGAAAGAATGAAACGTTTCAACTTTAGCTTTGCTTTTAAGGTGTTCCTTAAGCACCATCAAAACATTTTTGCTACTAGCATATCTATATATCATATCTATTATGTATCATACGTAATCAACAGAGCAAACTCGATAAACATACCAGTGCTTGGCGCTTGAATGCATCCGAAAGCATAGCACGATCGTCCTCCTAAAACAAAATCCCACGAGTCAGCATCATCAAATAGAAACCTTACAGTCGCTATCCAGTTTAGTTTTTGCAACAGGGGTTCAGCAACCATTTTTGATTCGTGACCAAGTCAAGCAGCATTCACAAATATTAACAGAAATTAAAAGCAATCATTGCTTCACAAAATAAATAAAGCTTTCCAAGAAGAATGTTGACGTACCACACTTTCTTAGAAGAATGCTCCAGACACCTGTAGCTTTCAATGCGAGATCGCTCTCCACATTCAAAAGCACCAACTAATACGACATCCAATTTAAAATTCTGAATCTTAGCACAATGAATTATAAAGATGTACTTGCTCTCTTGCAGCTAAAATGCTTCCATAAATACTAGCCAAATAAAACCCCAAAAAAAATTCTACGTCTGCATTTTACTGGCCTTTTACCATGAGAATTCAAACACTCTGAAACACGCTTATTAGGCGTGTCAGCCTTCTGATACTTACGTCTTTTGGTGCAATTAAACAGGCCAGCGTGTATTCGTGCGCTTGAGCTGCAAAACTACAAAATACATTCAATTAATTAGCAATTTACTTTTACAGTTATCTCTTTCACCGAGCCCAATGTAAACTCTCTAAGATTAAGGGGGGGGGAGCTATGCTATGGAATACCCTGAATGGTGAAACAAAGAATCTAGAGGAGCTCTGTTGGAGCTTTAAAAAGAAAATTAGACTTGGGATGGAGCCAGTTGTCTCTGTATAAATTTAATTAGATCTATTGTAAATATTTGGTTTAAATTAGTTTTTCAAGAACTATCTAAGTACCAACGGTAAATAAATTGATGACGACGATGATGATAATGATGAGTACACTAGCTATAGCTAGGGAAAGCTAGGCGTCACTGAGCTAAGGAAAACGAAACATTTCAGATTTAGCAACTAAGGAAAGCTAACGTTGTTTGCAGATGCGTGATGTCTTCCATTTGATAAACAATGTATTGGTTTCGACTGTCTGTAATGAAACGTTTTATGGAAACAATTTCATAAATCTCTAGTTGGCGATCACTGTTACTTTCCATCTTAATTCAGCATCATTATTACTACAATCAGGATCAGCGTTTTGATAAATAAAGAAATCCTGCTGTAAATATCTCGCCTTCACGGCAAGCAAAAGCAGTAAAAAACAGATTATTTATGGGAAAGTAGAAACAATAACTTGCAGCCAATGAAATGATTTCATAACAAACCTGTGGTATGCAGGAGGAAGGTTGGCCATTTTCGTTGCCGGAATTACGTCTCGCTGTTGATGAGGAGTTCAAATTTTTCAATCATAGAAGCGAACAAATGAAAACTGAAAATATTGACGAATATTGAGAATGCTGACAGTGCATTTGAACAAAACAAAACAGATTGCCATACATACATTTCAAAAACGAAGCAGCGGTGAATTAGTGAGCTTTACTGACCAGTTATTGACTATAATGTTGAAATACAAATCACTTGTCAAAAAACAAAAAAATTAAATACAGATTTAAAGTTGAACAAGATAGGTGACTCACGTTTCCGTAATCCATGTAGAGAACATGCACCGATTCGAGCGAGTCAACCTTCTCAACTTTCACTCGATACCTAGGAATAAACATTTAAAGGAAATTCAAAAAAAGATGAATATTTCAACACTGAAAACTAAATAACACGGTCTAGGCCCTCTAGAAGAGGGCTGGCACTATGTTGGCATACAGAAAGCCACCATTTGTTGCCTGTTATAAAACCTGTAATGCATTGTTCTATCAAAAAAGAATAAGGAATATATATAGAAGGTATTGTGAATAATTGTCCTTCGTTATGTCAAAATGTCTTCATATTTTTAGACTGAATACAGACAACAGGAAGTATTTACTACGCATGGTGTATTAGTTTCTTACATAGCTGTAAGGACATGTCATGTATAAATTATATTATATTCATCATTATCATATCGACAAGCTTAAAAAAGGCCGGAAAAGCAATGAAACACTTACCATAGATTGTCAATGAAGAGACCAGCGCACATATCCCCCTTTCGAGGGGTAAATGAGCCCGGAAGAGGTGGGTTGCTTGTCAAGTCATTTCTGAGTTGCATAATCATCTGCTCAAACCTTTCAGCTGTGGTAGAACAGGGTTATTCATCAACACATAACGAAAACATATTGATTTTAACAGGGAAAAAGTAAACAAAAGCATCTACGAACGATTTCGAGTTGCGTTGAGAATTAGGACTCGGTTGTTGACTGAATGGTCGAGCAGCGGAATAAATGGCGGGGTTTACTGGTTTCTAGTGATTAAAATCAATTCAAGGGAAATCTAACGTCCCGCTGAAGTTGGTTGGCATCCAAGCACTGTCAGCTTTATCTCTCTAGTGAGATTTATCTCTACGAATAGCATCTGCATTTGTAAGGGTTTTTATTAATTCAGTACGTCAACAGTGATGGCTCTCATTAAATACAGGAAAGATAATTTTAAGCCTTTATCTTAAAGACTCATTGCTAACAACAAACCATTGCGCTACGCAAGCATCCCATAATGCATTTTCAGACAGTCATAAATCAATTTTGGTTAATCCGTAGAAGTTTACTGTCGTTGTTTTGATCGTCGCCTGAACAACTTGTCACGTGCGCAGAGGCTCGTTGTTAGCAATGAGTCTTTAAGATAAAGGCTTCAAATTATCTTTCATGATATATTAAGACATTCGTTTCCCAGAACCGCAGTTATAGCCTCTACTTCCAAAACTGTGATGTGATCTAAACCTTCACTCATAATTTTAGCAAAAATCTATTAAATTTTTCAACTTAAATGCCATCAGAGAATAAAATATGAACTTTGCTAAAATATGATCTGAAACAACATTTGTGGGATGGACAAAATTCTTCATTACCTGTATCAACATTTTGAGCCCAAAAAGTAACGCCATCTGAAATCTCTGTCACTACCACCTATAAAAATAAATACACTTCCAAATCAAAATCTAATATATAGAATTCTAGAAACCAAAAATACAAAACAGTAATGTGAGAAAATGGTTCCACACATTGACAGCGATCAAACGTTTGAAACTGTGAATGAAATTTCTGATAACGTGTGTTCCTAAAAACGTTCCAGGAAGTCGTTATCAATCATCCTTTTCTTTTGAATCATAAGCATTTGAAGCAAAACGTACATAATTGCAAACAATCATATCACAGAAATAACCCGAACTGAAATCAAACAAAGAAAATTGCAACTACTCAAGCCAAATGATGAAATATAAGTATTTAATATAAACAGAAGCAAAGGTTCAAACCGTTGTGAAATTTGTCTTCCTTTCAGTTTCCTCAACAACTGTATCTATCTTTTCTTCGACAAATCCTTGCCACATCTGTAAATGCAATAAATTTTACAAAAATGAAAACAAAGAATATAAACACTAGATTTTCATAATCAAAAAAAACACCATCCAAATCTTGTAAACAGACAGAAGACTTGTGTTTTTAAATAATATTAATTTCTTAACAACAGTCATCCATCTTTATAACAGATATAATATTTATTTCAGCAGCTTTTATCCTTAGTAATAATTAGGTGAGAGAGGGCTCAGTGATTAGAGACGCTAACTACAGATCCAACGGTTTTAGTCACAGACAAGACCAAATTTCTACTCTGAATGAGGAGAGTCGCCAGCAGGCGTAGGAACCACGAGTGTGGTCACATCGAGAGGAAGGACCAGGACACTGCTCGACAAGCGTAGATTTTCAGTCTCTTAAAGCTACCTTCGGAATCTGAGTAACAAAATTCACATACTAATACGAATATCAATTTCATGATCAGTTAGGCTTATCGGCCCCCTTGGCATCCTGCAAAAGAATATTGAAGATTTTTCTTTCTCGTTATTGTAGAGTTAGGAATATTCATTTTTGAAGGGGTTTGACAAGAATCTAATCTTTTTTGGGCCATAATGGTGTAAGAAGAAAACAGGTTGCTGCTCTGCTCATGCGGGAAAACCTAGTTGTGATGTAAATTAAAAAAATGTTAAGCAAGATTGGCAGTGAACGTAAGACAGCTTACATTCAACTTCGAGTCCTTTGCTTTTGTTTCCCTTTGAGTCAAATCTTTAAAATACTCTGTTCTCTCTGCAGTGAAGTGAACTTTTGACAAACCATGCTACAAAAAATCAACGAAGGTTCGAATAACAAAGCGGTAAATATCGGTTAATTTATCAAATGGTTATCATAGAGGAAATAACACTGATTTGCAAGGTCATACAGAAAATAATCGTGAACACAACAGAGTATTTCAAAACAAAACATTTCTAAAGCAATACCTCGACGAGATCTGCCGACAAATTGTGTCCATCGACGAACATCCAACCAATAAAATTGCCTGCTCGGTCAATATTTTCAACTTGAACTTCGACCTATCAACAATATCCAAATAACGGAAATGAAAACCCCTTTTAAATTTGTAATGATAATTGACACACAAAAACTGTAAACTGAATACTTTACATTTGTAGCAGACCTACAGGCCTAGCAAAAAGAGAAAATGCTTCCAATCTTAGCATCACTGCTAGGCACCCAGAATTACAGTAAAGGCAGATATCAATATAGAACCTTACTCTGTGATGAAGACGGTGTTTTGGATTTCAATATGGCTCTGCAACCGTCTTGCTTTGCGACAATATTTTCAAAACCGGCCTAATATCATAATTCATTAAAACACGAAATACAGTCCAATTCTCCTCGTGAAAAAACAGCTACCATACCACAAAGCATGCCGGTTGCGCAAAAGCCTTAAAGCATATCTGCTACATAAACAGAAGGGTACCTCGCGCTGCATACAGTGTTCCTTGCTATACTCTAAAGCCTGGGCACCAAAATACAGTGTTCCTTGCTATACTCTAAAGCCTGGGCACCAAAAGGCTCTCCCTCTGATATCAGATTTCCTTGAGGACTGACTGACCGTACTTTGGGGCAGGAAATTCCAGCTAAAAGGAAGGTAATCTGACACGTCTCCTTTGGCAAGTACAGCCTGAATCTCGAACCGCTCGCAACGAACTCAACGATAGCTGAGGATTTTCCTGCTCTTTGTAAAAATGGTAGGAACTGGGCGGCCTTTGCGCGATCCTAAAAAAGAGACAACTTCATTTCAACTACACTAAACAGCTCCGTAATCAATAAGAAACAAATCATAATCACAAAGCAATTAACATTAATTTTTATGTACAGATATTTCATTCTTTAGTCTCAATGTACAGTAAATGAACAAGGTATTATTTAGAAACAATATGCTGCAAAAGTGTTAGATTTTATCTAACAAATGAATTAAAATAATCTACGTGGAACCAAAAACAAAAGCTCGTTTATCCTAAAAGCGTGAAAAGGGGTGCTCTTTTTTACTGTCACAATCCATACACAACGTACGACTCACCTACGTTGGATGTAATAATGCCGAAAAAACGGTAGCATTGTCACGAATAAGACACAAAAGCATCATCAGAGCAGATATCAAAAGATCAGTGCTTCTCTAAAGAGGATAGCAACAAGGTCTCAATCAACACGGTTTGTCTCCCGACAAGATTTCCGAGCATCTAGCAAGAATCCACGAAGATGAATCACGAAAAAAAATCAGCGAGTTGGAATAGCCTCGACGGAATGGGAATTGAGTCGGAAAATTAGGAAAAAGGATGACTTTATAATGTTATAATGTTATAATGCGATTGATGTAAGAAGAACAGTTAATATTTCATGGAAGACTTTAAAATGCAAGTTTGCATGAATGAGCATCTCACAATGGTGGATGCATAACAAGATGGGACAATAAGAAGCGTTTGGCGAGGAGTGACTGCCACTGATCGGACAACCTGCGTGATAGAGCTAAGCTGACGCAGAAAAGAAAAAACAAAGAGGGCACCTAGTACTGATTGCGACCTTGTACCCACGTAAAAATATCAACGATTACTAGACAGCTGCTGAAAATTATGTGACAACAAATTTCTTCGGTCATTGTGTTGCAGCTTAACAAATAAATAAATCAGCAGATGAGAATTAACGAGCCAAGACTCGGCCATCGTCGTGATTTCACATAAAACATTATTGATACGGAGACCTGACCGCTTGCTAAATCACAAAGATAACGGAGAGGATTCAAAGCAAAATTCAAACGCAAGGCATTATGTGACAGAACTGCTCGTATTTAATCTTTTATCAAGTCATGCAAATCAATTTGAAGCCTGATAAGCGGCCAAATTACACGCGGAAACACCTCAAAAAGGATATTGCACATGAAACTTAGCGATTATCTTATCGAAGATTAACAGTGACTCCACAACGCTTGCCAAATGCTGGTGACCCGACCCTTTTGCTTCAATGCAAGGTTGTGAATAATTCACAGCAAGGGTATTCTTGGCAATGATTCAGCCTCTCTATATAAGGGATCCCAACTTTTAACTGCTGCCTATATATTAAAAACTTTCTGCCTATATATTAAAAAGTATCTTATATTTTTTTCATAATTTACAACAAAGTTCTCTGCTTGGCTATTAGAGAAACAAATATCCCGGGGAAACACACATCAGTCATTTCTCAGTTTCCTTCTGTTTTTCGAGAAACTACTTGCCCAAAGTCTAGCAGTTAGAAAGGGAAATGGTACAATGAGCTCACCCCTGAGATATCAGCGACACGGTGCATGGGCGGCTCCTTTTTGCTGTGCAAACCCTTCCCGTTTTTAGAGGCTCTGTTCTCAGCGGCAAGAAGATCATCATACTGGGATGAACGCTGGTCATCATCTTGTCGATGACGTAATGCTGTCGCCAAGCCCTTGCTTATCAGTGCCTCTGCGATGTTGATTCCTCCAATTGTCACAGTTGCACAAGTTCTTTCCGGGTAACCGTCGTTCGCAGGCTTCACGTAGTCAATTTTCACGTCGACCTTCAAGCAAAAAAAAATAATTAGCCTAAAAAACAAGCAAACAGGGTTATTTTCATAAAGCATTCAAAATTTTCAAACAAGTATTTCCCAATAAAAAACAAACGAACTTGAATGTCGGAAGAAGCTTAGAGACATAAAATGTTATTAAAACCAGCAGATAAAAAGTGTATAATAACTGTTTTTTTCTTTAGCCACCGTCTTCTGAGTCCAAGCCAATTACCACTAGACGTTGTAGAACGTATACAAGCAAATCGCCCCGACTATTTATTGATAAATATACATAAACGATGAACTGTAATTAATTTCATCCTTTATTCGATTGCTTTCCACCACCAAATTGTATAAAAAGCTAATGAATGACACAACTGCCATCCACGTGAAAAATATTAAACAAATATCTGGTACAATTTCATACAGGCCTGAAACAAGATCAAGGAGGATTTTTCAGGGAAAAATGCAGTTCAATTGGACAAACCTTTTTTCCAATCAACTTCTTCCTCAAAAATTCCCGCGCTTCAAACATATAGGGGATGTCATACAGTGGCTTTCCTCTTTTTCCGTTTCTACTCGGTCCGTTTTCCTGGAAAAAATTCATTCGATATAAAAATGATACAAAAGCCACCAAATGAATCTGTGCCAGTTAAATAAACCAAGAAGTGATTCAAGCATTTTTAAAAAGAAACATCTGAATTTGCTTTTTCCCTACTACCTGGGGGGGGCCAGATTACTCTTCCAGTGATGATAGGGGCACAAGTCTTGGAAGAGAAGCGCAAAATGCTGATATATTTGGACCAAAATGTTCACTGATTGATCGCACGAATAACGACTTTTTCTCCTCGTGAACCAATTCAAGTTTGAAGCACAACTTCGAAAGGTAAACTTTCACTGCTCTTACAGTCCCGACATGACTGGCTTCTTGTAAATACTATCCAGGATTTTTCACAGCTGTTGTCATAATTTAGCGATCACCAAAGAAAGATTAGTGAAATTACCACAAAGTCCATATTTGAAAAACGTCGAAAAACACGACGCGAGCGTGAAACAGTTTTGAAATCAGAATGTAGAAAATAAACCCACCTGAGTATCATCCTCTTTAACCATAGCTCTACGGGAAAGTAAACAAGAGTCAAAGATCAGATTTTTGAATAGATAATCCCCATATTTTGAAAAGAAGATTAGCATATCACGACTAAAACATTTTTTTAGTTAGGTTCATGTATTTTATTAAAAACTTTCCGACACAAGAAATATCTTCACCGGCAAAGCATTATGCAATACAGCTTGATTGTATAAAAACATTGATGCATCTTATAACTTTAGTTGATTGATTGCTTACTTACTTGATTTTGTACCTTTTCAACCGACATGGAAACAAAGTACCAAATATCTACATACATTATGAAAAGAAATACCGTAAATCCTCTAATTGGCCCTGTCAATTTGACGATTTTTGCCACCTGAGGTTGCCTTTGGCATTTTATCGAATTACTAAAAAATTCATAGTTTTGGTAATAATTAATTAAATGTTCATAAAGAAATTCCTACTAAAATAAACGAGGTCTATTGATAATGTCTTCTTAATGTCTATAAGCCCCCCTTCTCGTATAAGCCCCCCTCGAATCAGCCCTCACCCAAAAATATAAAAAATAAATAAGCCCCCGAGGGGTTTATTCGAGGATTTACGGTATGCGTTTTGTAATTGTTCATTGAGCTTGTCACTTCTATATAACAGCAAATTAGCCCAGCGGCAGTTAATTTCAACATACCTTGGAGGTCGAAGACTCGAGAAAAAGATCTTTTTGTACTCCTTGCTAGGTAACACCACCACAATAGCATCAGCATTTATACATTCTACCACCTATACATAAGTAACGATCAAACTAAACACTCGCAATGAAATAAAAGGCAAAAATGAAAAATATCAGTCTGGTTGTGACAAACAGAGGGTACGTTAGAAAACTGAAATATATTTCTGGAGTCACTCGTTTATTTTGTACAGAATTAACGGAGTAGTTAGGAAGGATATGATTGGTTATCACAATGTCAGCACGTGACAATTGCGAGTCATTATAATTCATTCATTCAAAATCATGGCTACAAACAAAAGCCTAGTCTTGAGAATTATCAGCTGAAAGGTTTATTTTCAAACTTCCCTACATTCAGCTGTCTGCTGAAAACTCAGCTTCTCGTGCATCAGCCTAAATTTCTTTGCTGTTATATTCTCTAGCATATACGTATTTATATGTGTA
The DNA here is from genome assembly GCF_013076305.1 of Rhopilema esculentum. The sequence continues at coordinate 595,810 of NW_027018659.1, forward strand.
AATACTATGATATGTTACCAGTAGAAATAGATTTTCCTTTGCGAGCGAAATATAATCTTTAATTGCAAAGTATGATAAACTTGCACCTAGTTAGGCCAAATGTTGATCAATCAAGACGACAAACTGCGACTGAGAAGGATATTTACACCGTCAACATACCTTGCCCGTAAATTCAGAGTCCTTGATGGGCATTTTATTGCCAGATGGGGCATACCCTTTCCAAATCCTCAACTGCTTCTGCTTGGCTGACTTTTCCGCTTGCCTGTACTTTTCATGCCCACTTGACAGCACTCCCATACTCCAGTCAACGCATCTGGCAAATCCCTCCTTCAACATCAATTCAGCGATATTCCCAGCAGGATGAATGACACTACCCAAGAAATTCTGATTCGAAACTCCTTCAAAGATTATTTTGACTTCTCTTTGAAGTAGACGGGACTCTGTAAAGAATTTTGCTTCTTCAGCAAATGGCTCTGGAGTTTGCTTGTCGCCTTCCAATTTGTACATAGGGCACTGCAAAAGAAAGTACAAACTGAAAATATAAACAGCTCCTTGTGAAAGAAGGAAACAAAAAGTTTCTCATTACAGAAATAGATGTCCCAAAAAGATTTCTAAAACATTTAAAGCGAAGAACTGCGAGGGGATTTCTTTCAAATGAACAATCGCAACGTACTTTGATTCCAGTCATCATGACAGTCACATAATCGTAATTTGGCAACGTGAATGCGCGAATCGTGCTTCCGTCTCGTACCATTTCGATGATTGCTGCAAGATCAATTCAATGACTTCATAACACGGTTAAAGAGATGTAAAGCAAAACCATTGATATAAAATTGTTATAGAAATTTAGACAATTGCAATTCCTTTTCAAATTGTGCTCATTGGAAATGAAAATGTTATTATATCTTTCATGAAATCTGATCCAGGGTAATACAGAGTCATAATACTGTTTTGTTCAGACTGCTGTAAAAAATAGTATCAACTTTTTTGAATAACAAAGAAATTTAAGTTAAAGATATATAATGCTGAAAATGTTCGTTATACATGACCAGAGGATACCTAGCCTTGACCAAACAAAACAAAGTTTAACATAAGAAATAAAAGCCTCGATCAAATACGTTCACAGTGAAAAATTCATCACTTAAAGCAAATTAACGTAAATATTGGAGTGGTAAAGAAACATAGCATCAAATGCTGGTGTACAAGAAAAGCTTTCAAGACCTACAATTTTGCTCAAAAACATCACAAAACATCATCACAGAGGGTGCTTTACATCTACTAATGCATACTGGCTATACTTATTGCTTTAGTTACACTTAAGTGAAGGCGACTTAAACACTAGTATAAACGCTGACAAAATGAATTCGACCACAAAAAAAACAAATACAAGTGAACGGCTGCATAACTGCAGTGCAAGTAAATAATTATGTATCGATTTGATGCTAACAGCCTAATGATTCTATTCTGCACCTCTATAATGCAAATAACATATTGCAACAGATCTGGTAAAAGACAAGACATACCGTCGACAGGTTTGCCACGCTTCTGATCAACAAAGTTCCTAGGGTTTTCAACATTCCATGTTATGTTTCTCACATGCTCCTGGAATAAAAAAATGGACTGTGATTCAAGCAACCAGCAGCAAGGCACTGATGTGTTAGATGAGCTGCAAGTTGAACTTGGTTATGCTTCCTCGCTATGATGACTGCTATTTTTATTTCAATGTAAAATCAGTGCTAACTTTCAACTTTTTGTTAGTTTTTCATCAGTTACTGGTAGCAACAATAAAGTTGAAACGATGATCCTTTAGAATAGCATATGGATGGTGTTTTGGAGATAAACATGCTAGTGGGAAGGCCATTTTTGTCAAGCTGTGTTGGTATATCATGGCCATAAACAAATCAGGGAACATGAGTAAAAATTAGACCTATAGAAAGCTTTTGCTTCATTATTATATGCAGAAGTACAGCAATGCTCCTTCGATAGAACCCTCCAAAGAAGACACTTCAAACTCTGCTCACAAAAACCCTAAGGGTCAAGTACATTAACTGCTGCTAGCCAAAACATCTGCAGGTTTTAGGGCTGTACATTCAAGCAATGTGCATCAAGCAGCATCAGGTCATCAATTATGAACAAAACATTACATTAAATAAATAGCATTTGTCTTACAAAGCAGGCAAAATGACCTGGATATTTATGAAACAGTTAATTGGAAAAAATTCAATACGGAAGAAAATTTGATTTTAAACAACTGGTAGATGGGAGAATTGGTATCTTGGTACCACCTGTTACCAAAAATGTCAACAGAACACTAATAATGCCTTCTTTGCACTTACAAAAAGCCCTAACATGCAAAGAAACAGAAGGCGGTAATCTTGTTTTCTAATTGGGAACAAAGACATGATAATTTCTGTTAATAACTGATTGCGGTGGAACTTTAAATTGACAATAAATTTCAAGAGTTACAAAGCCTGTCTCAAAATATAAAAATATTTTGTTCTCGATGGCTTTACAGCAAAGCAAATTTCTTACTACACAAGTGTTGGTTACTTGCCTGAAAATCTTCAATTTTCAGAATCAATAGGTCAGCCTAAGACATAGTTAAGAATATGGGAATATTTTTCTATTCTTATATGAGAATATGAGCCTGAACATACAAAAATGGGAGGACAGCTTGCCTATCTTCTCTTTGAAGACTATTTAGTTTAATATTTGCTGTAGAGCAATAAAACTTCAACCTACATTGGCATCATCAGCCCATTTTCCTTTCTTTGCTGCTTTTGCTGCCTCCTCCAAATCTATCAACTTGTTTTGATCACTTTTATGAAAACAAAAATGCTGCTTTAAATCATTGCTAGTAATATGAAGGCAAGAGGCTTCAAATACAGAAATTATTTGAGGAATCACAGAAATCACAGAACTAAGGGTTTTATACCCCGATGCTTCTATTTGAAGCAGTCTGCGTTAAAAGGCAAGAATACAGAAATAGGCAAATGGCTTCAAATAGAAGCATGGGGGTATAAAACCCTCATTTCTGTGATTACCTTCACAAGATTTTTTATCTGGCTGACAACAATTCAGACGCATTCTGAACTGTAGATTATATATACATAAGAGTGTGAATATTCTACATGTTTGTGTTTTCAAATAAAAGGCTAATCATTCATTTTTTGTTGAGAATATATATGAGAAAATGAAAAAAAAAGAATTTATATATTTAGTTATATAAAATGTACATAGATCAGGCCCAAGGACCCTGTTAATCAAAGTAAATTGTCTTTTATTGTTTAGAAGACACATATCTTGAAAAGCAAACAAGACATAACTAGTTAAAATCAATAATTTACTTTTAAAACTTTTGTAGCAACTATAAAAAACTCACTCGGATGGTTTGATGCCTCCCCTTCTAACTTCCAGAAGACCCTCGCTGACAAGGGATTCTGTTAAGTTGACCAGCTCACCATCAGCTTTAAAGCAAAAAAGTTTGCACTTATACTCATATTAATACCCATTTGCTAAATAATGATAGTGTCTTTAATGCTTTCAAAAAAATCATGATAGTTATACATCAAAAGGGGATATAAAGTATTTCATTTATTTCAAATAATCAGGATATACCTTATATTATACATTATAAATCAATACTTTGGGAAAAAGTAACCATTACCCTTTGACTATTGGTTGGAAAATCAAAACTGTTCCTGAAGCTATTCTCTAATCATATTCAATCTTGGTCACATGACTTACATTTCTTAGTAAATACAGAACCATACACTCGGCCACTGCCAGGTGGTTTGTACTCAATGGTGAAAGATACTTCCTTGCCAATTAACATGCTCCTGAGGTATTCTCTGCTTTCCCAAGCATAAGGCTAAAAAATGCAATAACAAAAATAAAACTATGATCTTAATAGAAAATAATCTTAATACCATATAATAAGACATTGTAATAAAAATACAACTTGATGGATCCCTGAGGAGGGAATGGCTCATTGAAAGCATAGCTCTTCATTTCACATATTTAAGGATGGTAGCCTATAGGCAATGCTGATTTTTATAGGGTCCAATACCAAACATCCAGAAATCTAAATGATTTACAATAAAAAATTCCCAGTGGCAAACACCTATGCATACTTTTTATTTACTCTTATTTCCCTCATAGTAGGTGGGTAAAGTTATGATTTCAGAAAAAAAATCATCAAATTAATTAACTTCCCCCAAATGAATATTGGACAATATCTTCTGTGAAATGATTGCACCTGTATTGTGGAGCCAAGTCATGAAAGATTTTAGGCCCCATTTTTGGATTCAGTAGCAATGCTTGTCTGTTATCTTCCAGCTACAAAATTAATAAATTGCATGTCTTGTGTAATACCTACTCGAACCAGCAAAAAATTCAGATACTTTTTTACTTATGCTGAAGCTTGTAACAAAGGCAACCCTTACTAACCTCATCCTTTGTTTCAAGGCTACCCTCGATGTTTGGGTTTGCTCTCCTTCCAACTTTGGGGGCAACAACATTAGAAAAAGCTATTTGTTGCTCTGGTGGTGGGCCTCCTTTTGGCTGACCTCTGACAATAACACAGTCTCCAGACAAGACCTTTCAAGAAAGAAAAACATGGACATGACCAAAGTAGAGGTACAAAAAGATACTGCAGAAATAAGGGACACACCAGGGACGGGATGCAGTGGTATAAACTGTAAAAGCCTCCAAAAGTTGTCTTAGAAAAAACCTTAAAATTCATTGGATATTTCTTCCAGCTGTTTTGTACTGCATTGACGCAGTAGCGCAGGCACATCTCTTTGTCAATGGTAATTCAAATGTAAAAATCAACATAATTTTGTGTTTAAATTGCTCCAACAAAAGATTTTTAATTGCCTTCTAATCTGTTAGTGAATCATATTCTATAGTACTGTTGATAGCAATCAAATCTCCAGGGCAGTTATGGCCATGGTATTAGTTTCTCATTTCTCATACCATGATGTCATTAAACTTTTGTTTAAGTGACCCTGCTCTACGTCGGGGCCTGTCCTGTGATTTGTCTGCCATGGTATAAGCTTTAAATTTCTCATATCGTGGCCAATCAAACAGTGGCCAATCAAACTGTGGTCTCACAACATTACGCTAAACTTTCACTTGTTTGCATTGGGTTTAGGAATTGAGTACTGTTGGGATCTTTCAAATATTTTCTCCATTTTCTCAACTCAAAGAGGGTTACCTCATGGACAGCGACATAGCCTAAAACAGATAATAGACCATGTCCAAAAGTTACCGCAAAATGAGTATCGTGTGAAAATGCATAAGAGAATTTTCCATGGATTTGTAGAGATGTAGAGGAGTATCTGCTTTTGATGGACATTTTGCTTTATACATGACTTATCAAAGGTGAATTTTTCACTTAATTTAATATTTTTAAGGTAAAACATAGTTTCCCAAAATAGCATTTTTCCAGATCGGGTTTTAAATAAGAGATGGTGATAAGTATGGGTTGCCAGGTCCAATTTGTTGTGTTTCGGTTGGGCTGAAGTACTTTTCACCCAATTTTTCTAGTATTGACTTTTCAATTGGTGATCTTGATACCCTGACAAGTTAGTGGCAATTTCAAAAGGGTTCTAGGCCAACAGCAATGATTTTAGCTGTGGCTTCAAGCTCTTTACCACCAATAGCGATTTTCATACCATGCCCTTGAGGTAGCGATACAGCAAGGGCAGTGCGCCACCTGTGTTTCCTATGTCAACCAGTCTCCCCCTAAGCCCGCTAATAGACCAATGACTCTGTATGTGTAGGCAGTTAGACAGCCCCTTGAAATTGAAAACAAAGCAAGACACCTTTTTATATTTGCAATCCAGTCATTAGGTAGGGAAGAAGAAAAGCACTATTTTCATGTTCTTTAACCAATAGCTACGGTTTTCCTTAACAATTCGTTTTGATTTTAAACAAAATCAAAAATATGATTTTTCAATTTTCTTTTAGGGAGGCAAAATATAAAAGTGGAAGCCTTGAGTAGGTATTTTCTCTTCCCTACAGGACAAGAATTAAGCATGCGGAAGCAAAATCACCCAACATCATTATGTGAAAAATTGCTCCTATTTGAACTGTTTTTGAGCTTTTTACAATTTCAAAGAACTAATAGCAGAAAAATTTTACTCCCAGCTGCCCCTGAGACACACAACTTGCCAAGAACAAACAACAACAAACACAAGTAAATTAAAGGTAGCTTGTTTTTCTTCCAAGCAAATGCCCTCATCAGATTCCTCTTTAAGAAATTCTCCACTCCTGTATCCTCTTAAAGTTGGAATTTTCCACTCCTGTATCCTCTCAAAGTTGATTAGTTTTATATACCGTTGTTTTTCAATTACTTCATTTTTGTTAAACATTGCTTTTGTAATTGTTTTTTTGGAGGATTTTGCAATATGGAAATTTGAACAATTCTTTCAAGTCCATTTGGAAAATTAAAAAATGAGACTCAAACTCTAGGCAATTAATTCAACGAATCCCAGGTTGATTTCAGTTTTTTTCAAATGAAGTGTCATAACATAAAACTGATGAAGCAGTCAATAGAAACTTCATTTATCACTTCTCATTAGATCCGCAAAGCTTGTCTCAAAGGACAAAATTAAAGACTGCGAGATTTCCTGAGAAAGGACCGTGGAGGCAACATAACAAATACGAAAAATGTTAATTACAGTGTAAAATACAGTGAACACAAAACCAAGCTTCAAAATTATCAGAAATTAAAAAACATTACAAATGTTTTTTACAAACTATTAAGATCAAATGTGTTTTTAACGATGACTGTAAAGACACGTCAGCGCTTGAATGGCCTAGCCAGTAATCTAAACGGCCTAGTCAACAGGTAAACAAGCTGCTTACAGCGGGAATATCGCTGAAAGATGATTTTTCAAAATTTTGCTTTCTCATTCAAAAAACAAAAATATATCTTATTCTTCAGATGCTAAATTGGCAACTATCTGAGATCAAAGGACACTGAACCCCTTGTTAGAGCCCGTCTTGTTTCTGTTGCAAGAAAATTCGTTTACCTTTAAAACAGTGAATTTACATGGGAAATTGAAATTGCTTACCTGCTTAACTATTCCTTTATGAAGCTGAGGTTGTGGTTGAGACATTCTAATACCTAGTAACTTCAGCCAACTTCTACTCCAGTACTGAACTTCAGTCAGTTAACATTAGCTAGATCGAAAGGGTTTCATTACCAGAAGACAATACCATTACATGTGAGCACAAATGAGCCTGGGCCGAGTTATTTGCAGGTTGAGGTCACCATGACGTCACGCGAGAAATGTTGAATGATTTTAACCTCTTCCCTTGTAAGCAATGCGTGACGTAAAAGCGTAAGGTTTAAGGGTGATGTATCGTTCATATATTTTCATTCACCGGGTAAAAGCGCAGACCCATTGCCTTTTTTAAGCGAATGTACAGATACAATTTTCGGCTGGGAAGATTTTCCGGGATTGGCAAAACAGGCAAGTTTCATACTTCCTTGCAAAAGCGAAACATCTTGATGTTTAAGAATCAACCCAACAAATTGAGCTTCATTGCTCCTTTTCTCTCAAAATCGTCATTGTAAAGAGGGGCAATTTGTCTGAATGCAAATTTGGCTGTAGACCAAATCTAGAAGGGCATTTGATTTTGCATTAGCCAAAAATCAATCGGCAGTTTAATTGCTTAGAAGTGGAAGATGAAATAGATTGTTCACCTTAATATCGGACCAAAACCATGATAATATTCCTGTCAAATAAAACAGCTATTTTTGGCTTTCCTGCACGTTTCACAAATCAAAAAACATTTACGTCACATTCTAGAATACTAACAACCTTTGATAAGTTGGTTCATTTCATTGATTAATCATGGCAATTGAAAAGGGGCTCTTTGAATTGACTATGATAGTATCATTCTTCTCTTTGCCTGCAGTATCCCCAAACAAATTATCCTATTATTGGACATCTTTGATAACCTTTACGTGTGATTTATAGAAAGATGCACCATGTAGCCAGACTGAAAGATCATACGTACCCATGCTCTGGCACACCTGCTGAAGCTTTGGTTTGCATCAATTGAGATAATTGCAAAAATATACTTCCGTTGTTTGAGCAGGTGGAAATTTTAGGATGGGCAAGTCCTTTTAAGAATGCACAAACAAATGAACATGCAAATAAATATTTCAGAAATTTATCGAAGCTTTGGGGGGCTCCTTCTGACGCTTTGGGGGGCTCCTTCTGAACTGACATGAAACCTTCATTTTCTTATTCGCTCTAGTTTTCAGGCAAAATTTTTAATAATTTCGTAAAACGTTATGTTTAGAAGTGAGAATAGCTTACAGAAAGCTTGGAAATACTGAAGTCAGCCAGGTCAACTTGCAAAAAATGGCAACCACTGCTTATATTTTGGAGTTAACACAATTATACTACGATATGGAATAATGAAAAGGCCACAGTGGCAAACCTTTTGACAGATTCCAGTGGAAAAATTGCGGAGAAATATCGGTAAAATTTTGAAAATGAACAACATAGAAACGTACCGAGAAACAAACGATAACAAACACAAATGATGGATGGCTTATAATTCGTCCCGGCTTCAACAGGGAGGTAGCTCTAGCTGGAGCTTTAATGCTGCCTTGCAAAATACTTAAATTCGTGAATTAGCTCTAAACCAGTATCTGTTCTTAAATTTCTTTAGTTTCCCATTATCAATCAATTTGTCACAGGGTTTAGAAGGAGCTTTCAGCTGTATCTAATAAATAACGGGATAAAAGATGCTGAAAAATTCTAGCTACAATTTCAAAGAAATGATGATTGAAGGGGTGATCTAGGCACGAATAACGAAAAATTCCAATAACACAGCATCTCAAACCCTGCAAAACATTCGCTTTGGCACATAATATGGTATGTGAATAAACTACTTTCGGATAACAAATAAAGAAATTTTGGAATCAATTCATTCAGTATAGGAACATTTCTTGTGGCACCAGCAAACACCACCCTAGGTAAATTATATTGGTATCTTGTCCATCTCTAAAATCTTTTGACTTCCTCTCAAAAATTTATGTTTAGTAACTCTGTCATTTTGCTAAAGACGATACCAAAATCTGTAAATACGTTTTTCAATTTTCCAATCAAGCAGTAGGGTTTTAATTTCTTATCTAAGCAAGTAATCCTTTAGGAGTTACCAACAGCAGCTCTGATTAGCATTATTTGTTACTGTCATTCTATTTCCTAAGGTCAATAGGTAGCCATGCCTATCATGCTCCCAATGGCATCGTCTTCGTCTATACCTTTTATAGAAATGTTTATATAGAAATAAAGAAAACGAGTTCAACACTGCTTGAAAATGAAACTAGAAGAGTGAAGCGAAAAAAAGGAAATTTGATCAAGTGGCAGAAACGGCTGAGGAGAATAATTTGCTTTGATCTTTTCTCGCATAACACAAAGTGCAAGAGCTTCACTGACAAAATCAAAAAAGTTCCACATTTTCCCTCACTATGCTACAAGATGAAATGTTGATAACGGGGTACTCTGACAAAACCTTGAGATGCAAACACAGAGAAATGCAATGAGGAATAAAACGAATTAATATCTTATAACAATAACGATGGCGAAGAATGCATCATACACCATGCAACAATCCAAACATTACGAGAATAAAAGATTTGTATACACAAAGTCTGAGACATTGTTTCAACTTAGGCTATGCGAATGATGTTCTGTTTGGCTAATATTCAACTTGTTCTATTGAAAAGACTCATTCATTGAGCGTTTTTGTTGCTTTCTTGGAAGTTTCGTTCTACTGCTCTGGAAGCGGATTATATATTTTACAATAATAGCAGCCTTAGTTAGATAAATATTTATTTCTTCCTTTTAAGATGTAGGAAAATTCACTTAAACATTGTGGTAGGTCTTCATTTCGCAAAATGGCCTAAGGTAAAGCACGTATCTGGACCTGTTAGTGCACTGCCAACATAGTGCTTTCATCCAAAGAAAACATTGAAGCTAGTCTCACCTGTCAGTGAGCCATTCTACTATGGACAACATCAAGGTTCGACTAAAGAATCAAAAAGGGGGATATGCATGCAAACAGCATTATTATTGCTGCCTCGTTGGACTAAATACATAGAATTTACGTGATACCCTAATCATAGGTGTGCCTTAAACTCATTTTTGGCCATTTACATGACCAAAAACAGCAAGTGCGTTGTTATTGGCATTCGGGACAGGGCATTTAGGGCATAAAAATGGGATGGTAACTAAATTTTGAACATTGTCACCTAACTGACATGACTTGTTTAGGATGATTTCTGAAATGTGAATATCATCACATCGTGTCATTGAAATCCTTTCAAAGTCATTTAGCATACCATTGATGTCACTAAATGTATTTCTTATTAGCAGGTTACAGAATAGATGGCAGAAATATTTAAGAATACTGCCGAAAAGTTCAATCTAACATGGGTGGGGGGGGGGGGGGGTTGCTGTTTTTGATACTGAGGTGAGAGTGATTTCACATATCATCTGCTTTAAAGTTTCTTGTATCTACAGCTGGCTCTTCTGACAGGACAAACTAGCAACGCTGTTAAAAAAACTATTTCATAAACCAAATAAATTCTCTGCATAGTGATTATTTATATTAATATGGTTATATATACAAAAACATAATTTTTGAGGAGCAAAGTCATAAATAGTTAGTACTATTTATCTAATGAAATATTAAAGAGCTAAAATGGAAGGTAACTCATTAACATGCCTATTTTCTTGCTAACAACTTATATGTAGTGCAACCTGGTATACATCTTTGTAACATCGTGTGACAATCTTCCTACCACAACCATAAAGGCACTGCTTTTCAGACAACGGGTATGATATCTTTACCATTTTTTACCACTTACTTGGAAGTTTACGCTATCGGGTTAATAGAAATCAGATTTAACCATAGTGGCTGCCACAGCCTTTGCAGTTAAGGGTCAACCTGTTGCTTTCAATAAAAATTCAGCAATAGTCTATTGTAGTCAAAAATAAACAAAATAATGTAATTGGGGCTTGAAGGGAAATTGCCCCCTCGCCTAGCAGTAGGCTAAAAAGGCCCTGGCTGGCTGAAAAGTGTCACACGATCAATAAACAATTCGAAAACCAAAATAATTTTTTGAAGCTTTTGCCAACTACACAGGGGGACTTTTACAGTTACAAGCACCGCAAAACATCTCAATCATGCCCTGCTCTAGGCCCAGAAACATGGGGTAAAAGACCCAAGTTTCGACTGGGTGCCTGGTTTAAGGTTTGAACAAAGAATTTTGGTCTTATTTGCCCCCAAATCATTGACAAAAGCTTCGTCATTCATTACAAATGCTGTTTATCACGACGCTTTTAACAAAACTAGAATTCTTTTCATTCGCAATTCAGACCAGAATTTCCAAAAACATAGCAGTACAGCAAGAATCGACATTCCTGGAGCTATTATCACTTCACGTTATTTTTTTTAAACACTGTCGAAAATGAGATCTGCGATTAGGTAGCAAAATTTTCAATCAAAATTCATGGCTTTAAGAAGACAGGCATCTCCCCGTTAGCATTAAAATTCAGCAGGTACTTAGGCCACAGCTAAAAAATTCTGACGATAATAAAATCCTTTATACTTTGGATGAAAACTCCTTGGTTTCTCTAAAGCTTATTCCCGGTCAGCGTATGGAAAGCAAAAGATTTCTTGCATATTTTCCCAACAAACCGCTATGAAATATTAATTAACTTCGCGTTTTGTTTGCTACCAGTCAATTCTCGCTGTACCGATCTTCCTATCTCTAGCACCACAAACAACAAACGAAGCAGAGCAATCACACCCACGTTGCATAACATTGAATATTCCCTACATGGCTAGAAATCTCCCAGTCACGGCATCGCCTATTCGTTTTATGGCTAGAAATCTCCCAGTCACGGCATCGCCTATTCGTTTTATGGCTAGAAATCTGCCAATCACGACATCGGTGCGTTCACGGTTTGCACATAGCTACGTTTGTTATTTGGTGGTGCGAGCTACAATCTAACCACTACGCATTAGCAAAAATATAGACCAATCTGATTCCTTCAATCATTTCTCAGTTACCCTAGCTACTCTGTTAAAACTGCGATAAAGAGCATGGAAAGCACTTGCATCGATAGCGATCAAACGCGAATCCCTATGAACCTACACCCAAACATGCATTCTTGCCGTTTATCCACAGCAAAGCTGCGATATGATAATTCACAAAATGCGCATTTTGAACTTCTATGACGGGGAAACAACTTCAAATAGCGAGGATGTGAAACTTTTCCTTTGCTGTGTAATAAGTCCCATACTTGAAGCTTCCCTTACAACTTGCTGAACAACAAAACTCTTAAAACGGGAATCCAAAGGCTGGTACTGCATTCCTCAAATTGCTTCACAACTGCCTCACTTTGCATCACTTATATGGGATGCACTTATGTGCGGGTGAGCCAATGTCAACACAACTACAGACCACTGTTAATCTGTGAAAATTTTTCAAGGATGCAAGGGAAGAGAAACAAGCCAAAAGCGGGGTTAGCGCACGTTTGCAAACGACGGAACCTCTAGCTCATCGCTTTCCGCTGGACAGAGTTTTATAAAGATGGCAGTTTACATATTATCAAGTTTCTCGCAAAATCATAAGCTAAAGCTAGTGCCCTTAGACTACACAAAATAATAATACTAAGTTTCTAATTACACTACTCGTTCATAACACGCTAATGCTACTAGTTCAAGAAGAGTATACAACGGCCACAAGATCATTGCCATTTGTGACTGCACATCGCCTAAACTTTGCAAGCTTGGCTGTGACTCTTGCTACAGAAAGATCTGACATTGTTAGGCCACAGGCCCCTGTCTCGTTTTCATAATACGAATTCTTTTTCAACCTTGCCTCGTTTTAAAACACGGCAGCCCTTTATCCTATCTCAAAGTCTAGATGTTCCATCATCGATCATCTAAAGGTTCATGCAAAAACGCCAAAATTTCATGTTTGGTATTCGTAACAATTAACGTTTCATTTAACAATGAAAGTGAAAATGCGATGTTTTATACGTCGCTGATTGAAATCTAATCGAAAGGATTCAGAGTTAGGGAGTTATTTTATATGGATAATTTGACTGAAGGAGTGGCCGGTTTAGATTACCAAATCTTACCTTTCTGGGACAAAATAAAATCGTCTTCAAATGGAGTTAAACTATTGCTGTTCTCCAATTTTTCATCCATCAAGGCTTCCTAGCAATTATCAAAATTGTCTTGCCCAGAGTTTTTAGCTGCAGCCAAAGATTTAACCAAAGTTTTTCGCATCAGAAAAGTTTAAAAGGCTGAGAAGAATACAACCTTAATAAAAGCTGACTATTATTGAAGATGAATTCATGAGAAATTTATCGTCAGGCAGCTCTGCAATTTGCAATTTGCTTCGTCACTTATGGTGGGAACCTATAGTGCAGTTCTGCCTGTCTACTGTTGTTATTATGCGGTGTAGTTGCGGAAAGATTGGCCTTATAATGGAAATAACAAGCAGTAAAGCGTTTAAACTAGCCTGGCGTTTTTTCTATAAAACAGAACAGCGACTGACCCTCACTTTAAGATAAAACCCAGCTAGACAGTAGCGCATTAGAGGCTCTATTCATTTTGAGCTGCATTAAAAACCAGACTTTCCAAGCAAGAGTTGTATGCACAGTTCACAATTGGCTATGAGCACTTCAAAATCTATACCCAAAATGAATAATTTAAGCTTTTTGAATATACAGTTAAACATGCTTTAATTACGTTATTATACTAAGGAAATCGAGCAATATTGCGATAATAAATAGGTAATTTTAAAATGTTTCAGACCTTTTCTGTCTTTTCTAATATTGTTTATATGGAACTGTTAATATCAAATCTTTCAGGGGACTCGGACTTAATCATATTTTCAAGGGTACTTACGTGTGAATCTGACCCTTTTCCGCCTGTAAAGACTTCCATATTTTCTAAATGACCGCTAACAACAGGGGATTGCTCACCAAGGGAATCCCCTCCACTCATACCATCAGCCTCGGTCAACTGGCCACTCATTTCAACGGGCCCCTGGCCACTTATTTCCATAGGCCCCTGGCCACTCATTTCAATAGGCCCCTGGTCGCTCATTTCGGCAGACATCTTCTCACCCTCTCCATCTACATCGGACTTGATACTGCATTCAGACCCCTTCTTCTTGCCTTTTCCAGCATCTCTGTTGTATGGTCGTGGACCATTTGCACTCTGGTAGTGTGTGGCCAAGTGAAGATTGAGGTGGTCTGAACGGTTAAACGCACGACCACAAATGGTGCATTTGAACGGCTTTTGGCCTGAGTGGATTAACTCATGCCTTCGAAGATGGTGAGATCTTGTGAAAGCTTTGTTACAGGTACGACAGACAAATGTCCTTGGTAGAACTCGTTTTTGGCCAGCATTATCCAAAGTGGCCCGAGGTCGGCCAGGTTGATGGACCATGTGCCGGAAAGTAAAGAGATTCATGTGTGGGTCTGGAGGCTTCATGTCTATCGAGCCTTTTACATCCCTTTGCGTCAGCTGCACTTTGAATTTGGATTGCAACCCAGAAGCTGAATCTTCACCACTGCTCATGTGATCGTTTTTGGCATCATCGCCATTGCCTTCGTCTTTCCTGGCAATCTGAAAACCTTCTTGCAACTCATTACCGTAATTTTGTTCCCTTTCGTCTACTTGCTTTGGGCGTATCATCATCCCATCCTGCCTCGAATCGCGATTGTTAACATCGTGGGGCATCTCATGGTACAGCATAGATGGGTGGCCAATTCGCTGCTTGTTGATAAAATCATTTCTTGCATTAAGTAAACCACCAAAGCCGAATTTTGCTGGATCACCCGTGATAAACGGCACCCCTCCGCGATCATGCAGATCTTGTCCCATCGGACTTCTTGGTCTTTTATCGTCATGTCGAAACATGGGTGCATGTCCAGAGAATGGTGACAGTTTAGCATCCTTTGGATTGGTGTCCAGTATGCTCCCTGGTATGAAACTTGGAGGTCCAGGCATTGGGAAACCTGGTGGAGGAAAAAAGTCAGGAGGATGAAAGTCACTGGGCCTCAACTCTTGAAGATTGCTTTTGTACTTAGAGAAGGTTTCCTTCTCAACTCTTGTATGGGTGAAACTCTGATAA
This sequence comes from Rhopilema esculentum, assembly GCF_013076305.1. The sequence goes on from NW_027018659.1 coordinate 611,003, forward strand.
GGTGATGACCTAACAACGCTGTCAGGAGGTTTTGAATAGTGTGGGCTATGTTTCAATGATACTGGTAAATCGGGTTTCAAATCCGATGTTTCTTCATCTCGATTGTGGGACTGTCTGCCTCTGCCACCAATACCATGAATATCTAGAGCATGTGTAGGAATATCTGTGCTATTCTTTTTTTCCACATTTTGATCTTCTGCAAGCTGCTCCTGCCGCCCCTCTTCTTCATCACCACCAGGACGCGTTTCTGGTCTTGAATACCATGGTGGTGGCTCACTGCTAATAATTCTCACCTGTGGGGGTCCAGTCTCTACATTTCCAGTTGTATTCCAGGGCTCGTTTAAAGCTGGTTCTTCTCTTGCAACCCCAATTTGATCTAAAGATGGCGGGTTAGGCCACCCTTTGTCTACACCAACACTCTCTCTAGTACTCGGGCCTGATTCTGTCTCTCTATTGATTATCATTGTGCTTTCTTTGCTTGAAGACAATTTCAAATCACCACCAGTTGAAATGACCTCCTGTCTTTTCTCGACAGCTGCATCAGTTCCATCTGTAATGCTTTCTGGGGTTTTCAATGGCATTCTACCACGCTTTTTGTTAGACACATATCCTTCGTGATTATTCATGTGACTGCTCAGTCGATCTGATCTTGAGTATGCTTTGTTGCAAATATGGCATACATATGGTTTCTCCCCAGTATGTACTGTCATGTGCCTCTTCAGGTGATGGGACCGGGTAAATGCCTTGTTGCATATATTACACTGATACTGTCGTACCCCTGTGTGTATCAGCATGTGACGTTTAAGGGTGATTGCCCACGCAAATTCTTTCCCACATATATGACAAACGTATGCTTCTTGCTTTTCCATAACTTGATCGCCTTGAGTCCCTTGCATCTCTGTTTCCTCATTGTCTGCAAGCTCTGGAGGAAGTGGCCTGTTAATAAGCGCCTCGCCTTGATCGTCAACCTCTCTAACTTGCCTGTCACTATATTTGCTCACCAGCTCCTTCATTCGACGAATTGCGCTTCCAGGAGCAGTCAGGATATCACCTCTTGCTGGGTGCCGGGAATCCCCATCGAATCCACGTGCATTGCCTTTGAATTTTGTTGCATTTTTGGTTAAGGCTATAGCATCAATAGCTGATAATTCTGAATCTGAATGCTTTCTTGCAGATGGGTATCCTGGTGTCAGAGTGTTCCTATCAACCACGTGGGATTTCCCCTTAGTGGACGATGAATGAAACGCTCCACCTCTCCGTTGATTGTAATTCATCAAAAGTGGATCTGGAGGCAGGAACATGTTATCAGGGACATGAGGTGGGTAGGACTCAAAAGGATTTCTATGTGCTGCTCTTTCACTAAGGAAACGATCACCATATGTGTGTTTATGCACCTTACTTCTGAATCTGTGATCATCATCATTCATGAAATATTCCCGCCAATCCATCTTAGGATAACATGAATCTCCATGGCAATGGTTACCATGGCAGTGGGACCCACTACAAAACTGTTCATGACACTGCCTATGGCTATCATGATAACCGTGATGACATGGCCCATGATCGCTGGATTTGTTGCAATGACCGCTGTAACAGCTGTCCCCATGGCAACGTGACTCCTTGCGTGAATGGCACCGGTCTGGTCCGCATTCTCCATGAAAGGAGCCATGCTCATGGTGGCTACAGTGACTATGGCAATCAGAGCCCCGCCTTTTTTCGTGACGGTTTCTCTCATTCTTGCATGAAACGCATGAGCAAAAATGTTCCCTGGAATCACCTCTTCTCTCGTCACCGTCTTTGGTTTTCTCGGCATCGTCATAGTCACTTGCTCTGTCATCAAAGAGAGGCCTGGGCTCCACTGATTCACCCGAGTCGTCAAGGCGTCCGTTAGTACCGATGTTGAGCTCATGGTCACCTGGGATGATGAAAACAGTGGGGGTTTCAGTCTCCTCGCCCATTTTGAATTGCTCTTGGAGGTAAGAATGACGTGCGCTCTCGTCTTCATCATCTGTTAATTCTTGGTGGAGTGCTTGAGAACTGATATCTAAAACCGAGAGAAGATACAATGTACATCTAATTTGAAGTTAAGCGAGACTGGCCTATACCGAGCTGCAAATGACACACTGTTCGTAAAAGCACCTGTTTGTAACAGTTACATTCAAATTTAGTACCCGAACAAGGACGGACAGCTGGGGTGGTAACTTTGAAAAAATTAATTATAAAATCAAGAACAAATCGTGATACTGTAAAATAAATTGGGCATTACAGTATCCAAACACCTAAATACTACTGTTTGAAAATCTAGAGGTCAAAGACGAACAAACTACTGACAACTACCACACATTTTGCAAGCACCTAATGTTATTGTCAATATTTAGCAGCATTGTGCCTGTTAGGAATTCAAGAAAGGATGCATTTCGAAATGAGAGAGCATCATAATCATTCAAAAGAAAACCCTTTACAGAATGTATAGCTCACTGTGGCCTCCTACTTTCATTCGTCTTGCTTTTATAAACAGCAAGTAAATGCCAACGAAATGTCTTGAGTCAAGATAGAATATATGAATGATGACAAAACAAATAAATAAATAAATAATGAATAGAATAATAAATGGGCATAAGTATTTGAATGACTGAAATCCCACATCATAAAAATAAACACAAGATATGCGCCCTTGGCTGCGGAAAATGACTAAAACTTGCAACTCGTTCACTAACTTGTTAGAGAACCGCCCGGTTTCCATAAAAAAACTTAAAATAACAAAGTTCAATCTAAGACTGCCAAAAATGAGAATTAGGGAAAAAAGCAACATCCAAAGACCAAAGCCCCCATGTAAATAAAAAGTTCCCAAACATCTTCCTATTTATATCATGTCACTTTAAATAGAATAAAACACCGAAGATTTTGCTATGCAAACTAATCTGCTGCTAGCATAGGGCAACAAGAGGAAAGAGAAAGCTTGGCCACGTATAAGATGAGAAACTATAATGGGAAACGGTACAGTTTTCTATAAAGGAAAACGCGACTTCAAAGCCATCTGGTATGGTTTAATCTTCGAGCAAATTCAAGGTATATGGACCCAGCGTAATCGACTTACAAATAACTACCTTTAACATAATACCGAATTCTACTCAACAGCAGCAGTCTACATGGAGCTGTCTAGTTTCCATACTGCTCGACCTGATGACGTAATTAATTCACCCTAACCCTAACCCTAACCCTAACCCTAAACCTAAACCTAACCTAAACCTAACCCTAAACCTAACCCTAACCCTAACCCTAAACCTAACCCTAAACCTAACCCTAAACCTAACCCTAACCAACCCTAACCCTAACCCTAACCCTAACCTTTATCTTAACCCCTTACTTGAAATAATTAAGCATGCTAATTCATGACTATTAATCATGCTTATTTATGACTATCAGGTCGAACAGTATGGAAACTAGACAATTCCTATTGTGGCTTTGTTAAAATAAAGTCCTCATGCCTCGATCGGAATCAAATATCCCTCGTATTCGATCTTTTATCCTGGAACGCTTCTAGCAAAGCTGCTCCCAAGCGTTCCAATCGTTAAACATGTCATCATCCCTTTGTGTTTCACAGGATTTCCTGATTACTTAAGAAATAGAGAATTATTGTAGTTGCCTCGCGGGTCGAGCGGCGAACGGATTCCATCCTTGTGGTATCAAAGCAGTTGGCTAAAGGGGATATTGATTTACGAGCAAAGGCTCCCCAAAATACAAAAGGTCGGTGAATGAATCTCCTGCAGCTATTTTTCTAACCAGGGCATGGGGTTCATTGAAAGTTTAGAAGGAAGAAGGCGGTTAGGCCTAGGGTTTGCCGCTGGGGATTTTCAAAGAAAACCCGCTTTCAGGCTAAAATTCCAGAAATTTTTTATCAACGGGCTATCATACAAATTATATAGTAACAAACTAGAAAATAAATATCGCTTCCTTTTTGTTTAAAACAAAAGCCGGGAAGCTCATTGCTCCTAAAAGCTTGAAAGGGTACGATGCGCTTTCCATGAATGTGGGCATATCAAATAACAACAAAGTCGACTTTCTGAAAGAAAGCTTTCTAACCAGTTCACCACGAAACAAAGAGCTAACAGTCTTGTTCAATTTGTTGGAAAAATACAATTTCTTCGAACGACACTTGAAAGGAGGAGATCCCTTCGAAGACGAAGAAATCTTCGTAAATTTGAGGCTAGCCATACGTACAGGAGGTGAAAACAAGGGTCATTCGGATGAAAAATCTGCGAAACGAATATTTGTAAATGAAAGACAAAATAAACATAAATACAATTAACAAGGCCCGGATACCTTTTGTGAAGTAACAAAAGAAAATGCCTATGAGATTGCGAGAAAAATGAAATTGATAAAAAACTACTTGAGGTTTTAGCAACGGGGGAAGCTATCATAAATAAAACTATTCACGAGACGAGAGGATGCTGAGTAAACTGTTGATAGGAAATCTAACAAACAGCATCAACAAAATTAAAGAAAAAAAATTGAACGATCAAAAAAAACATTCTGAAAATATTCTTTAAAAAAGAAATACACGAAGGTGAGGTTAAATCATCGAGAATTTTGGGGTTCATACCAGCCAGAAGATTGGCAAAATAAATTTGGAGATAAACAGAAAAGGATACAAAAAGTTTATACGAGACTTTGTGTGCATGCATAAGCATTCAGTGATCCACAATAATTAAAGCTATTTTTTATCTTGCTCCTTTCACTTGCCGACGATTTGAGAGGAAGGAGTTTCTTCTTTAATAAATACAATCTACTAAAGATTACGTTTTGATAACAACGACAGAATTTTAACGCGAATAACGACCGGCCTAAGAGGATTCCAAAAGATTTAGAGAAGGGACACTTTTGAGAGTAACAGATTACAACAAGTCAATACTAAATTAATTCATAGAAGCAGTCCCTCTGTAAACGGGTAAGAATTTTGTCGCCCGTTGGATACCATAAACCTAAAGAAAAAACTGCCGACAGTTAATAAGCAGGCTGGATGTTCACGAGAAATTACCTCGGCTGTTTCCAAATTCTATCGACTTTAAACTGGGCTATTGTAAAAACCAAGCACAATTTGATTTCAGACACACACAGAGGTCTCTTAGTCCAAAATAAACTCTGATACCTCAATGAGAATATCTCAAAGGTGTGTTATTTTTCGTATAATTTTGTCAAACTCTTAGTAAAAGATTAAACGCCAAACTATTTAATTTCGCATAATTTTGTCAAAGTACGAACATAGGAAATTAAAGCATCAGATGCTGCTTAGATCTCAAATTTGAGGAAACTTTATTCCATACAAAAATTAAAAAATTCAAAGACCGAGAATTCATTTTAACGTGAACGTTTGCAATTTTGAAAAGTGTTTACATCGAACAGACCAACAAAAAAATCAAGGCAATATATCATAGATCGCGAGGCCTCAATTTATGGCAAACAATCAGCTAGAAGGCAAAACGCCAAAAACTGATGAATAATAGCCGAAGAATTTCAAAAATATCTACAAATAAATATCCAACAACTGATTAAGAATAAAAGCAACTGAACCGTTCATTCTAAAGTCGAACAAAATTTGCTGGACAAATAACAGAAGAAAAGCAGTGTTGAATTGCTTGAAATAAAAAAACATGTTTTTAACGACAGTTTGAGGTAGCAAGATTAGGATCCACTGACTCTTTAACGCGTAGAGAAAACGACTTGAAATGCGCTTTTGGTATACCAAAAAGGATAAAAACTAACAGTGCCTTTGTGTATTTTTCAAACAACTCTGAGTTACGATACACAAGCGAGATCGGATGACACTTACCTAGGTGACTTGGCACATCCTTTCTGCTTTCATATCTCTTGGCCTTTGCCGTGAAATTTGCCATCAATACTCATTAGGGTACGGTTAGACTTCTAAATGAAAGTACGCTTAGACATTTAGGTCCCGCTGCAATATAACTCCACCAGAAAAGGTAAGGACCATTACCACTTGGCATAGAAACCGAGAAGGATCATAACAATGATATTGGTTTGCATCAGAGGGCACCTCAACCTTAAAACAGGCTCTGTATGTTGTTGCTGACGGGTTTAATGACTTCAAACAATCGGATATGGTTCAAATATTAATGTGGCAGCGTCCACAATGCAAGCTAGATTTATACAGGAATTCTCTATCGAATGTGACAACTTGAACCTATAAGACAATTTAACCAAAACCTGCATGATTCAAAGAAGTCATAGCTCCTCAAGTGCAAGCAACTAGTCCTGGTATGCATCAAATGTGCAAACTCAATGGCCAAATACCTAAGACCAATAGACAGCGAACTTATTTATGCAGAAAGTTTTAGTGTAATATCCATCGCAGGATCACCTGCCCGTGAAAGCAACTCAACAGGAGGCTTGAAGCTCTATCCTCGTCTCGTGTATGCCCCCCTGTTTTTCGAATGTGGTCAGCACCTGTGCCTGCAAGCCAAAATATGACCTGTCTAGATTACAAATGCCTGAAAATTTATTGTACAGCTCTGCATGAACTTTGGCAAAACGAGTCGACCAAGCATTGAAAAAGTCCTGAAATTCATCCTTGTTTTGGCGCGTTTTCAACTGCACATTGGCTGCAGAAACATTGTAATCATGCGTCGATTCTGCCTACAAAAATTCAATAAAAAATTCAAGCAAACGTTTGCTATTCGAGACGCAATTTCTACGTGAACAAAAAATGACCCACAAAGAGAGAGCAGTATTGTTAGCACGGTAGCAGACATGCTGCTCAAGGTCGCTGCATGAACCCTTGTAGTACCAATAGTTTACATTGGTATTCCGCTTACTGAGAACAGGTATCAGCAGTTCTATTGCAAAGGCAATGGAGCAGGGCGCAGGAACATCAGAATATTTTTTTAAAAATTGCACTTTTTGCAGAAATTATTGTCAGAAGTTCAAATGTACCATTGAAAAGAATTTGCTTTCGATTGAAAGGAATGATTGCAGTGAGCAAAGATGACATGGTTTATTAAGTAAATAGAGCGAATGCGAGCTTGACATGGTTAATATCAAAAGCAATAGAGACACCGGAATGGACATCTCTGGATACTTAGCTATAAGAGATCATCAGACCCTGTCTGTCGTTAAAACGGACAAGAAGATGATCATAGGGCTTTCTTAATCAACCACCCTTACACCACAATTTTCTACTTTTACGCACATCACATCAATAGAGGATGCAGTTGCATCACTGTGCAATCTAACCGCATGAAGCCACAACGAGGTTTCAACTACTTTCATTCGTCTTGCTTTTATAAACAGCAAGTAAATGCCAACGAAATGTCTTGAGTCAAGATAGAATATATGAATAATGACAAAACAAATAAATAAATAAATAATGAATAGAATAATAAATGGGCATAAGTATTTGAATGACTGAAATCCCACAACAAGAAATTTCCGAATATTTAAACATAACATCTAGAGACACCTTGCTTGGCTTTGAAAAGTTTGATTGCTTGAGACGTTTCTTAATAATTCATCTATTACATTCACATACAACTTACCATAACATATAAATATCATTTCCTTAAATTGCGTTATTATACTGTGTCTATACTTCGTGTAAATAACAAAAAGAAATCGAGACTGAGTATTCCTTCAGAATTGATTGGCGTTATAATTTATTTTCTTGGGTGATACGGCAAGATAGTTTTGTCTCAAAAAGACAAACAACAGTTATGACCCATTTTCAATAAAAGATGAGTACATGTTAATTCAGAAGGGGAAATTGATCATTTTTCATGGAGGAGCGATAATGTCAACTTAACTGCCTGAAACTTTTGGCTTAAAATAAGTAATAACATCAGTAGATAGAAGATATAACAAAAATCTCATCACAATCATTATATTTGAATCAGAAGTCTAAGAATGCAGTGTCTTCTTTTTCCATTTTCCACCTTTTGGCCACAAAAGTAACCCAAATCATAACTAAGCTTTCAGACAAAATCTTAAATTTTCCTACACCCCCAAAACACGTGCCCAATTTCACAACAACATGCCCCCAACAACAAACCATTACCAAAGATTTGAATGTTAGATGTTTTCATCAAGCTCTCACTATAACAATATTTTTATAGAAATAAACTTTTTGATTGAATCAGAAAAAACTTACACTATAAAACAACCTTTTTACAACAGAATTATGTACACTTTGTGTTAAGCAATATAATTTGCACTTAGCTTTACCATGAATTTGTATTTTGAAGAAAGTTTGTATTTCCAAATTCATTGTCTGTCTTCTATCAACAGATGCTCATTGCTGCAAATAGCTTTTGAGTTGAAGGCCTAATACAATTTTGACTTTCAATAGAAATATATGTTACAGGCTCTGTGATTGGTTAAAACCTCATCTAGACAATTCATTGGACTTAAGTAAGCACACTCCTCAGAAATATAAATAATTATGCATATTTTTTAATTATAATAACGTTATTTTAAGACCATTCAAAAAGTTGGAACAAAAGGTTATTAAATGAGGCTGGAAAAGAAAAAAAGAGCAATCAAGTCCAAGTATTTTGCATAAGGTAGCAGCTGTAGTACAACTGATGCAAATAAATAATCTGACCAACAAATAAAAAAATAAATTTACTCTTTATCAAAATTCAGGGCACAAATTGAGCTTGCCCAAAAGCTTACTTTATGGAGTTTACAGAGAAGGACAGAATCCTAATCATTACGGCTGAGCTGAGGGGCACGTGTGAATATATCATGGTGCGATCTCAGGAACTTTCTCAAATTTCTTTGCAGATTTCCTTCTGAACAAAATACACTGCACTAAAATACAGCAGATTTTTTACTACAAAGTATTATTCAATTTACCAGAGAGCAGGTAAGCAACAAACATCATAATCATTTCTTTGATAACAAAGAATTCTGTAGACCAAAGACGAAAAGTAAAGAAGAAAAGTTTCAGCAATAACAAAAAACAGCAGGTAGACAATGTTCAAATGAAAGTTAGTCCTACAATGTCAATAGTAAAGGAGAATACCCCCAAAGAGTTCCACTTGACCAGCCAACATGAAAAAAAAATTCACAAATGTTACTAAGGTAGATTTAGAAAAAATTGTAACAGGCAAATGCTAACTGATGTTTAAGGCCAGCTGATGTTTTCAAAATTGAACTTTCAATAAGCTGGGGGATGGTTGCAAAAGAGCTGGGGGTTGGCAAAATTTTCAATATAGTAAAGAGGTGAGAGTAGAGACCCAGTAGTAGAATTATAAGAGTAGTCAATGGTTAAGCATTCAATACAGGATTCTAAACAAGAGGGGAGAAGATAGCTTCTTTTAGTCCCTTCTTTTTGCAGAGTCACATCTGAATTTTTTTAAATTTGCACACAAGGCTATATTGAAAGAGTGCAAATGGAAAAAACCAATTTCAATTTTGTCAATTTGGGAATCTTAATGGTATTTCCTGTGGCTCAGTATCATTTCAATCATATGCCTTTTATCTGTTGAAAGTTTTAAAAAGAGAAGAGCTTCCAGCATTTAATCATAAAATAAGGATCTCTCAGTTGAGACAAATAATAACTAATGGGGACATAGGAAGTGTTTATCTGGAGGGGCACAGCCTCAGGAAGGGCACTTATCATTGTCACCAAGTGGTCCTGGCAAAAAGGGTACCATGATGATAAAAATTAAATGTAAAACAGGTATTTACTTCTTATAAAGGACACTTGCCAAAACCATGGGGGCACAGTGCCCTAGTGTCCCCCAAGTCTTATATCTAGATGGTTAACTAAAAAGCTAATAACTAATAATTAGTAGTATTATATAAGGACAATAGAAATCTGATGAACTGTTCATCTTAATTTCATCAACCTAACAATGGTTTAAAAGCATGAAAAGCATGAAAGCTAGGTTAGAATGTCTTCATATCAAAGAATAAAAATAAAGACAAAAAATTAGAAAAGAAATATTTTACTTGAAATTATAAAAGATCACTTGATAAAATAAAATCATATCAACAAAGACATTTAAAGTTGAGAGATACAATAAATAAACACTGAAATTTTGAATGACATACCAATTATTTTGAAAAGGAAACAAGGAAAAAATAAAAAACTTATTAGCAATATAACTAGTTTAATACTCATAAAACTATAAACAATTAGATGAAATAAATGAACTAGGCTTTGGTTTAGAATTATCTAACATTGTCACTGAAACACACAAAGTGTTGAGTGACATTAAGTGACAAAGCTATGATGCAGATATTTTTATAAATGAAAACTGCAAAAAACTTACTCTTATGATCTGTTATTTAACACTTTAATATTTCTATTCATACACATTGACTTGAATGATCTATATACTTCCATCTTCTATAAACATCTACATTCTATTGTAGTTTTACCATTTATTTTGGTTCATCTTTAAGAGTGCTTTTCCCTTGCTTTAAAGAAAGGTGCTTCAAAGTTGGATGGTTTTATTCATGAATTTTATTTTCTTCTCCCTGTCTTAAAAATCTTTTCCAACTTACATACTTTATTTTTTCAATGATTTGATTGAATATTAAGATATCAACTGATTATGTACCTATGGAATTATGTATATCAAATTTTCAACAGCAAATCTAATAAAAAATTCAGAATATTTTATAAAAGTTAATAAAAGGGGCTGTTATCATCTACAGGTCATAAAACAAACACTGGTCTGGCGCAAGATCACAAGATTGAAGCTCAACAATGAGGACTCTTCGTGAATTCTTACCAGTTCCTTTAAAAACCAAACAACAACGTTTATAAAACAATCAACTGATTCAGATCACTCAATGAGTTGAAATTTTTGGCATTAAGAAGAAATGATAGCGCAATAAACCCTTTTTCGTATAAAATCACGGTCAAATTTTTAAGAAATAAACCTCTATAGCTATAGGCCGTCCTTACAAAACAGCAAATAAAAACCCCCGTATTGAAGAACCCTAAAGGTTTAATGCTACATCTTGCGGTTTCAGAAACGAACAATTTCCCAGGGGGATGTAATCATCATAGCGAAAAACGAAAACACCCAAGTTAAATACATTAGACAAAAGCTGATGATTTGGCTATGTAATTAATTTGAAAGCCAAGCATATTTCTGCCACTCAGCAAGTCTAAAAACAAGGGTGGAATTTCCGCCCGAAACGTCATCGAGTTTAACAACGAAAACACCGCAGCACCGGTAAATAGTTTGGCAGTTGGTTTAACCTTCCATCTAATCAATAATTTCATACCCTCTTTGCATCGCTAAAAGGAATACCCTTTGAAACAGCTGCCCCTATTATGAAAACACTGCGTCGCAAGTTGCGAATTCCTGAAAAACTGGCAAATTTTTTTGAAATCACGCAAATGGGGTGACGAACAACAAACCAGACTAAATTTATACCGTTAATGATAAAGCGAAACCCACATAAAAAATTCGTCAAAGAAATGACTGTAAGAAACTTGATACTTACACTGTATTTGTAATCCCCCTTTTCTTTTCCTCGCACCAGTTGGCTGGAGGGCTTTTTCACTGGGGCAGCCATACTGCTCATGTTTTGATTCTCTCGCGGGGTCAACTTCATAATGTGATCTAGTTCTTTCGTGTCTGCCGTAATTAAAAACTTCGGTTGATTTAAAAACATCTTCATTTTCGAAAGTTCCCTTTAAATCTGAATTGCTTCGTATTTTCGATGGCAATAAGTTGTTATTGACTCCATTTTGCAGTTGTGGGAGTTCGTGAAGGGTACGATGAAGCAAGAAATTCGCGATCTCCTTGAATCTTTTTCGACAAGTAAGGCATTCATATTTTGATCCCAAGACTTTTCTTATTCTGGCGTTCCGTAATATCAATCTTCGGCAAAATTCTGAATGAAATTTTTCATCACAGTGGTAACAGCTTGGCCTAGAAACGAGAGAACAAAAATTACTGTGGGCGAAGCGGATACGAACGGCATCAGCAAGATGAGCAAGGGTTTTTTAGGGTTAAATAAACATCCTTAACATTTCACCAAGTACTTGAAATACGGAAGAAATTAAATTAAGTATCATATAGCAGAATATAATCTTAAATGATGTATAGATCTGAAATGAGAAATCAATAAGCAGCTGTAAAAGACAGGCTATTACCTTCCCTTCCCCTTCAAGGACCGTAGGGGGCCTTTCTTCAGTCGCAACTTCGGCCGTATTTTATCGATGCCTGCTTCGTACTGTACCATCGTCGAACCACGCCAAGACATTACCTATAGCCTAATATCTATTATCAAGTGTTTATATAAGATGTTTTGAGACATTGTTAAAGTACACTGCCTAATTTTTGATCGATCTAGTTTGATCAAAATCCAGGCATTGTTTTCACCGCCATCTTGAAAGATAATTCTCCCACAGTCGAAGAACCGCAGCCTCTTATTCATCCCTTTGTTTTGCCCCTAAGAGGCAATTTTAGGGGAAATGAAAACAGCGATGCCTGCTGTGCGGAAATGGTGGGGCGCTAGGAGGGACTTGTTGATGGCCAATTGGAATGCGTTTCATTCATTAACATCCGATGACAAGTTCACAGCAATTTTCGCTCAATTAAGTATCTTTTGACCCATTTTTCTGGGCAAGGCCTTTTGGGGAAAAATCATCCACCAAAAACGACGAAAAGTCCATTGACAAAATTGAAGCTGTCCAGAGACGAGCTGCAAGGTTCACATTAAATTATCACGTTTATGGCACAGACACTCGGCTGACACACAGAAAATGAAATCATTTAACTGGCTACCACTACAACATCAACACTGCATCCATGACCTTCAAATCTTCAATAAAATTCGAAACAACATGCTCAACATCTCGTATCCAGAAATTGTCCTTTCCTCAACCAGAAATCCGCTCAAATATCAAACAATTCAATGCCTCCACTCCGAAGCTTTCAAAAATCAATTCTTCGTAAGAACAGTTCGGATTTGGAATAGCCTGCCGTCAGAAATTATGAATTGCGTGAGAGAAGACAATTTCAGGGCATCAGTGACAGAATGATTGCGTCCATATCAGTGGGTGAAGGTGGCCTCCACCAACACCTGGACCCTAGTATAGACTTATTAGATACAATTTTTACTCTTTTGTTAGCCTTTTGTTATTCCTTGTTTATGATTAACACAGCTTCTACTCTGGCAATAGCCAAACCTGCTTACCTACACACTTTGCTTGGATTTGTTGAACCAAAACCAAATGCAACATTTTGTAGAAATCCACAAACTGGAGCGCTGGGTGGAAATGGTATTAATCCTACTTCTGAGTTAATTTTCCTTTTTTTAATGCTCCTTGAGTAAGTGCTCCAGATTGGTTGCAAAGCCTTTAGGAGTAAACGATTGAAGATTGAAGATTGAAGAAATCACCTCTACAATGGGAAAGAACTCTAAAAATTTTAGGAAACAATGATTTGAACTTTGCTAAGACATCAATTACTGAGTTATAAATCCTCTCATTGAGTTCCACGATGAAATAAAATTTGCGGAAGTTTTACTAAATTTGGGGGAGATATCTTGACATGCAGAAAGCATAAAGTCACAGGCTTCTGTCCTTGCTCCACATTTATTGTGCCTATGCATCTACATTATAATTTAGAACGTTACCTAACGACCTTTATGTGACTGCATGTTACTTCAAAACGATGGAAGAAATATCAGCTTTCAAGGAAATTATTTTCATCCCTTTATCGCAGCTCATGCTGATCGAAATAGAGAAAGTTCTAATTTAAAAGAATTGTAACTTGTGAAGATCTGTGGCCATAAAGAACATAAGCTTTTTGATATCAATACCCCCACAGATCTGATGTGGAAGCAAGTCAATTTTAGATACAAATGTATTTTGTGGTACTGATGCTGGGCAAATTCTTTCACTGGATTACATCATCATAGCAATGGTTTCTCATGTCTTATTCAGAATTTCTTATTTGTATTTTATTTAATTTTTTCAGGGATAATTAATACAGGTTCATAAGCTGGTTGGCTGTGGAAAAGAAATTTATCTGAAAGCAGTGCAAACTCGCATCAAACAATACTTTGGTCGTTGTCGTGTAAGGTAGCAATGTTGCCAAACCACAGGTTTTAAGAAAAGCATCATTGTGGATGGCTTCATTGAATCAGACGCAGCAATGTCAAAAGCTAACTTAATTTAAATAACAAATTGAGCACTCTAAAATGTTTCTAGTTTGTGTGCATTCACGGAGAAATGCATTTAATTCTTTTTTGGCGATTCATAAGCAGATTTAACCACTTGATAACTTATTGATAGATGAGTCCCGGATTCTGCATTCTCTGATGCCCCTTTTGCAATAATTTTGCCTATTTTGCAATAGGGATTTAAGTTGGCATTAACTATGGTTGCAGTAATGCCACAAAATGCCTGCCTTTCAAGCCAATCTTATTGCCGTCACCGTTCCCAGAAACTGAAAACTCAGCATTTCTAACTTTAAATGCTGTTCCATTGTTTGCCTCTGTCAAGGGAAGCCGATAATTGGAATTAAGAAATCTCTTGAAATACACTTACCGCCTATTTTGAATTGGTGGCATTGCAAAATGTCAGGTACGAGCTAATAGTAGCCGTGAACAGGCAAGTGCTGCTTCACCAAATACCGCTTTTTGCAAAAAGCAGCATTTACCTCTCCTAAGCGGATACATTCTCTGTTAGATGAAGATGAGTTTATCTTTGAGATACACTTGCATGTTTTTCATAATTGCTTTGTTTTGATAGAGTAGTTTTGTCTTATTTTGCATAACTTGGGCAGAGGCTAGCGTAGATGCCTTAAATGCTTGAATGGAATAGGTAAGAGAAGTTAACTGCTTGTTACTGCTTGTTACTGCTTGTTACTGAGATGCCTTCAAGACAAATTAGCTGCTTGTTACTGCTTTCTGATCCTGTTTGCTATTGCGAAGTAAATTTGAGATATAACTGTTAACGATGTTTGCTTAAGCCTGTTTGATATCTTAAATACGAATGATTACATTCATAAACTTCTCGTTTTGCTAAAGATAAGGCCTTTCAAGTTGGGTCTACAGGAATCCTCGAGAATTCCAGCTCTTTTATTCAGGAGAAGGTCGTCTTTAAAGAAAAATGCCACGCACGGATCCTTGCATAATCGTCGGTACAAAAGGAACTTAGGTTCAGTTAGTAATTGCCTCAATGCAATCTAGCAAAATGTGCCCTATTTTGCTTCAGCAGGGATCTGTATCTGTTTAGCTTTAGCTTATAACTCCTGATCTCATAAGAGAGGTGAAAATCAGGTTTTTACAACGAGGATGATACAAATGCAGTGCATTTTTCATCTGCTTTGTGTTTTCTACAATGTTTATCAAAATTTCTGTTCGTATTAAAATTGAAAAAACGTTTATTTCGTGACTTGGGTCGTTTTGGAGCAGAGAAGATATTTTTTCTAAAGGTTCCTAGTTCAGTCATCTTGCAAAGAAAACAAATTTAAAATTTAATGCCATTGGCGAAAAAGGCTATTCAACAAACTATTTACTGTTGCAACCTTTCGTAACAAGCGACTTTATAATTTCGATGCTTCGAGTTTGATAAAAATTGATTCAACGATAAGAAGCAAGGAGACACTTAGCTTAGCCAGTTTAAAAAATTATTACATTTCCTCCTGTTATCACTTGCAAAAAAATATTTCAGCCGGGCGCAGTCGGGGATGTCTGAATCGGGGACGTCTGAATCAGGTGGTAAAATCGCGAATAGAAGGCAAATTGAGGTTTTTTCATAAATTTTGCATTCAAACACTTTATCCCAGTATGATAAACTGACGCAAAGTCAAAACTCGAAAGATCGAATCTTATCCATGATAACTTCCAGTGGAAACTTTGTCTGGTCGAAGCCAAGTTTAGGACGATGTGTCTGAAAATCAAACGATTCAATAAAAATCCTCAAATTATTTGATACACATTTTCAACATATAGTATCTCTGTGTATGCAAAATAAACAGGACAGATAAATACCGTCTCTAATTCAAAATTACAACAAATAAACGATACACTACAAATTAAGGTTTTATAACGGTAAGTTACGAAAAGAAGACGAATTATAATTAAATACACCTGATAAGAAATGAAGCTATCAAGGAAATGCTGTCTCGTGATTTTTGATTTCCTGAATTGGGAATGCTCTTCCATGAATTGAGAATCAATAAATACCATCATGTCCACGATACGAAAAAACGGCGAGTAAATCCCATTCTAGTAAAAACATCACACCCCACAAACAGTGGAATATCAGTAAATAATTTTAGTGCTCCAAAAATATTAGAAATGAAAAACGCCATGAAATTCAGACTTCAGGATCAACTTCAACATTATCAAGTTGTCATGAAAAAAACATTTTAATCAAACAAATAGCCTCCTACAAAGAAAGCTTTATCTTGATAACTTCATTCGTGTTATAATTGGTCACAATAATTTAACGTTTATATGTAGAGGTAACATAGAGACCTAAACCATCACAATGTGATAAGAGAAAAGACACTAATTTAGTGACAATTGGAACAGAGGACTCAAGATAGACGGGGAATTATCCAAAATTTGTTTGGTCATTAGAAAATTTCCGAAGAAAGGTCCAAGACATTTGAAAACACAACGAAAATTGCAAATAATTATTTAGATTAGAGATTCTAAAACAGAAGAGACGAAATTGTGTTGAATGAGTTTCAAGATACAATGACAATGGGGAAAGATTGTAAATTGTATGAAGTATCTTTATGATGGGTTCTGATATATTTGCCAAATTGGCAGCAAGTATGCAAACATCTGGAAATCTCTTAGTATAATCTAGAAATCTGGAAATCTTGAAGCAAAACCGTACTTTGCAGACCTGAATCATCGCAATAGTATCCAAATGTGGAAATAGTAATTTGCTTTGAACGACTCTCTACTTCAGAAAATCCAAAATCTTGCAATTGAAATATGATAATATAAAAACAACAACTCTGGAGTTTTTTGCCTTATAACAAACATACAGTAAAGGACAAACATATAATGCGTCAAAAAATTTCTGGAAGGAGACATCGGCCTCAAAACAGAGGATATGCAAATCGTTCTAACGTCATAAATTAAGACGAGCTATGATACATGGGTTCTTAATTCAAAGCAAGCTATAAACATACTATATACATAAGATATATGTCACCAGCTTATCTTCCAACACAATTTAAGGTTGGTTTCAAGATCTCAGCTAGCATAAACTAATCTAATTATAAAAGTTTTAAGCAAGAAAGCAAGCACAGCATTCCCTTTTATCTTTTACCTGCAAATTAGATTCTAGTCATAGGGCCAGCTTCCAACTAATTTTGCTGGATTTGTCTAAAAATCTACGCAATATGTTAATGAAATAAGCTTATTCGCTTTTATGATAAGTGGGCAGAGACCCCTAGCTAGACGCTCTTTCAAGCTTTGTAGAGATCCGTCACGGATTATAATATGTCTATGATTATATTCCAGCGAGGTGAACTTTGGGTAATTATCTCGGGTTCTCTACGAGAAAATATGCAGGGCTACGCTCTGATGCATATGGATGTCAGAACTTGTACACATTTGTACAATGGCCAATTAAGATCGAACCAATTATACGTGGAATTTTCGCTCCATGAGTACTGTTATCCTATGGAAACAAAACAAAATATCAAAATAGTTACTCTTGAGCAAAACAAGAAAAAACATAGGACTGCTTATACATATTTGGCTGAAAATAATTTCGAGCACCAAAAAACATTTTTCTGTGTAACTACGAGTATATGCAAGTGGCCCTGAGACTTCTCAAACAACATAGTTGAAAAACAGTTATTAACATCCCGTATTGCCATCTGAACTATTCCAATTGTGTTTCAAAATAAGTTAAAGCGCGAACAGTTCAGTGAAAACGTATTTCATTTTTGGCAAAGAAGAGAATTTTGCAAGCACTCTACTCCTCTCAAATACCACACAAAAGCCTTTGCATTACATTATCAAAATGACAGTCTGACTAAATCGACATCACTGCAAATAGAAAGCATATAATTTGCAGTTAGCAATCAATTGATAAAGTGAGTCCCTTTTACAGATGAGAATCCCAACACAAAGCAAGCAACATTAGATTTAGAAGTACCTTTTAAAAAACAGCATGTTGCTGACA
Source organism: Rhopilema esculentum (assembly GCF_013076305.1). The sequence continues at coordinate 629,154 of NW_027018659.1, forward strand.
TTGAAAGCTCAAGATTTGACTTTCTTTGTCGTAGTCGATGGTTCAGCAAGAAGTTGACGTTCTAGCTTTCCTCCTCCCTGTGTATCACTCAGCCAATCATTGCAAGGGAACTCTGTCGCGTTACCCTCTTCATCTAAAACTGTCACCTAAAGAGACACAAGGTATCATACAGATGCATATTCAATTAACAAATCTTACATATTTTGTGAATGACATGTTTTAGAATCTACAGTACTATAACCGCTCAGTGTAGTTGTTATCCCAGGCCACAATGAGATGACAAATCGTTTGCTTTTTTAGGCATTCTTTCGTGAGTCATACTCTCTATCTAAATGAACTAAGCGAAACTGAAGCAGAGTAGCCTTCAACCTGCAAAGGAGTGGAGGATCACAGACCATTAATGTCTAATGCTTGGGGATACGAACAATAGTAAGCCTTTTAATAAATTAGGCCACCTTCCATCTTTTAGCAAAATAGTTTAACTATTGAACATGACTTCAAGACGGGTGGCTGCCTCGTTAAAACGCACTGATTGCAAGCACAAATGCGAGCAATATATTGGCTTGCCAAGAGAATATAGAATTTCAAAATAAGTTAAAGTACGAATATTTAAATTTCCTGCACAAAAACGTGTAAGTGAGTCATTTTGAGGAGTCTTTGTGTCTACAGTAACCCCCGTTTACCCCCGTTCACCCCCGTTGTCTTGCTCACCTTCTTGAGGAACCAGCTTGGGGCGGCCCCGCTGTTGTCATGCAAGATCCTCATTTTCTTTAACTTGCCAAGGTCAGGTAGCACAAACGTCTGGGTATCGACACTGTTAACATGAGGAAATTTGTTGCATTAGAACTCTTTAAACGATCATTCTATATTTATAAGTGAAATTAGTCACACCAGCATGTTGGGTATTGAATCTATCCTTGCAAAACCAGAGAAAAACAGAGCAGGAGATAACGATATCGATTTGAGGTAAGATTTCTCTGAAGACAACGCCTAAATCCTAGTTTGCCAAATAATATCTTATCAGGCATACAGACTTTCATACTTTGTGTACGTCATTTCCCAATATCGTAGTTTAAGCTCAAAAGATTCATGCGCCACAAAATTCCAAACTCTGAGTCAACAAAAAAATTTTCGGAATATCAAACTTACGGCATCCTTTTTAACTCGTGTTTGAAGGGAACTGTGGAATGGAACTAGGGAACATCGAAATTAGGGAAGAGAAATATTTGAGTATCAAACAAAAAAAGGTCCAGCGAAATAATTTTATAGAAACTCTACCTTCCAGGTTCAAATTTTGAGAGACCGGATTCTAGCTGCCGGAAATCAGAACTTCCCCTTTCGCCAATTATTTCGAGGAAAATCTTTGCGTCAGTACCAGAGCCAAATTGATTTCCAGTAAAAGTTTTAACGGTGTAATTCGTCCCTAAAACATGTTGAAACACACGTAACAGTACATTCAAAAATAAACCATGGAATTAAATGGTATAGAATTAAAAGACAAACATTGATCAAAACCTACAGCGTCAAAAAGTTAGCAAAAAAGGCTTTGCACAGAATCCGACTTTCATGACGTCAGTGCAGATTTTTCTACTTCTGCTGGAAAATGTTTTTATTTTTTCACATGTGCAAACACTTAATGCGGGGGTATGCACGACACAAGCCATTCAACCCTGTCAGTTACAACATCTTCAGCACCAACATTACAACATAAGATAAAATGACCAATTGTTTGCCCTGTCAGCATCAAATGTTTTTAAAAATCATTGGAATTAATCCAATAAACTGTTAGCTTAATTGACAGAAAAATAAAAATATGAAGCAACAAGGAATTTCAAAATGAAAATAAAAACATATCTCAATAACGCAAGGAATTCTGTAATTGCATTAAACGAAATTGTCATCTTTTTATAAAGCTCACGTTCTCTGTATTTAAGCAGGATTCATCATTTTGTCACTTGATGTCACAGCTAAATGCTCCTTAATAAATATTTTTAAACAAAATTGCGTATTTATAGTTCTGTATGTATTTTCATGACGGGTATAAATTTGTTTGGACTACAATGGTTCGGATGGCAGAAATATCTATGCGTATACGATGATGTCAAGACGGCGTCTTTGAGCTAATGGCAAAGACTGTACCCTTACTTTAGTCAGTCATTGGTCTTTAACCTTTGACGTGGTTTAATATCCCTTTGCGTGGATTAGTCCTTCCTGTATAAAACCTTTGAATCTACTGTTATGATGCAACGACTTGGCAAATATCCCTTCATAGCTCAAATGGCAAGGTCACACACTCAAGGGTTGGCATCATTCTTAACAGTAAATAACAAACATGGTGTTTGATTGTGTTTGATTGTGTTTGATAAGGTAAAAGCATCGCTATTGTTACTCACCAAGTCCAAAAAAGAATATTTGGTTTGCGCTGTCTCCTCCACAGCTTTCCATCGCATTACCATCACAGGCTTTTGTACAAAGTTTATTATCAAGTTTTCCATACTTTCCGTAGTTCTTTCCGCAGAAGCAATCTTTTCCGTTCTGAAGACCAAAATAGGCAAATCCTTTGTCCTGCAATGCACACGCACGCGCACATTCCTCCTGCGTAATGGCTTTAATCTGCACCGGGTTTGGAAGATCGTGTCGCTTTGTGTTGTCTCTATAGCAACCGAGTTTTTGGTAAAGCAAGAACACATCTTCCCGTTCGTCTTCCGCTAAAATAACAAATAATTCCACATGAATAGATTACAAGTCTCCAATTCAAAAACAACAAGAATTTTACAGAAGACCTTTGCATAAGAAATCGAGGCAGTGCAATGACTAACAAGAATCCTTTTTCAATTCAGTACAGTGAATTTTTCGTTTGCGAATACAGATTTTATTTCGTATGTTCATCAATGTATTGAGAATGACCACTGAATGGAAGGAAACAATCGTTTGAATCAATTAAAAAATTTGAACCGATCTGGGAATGCTAGGCTTTTGACAGGCAATAGGTGTTGATGTTTCTTTAATGGTGCATAATGTTTGGTAACAAATAGTTAACCAAGAAAGTCTAGGTTAGCTGGGTACTGGAAAATAATAGTTAACTGGGATGCAGTCAACTGGGTGAAAGATTAATGTAGTGAATGTCTCAATGACTTACGGGCTTTTACTTGGCCCTTGCCTTGAGGCTTGCTGTAACTTTCCGAGCTGATTGCTTTAGGGTATGCCTTTGGAATTGTCATCCTCTTGACGACTGGATTCTCAGCTGCAGGTTTTGATACTAAAAAGGAGAAAATATTTCAATGAAGACTCCAAAGATCAGCCCTGAGAGGGGTTGTACCTCCATGATAACAGAGGTATGTAGGAAATGGTCTTGCACTGACCTTCCTATGCCTTTGCGAAAATAAAACTCGGTTGAGCGAGTATATATGATATGGCCACTGCCCGATTTTCCAGTCAACAATATTTACCCATGGCAAAGTTTTCCCTTCATAACTTATTTTCGTACGTTGATTGTCATAGATTAATTTAATGCAAGAAAGATAATAGGCCTACATTTCATTCGATTGATGCTTAAAATCGAAAAGGCTAGTGCCGTACCCTAAGGAAATAGATACAGAAAAACAGTAAGTTTTAATGCAATGCAGGGCAGGAAAGGGAGTGTTGCTTAAAAACAGCAAGCGAAGTTACATACTTAATGGATTGGTGATGTATAATCAATGGATTGGTGATGAATACGGGAAACATGGGGCTAATGCCAAGAGCAAACAAGGGGATGCAAGTCAATTGCTGATAGGACATTCAATTATCAAGAATCAACGGCACTGTCAACAATCAACACTTGCTCCGGATGTGGAAATATAAGATTCAATGTGGAAACATCTTACAATTCACTATCATTCTCAGATTCATCATACGAAATTAACATAAGATCGAGCCGATGAATGAATTCTGATACCTTGGCAATTTTTACCAGTGAAGTCTGAAGTGCATAAGCATTTGAACCCATCAACTTTCCGCTCGTCGTTGACACATTTGGCACCGTTGACGCAGGGATTTGGGTCGCAGCGGTTTGCTAGAATTGCATAAAAATTGACGTTTAAGAGAAAGATGAAAAATCATGTCACAAAAAGTTATTTGAATCCTTATTAGGAGATTTTATGAGCAAATCCTAATCCTAATCTGGTTTATTCGTAATCGTTTATCGTGTAGCTTTGATTCAACGCAAGGAGCTTTCATTTGTATCTTTAGAACTTCCTTCACAAGGCTCCAACCACCTGTCATTCAATAGCAATTGTAAATCAATTTGCATAGTCAATATAGCACTGTCCACTTCTCCCATCTTGTACCTTGTTGCACATCTTCTATTGTAGCGTAATATTGAAACAAGACTTGGCCTTCGGGAATTTCCATGGGCTGAAAACATCTGCTGTCGACATTAACGCAATTTCCATTATTCAACGTAATTGAAAAGCACCGAGCTTTTTCGTTGCTTTTCCATTTAGACGACGGATGCCAGCGTTGACGAAGCGCTAGCATTCGTCCATAATACTCTAATAATCAACTATCTATCAATGTTTGAAACAGGCAGCTCCAAGGGGATTTGTACATCTAGACAAATTTCTAGCTAGAAATGCATCGTAGATTGATTTATCACTATTGGCATTTCAGTTCGTGTGAAGTAGAACTACCAACGTCACATACCTTCCGATCTTTCCGCTACACCTGGATCGAAAAGCATAAAAAGTTACATTCACGAAAAAACTATTTTCTTTGCATGTCTGGTTGTCTGTCAGCCTGTCTGGTTGTCTATCTGCCTGTCTGTCGTTCTCTGGTCTTTGCTTTGAAACAGGTATGACGTCATCATGAGAATGTCTTTATCGTCTGTCGATCTAAGGTGTGTCAGTTGTTCAAACATAGGGTATGTCTATTCAACTCCTTTTTTCCACATATTCCATATTTACAAGACACTCGATCACATCCACCACTATTTTTATTCCACAATACTCATTTTTCTCGTTTTCTATTATGTATCGCTGTGAATTGTTTTATCTCATTCCAATTAATTCATCACATCTTCATTTCATTCGTCACAACAACGATCTTCTCTTTACCGTCTTCCCTTTTTGGTCTCACATCGTCTACTTCTCTTCGTAATTACCATGCCATTCTTGCCATGGATATTTACTACAAACTACCACTTCGACTTATTCATTCAATTACTAAGGTTTTTGTGATTGTCAGTGTTCATATCTCAGTTCAGTCGGATGCCCGTACGTCCTTTCATTAAATAGTCTCGTTGTTCCAAAGGGTGTCGTCAAAGTTTGATCAAATGATCAATCGAATTCAAAAATTTATGTTTCACAATAACAAGATAATGCTTAGAACAGTAAAGTAGCAAAATAAATTTCTAAGTGCAGCAACAAGTATTCAATATTACAGAAAAAAACTATCAGCAGTAATGTTTATTTGGCAGAATGCTTCCCATGCTATAAATTGAATAATTTCACTTTCGTTTCTCTATTGCTATTGATCATAGATTCGAAGGTCTTGCACGCATTAAAAATTTCTCCATACCACACTCTTGAAATCACATGGTAGTTAACATTTTATCTAGCTTTAATTTTTTTACATTATTGTTAGAAAAATAGCTTACATAATCTTATTTCTAGCTGTGACCGAATGTCATGGAGTTTGAGATTGAATCAGAATAATTTTAGTTTAAATGCTTGCCACTATTAGGAACAAAGTTGGTAAGAAAACATCCACCATCTCCATTTTATATCAATTTGCAAAGCATTTGGGTTCACATACAAATCTTTATCTAGAATACTTGCAGGTCAAAGTCATTGTAAACATATTTCTAAAAGTCTAGCGGTCCCAACCTGCAAGCTCCTCTTCTGTATCTTCGCCGAGTCGGTTTTCCATGGCAAACGAGTCTAAAAAATTATAAAATGTTTTATGGCTAAGGAGTCTACTGGAATTTTGAAATGTTTTATAGACATACATACAGAATAAATGACATTGAGACATAAAGAGTTTGCCAAAGAATGAAAGAAGCTGCTTCAAAACGGCATCATATAACATTAGACATCAGTGAGATGTAAAATAGATGTGAATAAAATGAAACTCAGATTTTTAAGGGATATCTTAAATTCAATTTGCCGCAAAATCTCTTCATAGCAGATTCTCAGAAGACAATGCCAAATCTAAGTTTGAAGTTCATATGGGCTGGTTAAAGACAAATAGCCCCAAAAGTGATTATATGATCCATAATCCACCTTTATGTTGTTTCCATAGGTCTAAAAAGTCATGTTGCCATAGCTTATGGACTAAAATTAGTACACTTGAATGCAACTGTTAAAGCGAAAATTCTTCCTATAAACTACGTCAAAAAACCCCCGCATTTAACTTTAATTCGAGATAAGAAATAATCACTGAGAGAAACATGGAAAAACATTTCAAGAAGTAACAGGGCAAAGATTTATATTAGGAAAACAGTTATGCCCTTGATCATCGGCCATCCTGAATATTTGAAAAAGTTTGATTAAAAACACTGTTTTCCATGGTTTTTCGCTATGTTCATAAAAAATGTATGTTATACATTGCCGGATTATGCTTTTTATCTCCAAGCGAGAAGCATTTCGCACTTAAATACCTAACAGCCAGAAGAATGGTGCCTAATTTTCTAGAAAAGACATTCTAGCAGTTTCCGAGGTCCAATTAATGCTAGAAAAAGCGTCTAAAATGCTCACTAAGAACTTTGAAAACACGTTCACAGTCTTAATCTCTTTGCTCTCTGACAAGTTTCCGAAAGAAATGATTGGACCCCTGCACGTGTCACGACTATCAAATAACAACCATTCTCTTCATCTTTTAAAAAATGACTGACATGTTAAAGAAAATATTCAAAGCCTTCATGAAAACGGCAAGGAAAACATCTGTATGGCATTTCTTCTGTGAAAATGTCAGTAGTCACCAGAAACATATCGTCAAAAAAAATCAAATTGAAATGTTGGGTGAAAGCAGAAGATCTTATCAAAGCTTGAACAAAAATATAAGCTAGAGATGTTGATGATGATTGTCATAGATCATACCCTGACAATGCTTCGCAGTTTCGGCTACAACGACAAACTTTTATACTGAAAGATGGCAAAACAATAGATACTTCTTAACAAAGGAACCAGCAAAATCTTATCGTTATAGATCGCAAACCACTAATCGGACTGGTAAATTAACGATCTTAGGAAGGGTACCACACTTTCAAGACTGTGGCTGCCCTTACCTAGACAGACCAAAGGAAACGTCTTTAGCAGAGAACTTTTGATGGTTCCAGTTTGACAATCATTTAGTAAAATAACTTTGGTTAAGAGCAGCTTAGGCTACAGAATCCTTGAAAATTTTTCAACCTTTATTTTAGAGATGATTACATAATGTTGCAATTTAACTTGAAAATTTTAGCACCTTCAGAATTGCTCTCTGATCCAGAACCTGCTTGGGTCATCGCCAATAGACTGTCTGCTTGTTGTCCATCTGTTGAAAAAGGAGTCATTGGGTACTTTCTACATACAAAAACTACATGCCATAACTGATGTAGAAAGAAGCTTTGAAAAGCAATGCAAAAAGCTTCTTAAGTACAGTGGACATTACTCACTCGTTCTACAAAGGTCATATCAAGCACTCAGGTATTCAGGATACTGCTACAGTCAATATTTTTTTGAATGGCAAAATTTCCAAATTTCTATATCTAAATTTAGATCTTCATCCAGTGACTACGATAAATGTTTAGTTTCTAAATCTATTGGTGAAAATACGAATTACAAGAAAGGTTGTGATACATTTCAAAATAACAATCAGACAGAGAGAAAAAAGGTGAATTAAGATTTAGTCTTGATGACACCACAGTTTGTCAGCAGCCTCACATCTATTGCTTCTAAAGCAAAACGATGTGTAATTCACTCCATTTTTTGTAGCATCAAAGAACTCTCAACAACTCCACTCCTACCAACCCCATTAAAAGGCTGACAAAATTACCTAGCTTGGGGCATCTTCTCAGCTCCCCAATTTGTTGCTCAGACAATGCTTTGCCATAGATTTGTATGCATGCAACTTTGCCTTTGAAGTATCGATCGTCGCCTTCTCTGGCACCAACTCTGATTGGGTATTGAGTTGACAATTCAATTTGACCGATGTTTCGACTTTTCACCATCTTCCCATCATGCCACAGTTGCGATACCCCAGTGTTGTTGTCATAAGATGCGCCCACTTGGTTCCATGAACTTAACTGAAATAAAATAAAAATGAAACTACAGCGAAATTCAAACCAAATTATCATCAAGTTGTCTCTAGCTGAAAGACGTATGAGCTTGGCTATCTGAAATTACTTTTGAATAAGAGAGCAGTCATTTAAAGACATCACATCTAATGTTGTTGGGATCGTACTTTGATGTAGATGTCGCATTAGACAAATCTCATCTTTATTTTTCCTTTTAAATAAAAATTCTTAAGAAAAAAATTCTTTGCTTAATAGATACCAGCGTCCAATTGTAATTCTAATAAACCGAAGCGGATTTTTTCGGTGCCTAAGTCTGAATAAAATATGTAAACCCATTCTGTTGTCGGATGAATCACTGATTTAGTTCATACCAGGACATACCATACCATAAAAAGTTATTCTCTACCTGCAAAACCCGAGTAGCTAATGGCTGTGTTGTCATTCCATTGTCACGTGACACAAATCGAACAAAGAGCATTGTCTTATCAAACTGCCACATGTGAACTCCCCATCCATCTTTCTTGTAATTCAAAATTGGACCATCCTCTCCAGTCGGGTAAATGTTCGCTAAAATTGTTATGGAATTCTTTGCATCCAGTTTGTGGTGATCGTTTCCGATTTCCAGATAGGAATCTTGCTTTCCTTTGAACTCAAAAGCCGTATCTTTAACGCCTTAAAACAGAAATAGAATTATTCAATGAATTAATGATTCAAGTTGGATTGGAGAATCATGAAAAATAGAGAGACATTGGCATTTTGAATAAGCTTTTTCTACAGAGCCCATTTTAAAACGTGGATGGATTTTCATTCCGCACAGATCTAAAGTAAAAAACATTCATTAAATATGAATGACTGGCAAACAGAAATGAGGAAATAAATGCATGTCCTCTGTGCCAAATAGCTACATAGAGTGAAAAAGAAATCGAAAGCTCAGTAGGATGTTGAAGATAATAAGGCAAAAACCTCTAAAAAACAGTCACTTTAAAGGGGTATGAAAGCGAGTCTGCAATGGTATTATGAAGCCAAGAAAAACGCTTCAATGCATAAGAGTAAAAAAAAATTACCATCTGGTCCAGTTGTCAACGCAATGTTATGGATGACCAGCCCATTGTCACCGGAAATGATGTCACGAAGCGACGCGTCGTTGAGTGGATACAATCCCATTGGCTTAGGTGGAGCTGCAAATCAACAAAGTGATTCAAACCTGATTAGATGATTCTTTAGTTCTTTAGCAGCCAAATATAAAATCAATGATGTTGTAACCAAGCAATCAGTCCGCTCTGCGATCGATCATTTAATCGACACTTTTTGACACGCAATGCATTTCAAAGCAAAGTTTTATCAGGGAAATTGAGGGAATCATTTGTAAAAAATTGAAATACTACCCAACAAAAACTGGCTATTATAAACAAACATCGTTAAAGCAAATTTTGAAAGAATGGTTTTTTAAAAATCATACCTTCACTAAGGTCATTTGGTCCGGGACCAATTTTTCCACCTTCGAAATAAAAGAGAATATATAATGTGGCTTATTTCGATCAGGTGTTATTTCGAGATTGCCAAGATATTGCATCATCATAAACAAGTGGGGTTAGCAATTTCACATAAAAAAATTTCGAACAATCACAAAAGATCAAATACTTTTTGGACCCAACGATTGAAGATTCTCGCATCTGCTTAGATTTAGCCTAAATTTCACCTGTAGATTAGAACGAATGTCTGTAACCAAGATTCATAAGCAAAACAGCGTCCGCAAAAACTTTTGGCTGGGGATGGGTGAGAAAAACAACAGTGCTCAGGGGGTGCGAGAAGATTTTATTTTCTTTTATGTCCCCCCCCCATTTTGAATCAGCGATGCAGGTTCTTTAGGGAACGTGTCTATGTTTTGATGTTTATAGAATAATCTCGACCCTTACAGGATATCTTTGCAAAAGCAAATGCAATTGACAGCAATTATAAGTCCTAAATAACATGTTAATTTCCCTAGCATTGTTGTTTCGACTGTGATATAGCAGAGGGCAAAAGTATACCTGGCAATTTCCAGCTGAGATGCTTGCGTTTGATTGGTCCTTCGAAGTGGCCACTGGGAAGCTCCACAGCAACAGATGCACAGTCTCCCAGCTTGTCTGCTTTTTGGTAAGCCCGAATATAGTAATACTTGCCAGCTACTAGGAACACTTTATCCGATCGCTGCTCAGGAAACCTAACGGGGGAATCGAAAAAATTCATACAAACTAATGAAAATTACTGTTAAATGGCCTGCTTATAATACTTAATGCCGTAAAAACAGAGCTGTAATTGCTTTGGTGGGCAGAGGACAGTGCTAGCCTGAACCCTCCAGTTTCAAGCTTAATGTAAAAACCATTATGCAGTCAATGAAAATTTATACAAACTAAATTATCCTTGAATAAAAAAAAGTAACTTAAAATATAATTTGAGAAAATTTCTACGAAATAGTTGGTCTTCAACTGTGTGCAAGTAGAGTGAAAAGAACGGTATTCATCAAACAACTCTAACAACTTCAGAAAATTGAACAGAGGCGGCTACATTCAATAAGAGGCTGTTTCAAAAGAGCGTGTCTGAGAAGTCCTCAACATACTTAAGCCATTGGTTGTGGTCAGTCCAACTATTCAAGGTGATGATTTTAACAAGATTGTTCTCACTGTCATCTGAACTTAGCCATAGTTCCCCTGTGCTGTCACTTGCCAGGTAAAACCTGTATACAAACAACAAACAATGAATTTTTATCATCATTTTTCATATTTAATCAGAAAAATCTGAAGAACTTGAAAAAGTCTAAAATATTGAAAAAATAGAAATTTCCGGAGAGATACTTGGGAAAGTTTCAATCTCGGTTTAATATAGGTTTCCAGGAAATTCTAGAGATTTGAAAACTTATAGATTCTGACAAGATACCAAATGAAACATAAAAGAAACTGAAACATCAAAGATCAATAACCTGTAGTCTCCTGTCTCTGGTGCTCTGAGATAACCAGAAATTCTAGAACCATAATTATCATCGATGTTGAAAGGAGCATCAAATTTGTCGAGAACTTCTGTGCTTGAGGGATTATTTGGAAAGTTGGGATCTGAAGTTAAGTCGGATATTTGGTATCCAGGAACATCGAACCAAACTTCTCTGATGACTCCAGCATAAGGGTTACCTTAAAAATGAATAAACTGACGGTCAGGCGATTAAGCAAACATGACGAATTTACGTTGTCAAACTACACGTTAAAAGGCAAACCAATGTTAATAAAGATTTAAATAAGGCTTGATGAAGCCCTCAGGTCTGCTTTACCAAAATTGTCAAAATGATGCAGTCTCCGGTTAAAATTATGCATTAAATAAAAATTGCAGCGATAATTCTACTTGTATTACCATTCATTATCCAAACCATTAGGATACTTTAATAATGAAATAAAAATGGGAAACCTTTGAGTCTCCACTGCAAGTTTTCTTTGTTGATCGGCCTTTGGTATCTCCCACTTGGCAGTCGAACTCCCACAGACAATGAATCGCTGCTTTCTTCTCCTTTTTGCACAGCCTCTAAGTAGTAATACTTTCCAGCGATCATGAAAATCTGATCTGATGTTTGGTTCTTGTATCTTTCATGAAAAGAAAATAATTTAGTCGAAAAATATGTATTAAAATTCACAGGAAAATGAAGGCTGAGTTAGGCCGGGCTATGCCAGCTCAGCTCAAATTTCATGATATTATAGGTCCTTTAATAAAAAAATTTTGAATAAGTTATGACCGAGCAAAATTCTTTATCTTTCTCATAAATTTAAATTTGCTCATTGATTCTTTTTAATTTTTACTTCAAACTAGAATAAGAAAAGGATTTACTCTTGAGACAGCATATATTGGAAACATTCGAATCCCCTGTTGCTAAGGCTAACTACGATAGACACACTCTTACCTCTGTGAAAAAGATAACTTTTATGGCTTAATATGCAATTTCATAACTGACGGTTTAATGCTTAAAGCTGTTACCAAAATATCATTCTAAAGGAAGGCATTTAGGCTTATTACGACTCACGAGGGTGATAATATACTAATCTATGACCTGATAAGGATATTATGCATAATTAGACATAAATTTACAAGCAAATATTAGCAAATTTCATGCATACTTGTTCCACTGATTATGCCACGTTGCTTTGTCTAGCTCAATTATCTTTGTTTTGTTTTTAATGTCTTCGTCCCGACTTGTATACAACTCGCAAGCCTTGCTACACGACATGTAGAAAGTGTAGTTTCCTGTCTCTGGAGCGACGAAGTAGCCTTTGAATTTTGAGCCATAATCCTTTTCCATGTCAAAGGGAGCATCAAAGTTTTCGATCACTTCAATACTTGATGGGTTATTTGGGTAATCAGGATTAGATTTTAGCTGTGCCATGGTGGAGCCTGGGACATCATGCCACACTTCCCTGATTAGGCCAGGGAATGGGTTGTCTGCAGAGCAAAACATGAATTGAAACTAAAAACTATATAGAAATTAACAAAAATGGAAACTCGGTTCTAATTTCAGTCCCTCGCCCATCTTTTGTAAATTTGCGATCAACATGTAGGTGATTCGTTGAACTGAGACCTTAAGGTTGCATAGCTACCTTAAGATTGTACAGCTACCCCCAAAGACTGCGTAGCAATCCAAGGATGGTGAAGCTAACATAGGAATGACCACTTTTGATCAATGAAGCGTCTTTTGAGGCTATGTAGTGAGCAGCTCGTTTCACATATGTTCATTGAATCTACGCCTATTCTATTAGCTGTTAAGCATATATGATACATTTTTTAAAATACTTTTAATATCCAACTCTGAAAATATTAGCCAATTATTGAAAACGATGCCTTTAAAAAACTACTATTGAGCTCTGACTGATAAATAAACTGTAAGTCTTAATATAAACAAAAATGATGCAATACAAACGAAGTCTATCTGAATCAGGTGCCAAGTTCAAAGACTCAAAACATAGCAAACATTTGATGACGTAACACGTACTTTTAACAGCAAAAACATGTTCTGTTTCCTTTCTGGTCAAGAACCTGCTAAATATGGCAAACGACCCGATGCCGAATTTAGCGCCTCGGAAGTCCGGACCAACATTTTTCCTGCCAATGACAAGTAACTCTGGCTCCTTCTTGAAAACAACCGGAAGTGTTTTGGGGGTTTTCGTCAGGCCTCTGAATGCACCATCGATGTATACCCATAAGCCCTTGTCCAGCCTCCAGGTCATGACAATCCTCTGCCATCTGAACGAGAAAGGATATATTGCATTCTCTAGATACCATGGCTCCAGGACATTCATACCGAAAATTTTACTTTCGAAATTAAAGTGGCAGTGGTATTGTGGGCCAATTGCGAAGTAACGGGTCAAATTTTCCCTACTGTATCATATATCGCAATCGCGAAACCTAAAATAATTGATCATATAGATAGATATAAAGTGGTATAAGGAAACAGAATCCAAAAGAGAAAATTTACCGGACGGTGTAAATTGGTGTTCGGACTGTCCATATCATAATGTCCTCTTCCGGACTCATGATAACTTGGAAGTACAAGTTATCGTTCAAGATGTAAACAGACACGCCTTTGATTCCTTCCTTGTGTCCACCAGAATCGATTATGTATCGAGCTTCTTTGTACTCCCGAACATCCTGAAGTGTAAATAATTTCAGAAGCTTAATTGCTACGGCTGGTATATATTGCTATGAAGACGAACTAATTCCCACAATATCTAGATATTGCAAGAAAGTCAAAATTATGTTTTAAACGGATTTATTCAAGTTATGGGACACCGGGATTCAGTGACAGTACTGATTCAATTTACGTTCTACCAGGATAGAGAAAACCTTATTAATACTATTAGCAATCAAAAGTGAAAAAATAGAGTTCTACATCGATGAATATTAAAGGAATCCAAATTCATGTAATCATTAGGGCCTACAATCAATCATGATTACCTGATCAAGCTTCAGTTTAAAGCTGATTGAGAATCCATGATGGCACTGGCCTGGGTCTTTCAAACATGCATCGAACTGTCTTATTTCCAACCAGCCTTTGCTTCCATCAACCGCAAGACCTCCATCCATATCACCAACGTCTTTTTGCACGAATATGTCCGATGCACTTGGAATCGTTGCTCCAGCCATATGAGGCATCAACCATCTATAGTTTGCTACCACTATGAAGGAGCATATTATCAGCTTGGTTTCAAATGAAGCTAATAGGGCCTACATTGTGAAACTAAGATAACTGCTAATACATTGCAAATCTTTCGAATAATATATGACATTATCAAATTCAATTAAATTGCGGAAAATCAAAGTTAGGAGTTCAAGTTCTATTTCACGTGCAAGAACTAACTGATAAATACTCATGAAGGAGATGCTCTTAACGTCCATGAGCCTTCATCGTGTCAACTGGCAAGCATAACGCACTGAATCAAAATATTTAGAGTGTATGGACATATTTATTGGCACAGAATGCCTGAATACTTACAAAAATTAATTTTAAAAGCTGAATGATACTATTTCTGATAAAAATGCTAATTTCATTAGAGTTAGAAGAAAGAAGGGAAGAGCATGATACCTGTGTCATCAAAGGTAAACGCATATGTAACATCTTCAATTGAGAGCTGCTTTGAGAAAACTGCCAAGGAGGCAATCAGCATTCTGCAAAATCAGATAAAGTCTCTTTTAACTCTAAAGCTTATAGTTTTAGGGCCAATTGAAGATTTTTCGATAAAGAAACAGCAATGTAATATAAAATTCTAATATGTATGGGCGGAATATATCATCCGATATCGTCTTGATCTTAAACGACTATTCCTATGCTGCAGGTGGAAAAATCACAAAAGATTGCAAACACTAATAGAAACCTCTTTACGAAACTAACCACATGACTGTGAGAAACATCCTGCAAACTAGGTAGTGGAAATTGTTATTCAATTCAGTTCAATTCAATTCAATTAGTGGAATTCAATTCAGTCATAAAACTCATACTTTGTATAAGCAAATGGTTTTAGGTCTGTGGCTCTTCTGCTAATGAGAAGTCTTGGTGTGGCATCTTCCCTAAGTATGCCAGTTTTCTTTCCATTTTCAGCTGAATCTTTGAATGCACCATTAACAAACAAGGTGATCCCTTTGTAATTATGCCATGTCATCACAATCTCTTGCCACTGATTGGTAGTTATGTCAGTTGCTAGCTCCCAGACCTTTTCTCGGGTGATGACCTTGTAGTGCATCTTGTTCTTTTGAATGTAGATCGTGAAACCCTTAGACCCACCAGATGTATCCAGCACACAGTGAGGCTCAACGTACTTTCTAACCGAATCATCGAAATAAACCTTAAAAACAAAAATATTTTAATTTAGATTTGGCTGTAAAATGTTTTCGGGAGAGCTTTCTAACCGCCGTGAAGTACAAAAAGTGTTGAAATCGTGTAAGCCATTTGTACGAACTTCGCGTCTAGAACAAAATCATAATTATTTGGAGGGACTAATATCCTTGTCGACTGCCTTATCAAGGAAAAAATGCAAAATAAATTGTTTTATGACGTAAAATTGACAATAATCATTTTGTATTCTAGTTAGATCCAAATATTTACTAATTGCCGATTTCGACGAGTTCATTTGCTTTTAACTGATAAATTTAGAAGAACTAAAAGCACAAATATCCTAAAACAAAAAAAAATTAAGCAGTAACCGACCAACCTGTATTGCAACTGAAAGTCCTTTGGAACACTTATCTGGGTCACTGATACACTTGCCATGGAAATCACCACCATCCATATATTGGTTCACACCGTTAAGTGACACACCACCTGGTACATTTGTCACGTTGCCATGGACTATGATTCGCCTGTTTCCTGATAACCCTGACTTTGTGTTCTTCAAAAATGGCCAGTATTGGCTAGGCACAACTGAAACAAAGACAAAAACTCTTCTAGTAAGAAAAGGCCGAGAAAAAATATAGCATTCTCGTCGACGAGAGTATGTACCGTAATGCCTCGAATAAGCGACCGGGCGCTTATCTAATTTTTGAGGCTCCAGGGTGGGCGCTTATTCAAGGGAGGCGCTTAATCGCGGGGGCGCTTATTTAAAAAGTAGATTTGGGTGCAAATTGTGTTGTTTATTAATCTTTCTTGTTGAATTGCCTTCCAATTATGCTTTCGTTGAAAGTTCGAATAAGCGCCGTTTCTGAAGGTTGAAGGATGGGCACTTATTCGAGGGGTGGGCGCTTATTCAATAACTTCACCTCTAGGGTAGGCGCTTATTCGAGGGGAGCTTCTATTTGAGGGGGCGCTTGTTCGAGGCATTACGGTACTTCTAATTAGCCTCTGTAAATCTAGAGCAGATGATTTGTGAAATTTCTCTAACCTGGTTTTGGGCCTCCTTTAGTAATGAGTTCGCTTCTTGTAGCATCCTCCTTGTCCAAAAGTCTTGACAATGGCTTCAGTATTCCCTCATCGTTCACACCCAAAACTTTCTCCCCTTTTGGTCCTGAAAAGGAAAAGGCATCGGTGATTTTCAGTCGAAGAAGATAGGTTCTAACAATTGTTAAAGAAGTTGCTGTTCAGGAACAAATCTTTGGAACAGGTAGAACTCTTGAACATCTCTTGAGTATGGTCGATCTCTTGAATAGAAAAAAGCAGTTTTAAGAAGCCTTCCGTCACATGAAAAACTCCTAACAAAGGGTTAAATGTCGTTTTACGTAAGATGTTCGACTCACCCTTTCGTTTACAGATAAAAGGAAGCTTCTCCGAGCATGGTTCGTCATGCCAATGACCTCCTTCGGCAAATGCAGCGCAGGTGACACCTCCATTGTTCGGTGCATCATCATCCCAGTTTGTGAATGATGACGTCACACGGTCACTCCATTGCCAGTCACCCTCGCTTTCTTGGTCATTGTAACCAATCCAATAGTTTTTCGATGAATAAACCTGGGACATATTCAAAAATTATATGTTTTTAAGATTGTCTGTCTATAGAATAGAAAACATCAACTACAAAGTTAGTGGGGTAAACAACTCAAGCTGGCTACAGACCCAAGGGTCCGTGGTTCGAGTCTCTGGCGTGACCAAACTTTGTCCCAGAATGAGGAGAGTCGCCAGTTCTCTGTAATTCCAGGCGTAGGAATCACGAGGTGTGGTCACATCGAGAGTAAGGACCAGGACACTGCTCGATAAGCATAAGCTTCTCAGTGTCCTAAAAACTACCTTCGGATGCTAGGTAGAAACAAATACAAATACAAATACTCCCCTTGGTAGCTATATATAAAATGATGTCGAAGTTTGAAATTTTTGGTATCATCTTTTTGATTGGATTATGTTATCAACTCAAAAAACATATGAATATGCTTGCTGATGTTTCTTCTATAATTTTCTTGATGTTATATCTTTAGCTTCAATTTTCAAGTCAAAATCACTTGAGTCAATTCGCTTGTGTAACTAAGCACAAGAAATGTATTTAAAGAGCTTATCTTGTGGTATAAGATTCTTTCTTAAAATTGAAAAATAAAGTTACGTTTACCAACCTGATAAATCATGGTTTGCTCGTCTTCACTGAGAATACTGACAAGGTGACCGTCCTGGTTCTGGCACTCTTGTTCCGCTTCCGCCCAGGTCTTCTTTTCTTGGAACAGATGATAACAACTTGATACTGAATTCAGGTTCAGCTTCTTCCAGTCTTTTGGACATTTTTCTTTGAAAAAAAAGTTACATTGCATCAGGCCTGTAAACAGCTAAACTAAATTGGGGGGACATGGATAGAAATATAGCTTTTTCTATACCTGCCTTACGAAATACTGTAAGACCAAGATGCGCTTATAAGATCTTCAAACACAATTTTCGCAAATTATCGGGGGGGCATTGCCCCCTGCTCCCAGTGTCTACGGGCCTGCATTTCATTTGGGGTTTGATTTGCTAGAATTATACTTTACAGGCTTTATATTGGAATAAATATGGAATGGTGCCTAATGGTTCCCGTGAAAGAAGTCTTGATTTAAAGCACAAAGATATGTTGATAATAGGCAATCCAGCTAACTTTAGCAAACCAAATGTTTGAGATGGTGCAAAGGTTTTGAGTTTTGATATTTGAGAAAAAACACCAATCTGAGAATCTTTTAGAGAGATCAAATTAGGTCATGACACTGAATTACCAAATCATTTTTCTCGAGAGATATCATCATACAAAAAGTCTCACCTGATTTGTGCTTGCACAAGAATGGTAGATTTGACGAGCAAGGCTTGTCTTTCCACTTTCCATGCTCCGATTGCAGTATCACACAATCCCTCCGTTGTCCGTTATCATCATCCGCCTCGCTGGCCCAGTTAGTGTAAATACCCCGACTGCTATCTGTCCAGTTCCATGTTCCATCCATTCCTTTGTCCCTATACCCAATCCAAAATTTCTCGTGAAAGTTGTCATGGAGATATCTGTTCTCGTATGGGTTCAAAATGCTGAACAAATTACTGTTAAGCCGCTTGCATTCCGCCTCCGCATCTTCAAAGACGGTCCTCACATTCATGAATTTGTAGCAAAATGTCCCGAAATCTCCAGAAGCTCCTTCCCAGCCTTCACCACAATCCAAGTCTAAAAAATTAAACAATACGTTTACATAATAAACTACAGATTCATAATAAGGTCGCTGTCTTCTTTTGGCACAAAGTGAGTGAAATGTTGAATAGGACAGTGCAGTGAGGCGGTTCCCATGGCAAAATAAAGCAACGTAATGAGATGCACAGCAACTTAATAAAATGGCGATATTCCCAAAGAAACGAGTAACTTGCATTTTTTCCTCATTCATGCGAAATAACAACAGAGCAACAGTGTGCGGTTTGACTGCTTTTCTTGATAAATCAGGGCTTTTTTCTTGCAACTTCCATATTAGCAAAAGCTTCAAGATAACGGGTGTGCTATTTAGGAACTGAAGATTAGCTTGACTAAATAAAAGCACTCTATTTAGACGTATTGGAAAATCAATTGAAAATATTCCACCGACAGCACTGAATGTTAAAATCATTTCCTTTCTTTTAACGGTTTATCGCAACATTTGTTTGGCCTTCGATGTCAGTTTTTAGGCCATAGAAAGTTGTGATAGAAATAATCATTTTAGCATACCTGGTTTGTGTTTGATCAAATTCTTTTTATGCGCCCCTTCTCGTTTTGTTTGTTTGGGTTGCGCCAGTGATTGGGTTTGAATTGCACTTTGGAATTGTGGGATTGGAGATTGGCTCTTGCGTACAGTTTGCCCAGCATTTAGAGCAACGGGACCTGGGAACGATAGTAGTGAAGTTAGACAGGGAGAGTTATGATAAAAAAACATTCGCAAATTTAAACCCTTAGGAAAAAAAATGATTTGTGAGAAAATCATAGGATAATGAAATTTGCATAAAAATCAACAGAAAGGTATGAGTGGCATCTGCAATAAAACTAAAAGTTTCAGAGTCATCACTTCACGAGCAGGTGAAGTCAAAGAGTTAAAGAGTCAAAGAAATTACATGAGTCAAAGAGGAAGAGTGCTAAAAGTTGCACAAGCTAATGTATGATGTCATAACATAGAGCTGTCGTTATATTTATTTGTCAGTAACATTGGGTGCGTGAAATAAACAGATAAACTTTGTTGTTAAAAGTTTGGCGAAGTCACGTTTTGGTGCAAAATGAAAAACGATTTGCAGTCCTAGTAATTCTAATGTTCTATGTTTAGGCGTCTTTTAAAGTAAAAAATATCCTAGCTTGTTTAATACTACTTTCAGTCGTGTCATGTGATTGGTGTCAATTGTATCAAAGGTAGATATTCCCTGTAAAAATACAGTTCTGTAGCTCGTCATCCACGGTTACTAGATGCCTACCAACTATGCCAACGAAAAGTTTGTAAGCATGTAGCGTTTAACTTGTAAACATTTCTATAAATTTTGTCGTCTTTCTCAACAAAAAACAGCAATCATTTTATTGGCATTTTTGCGCCATACTTTTTGAAATCTGAGTGAGTCTTTCTTCGCGCTGACTGTTAATTATTTGCGGGATTCCGAGATCGGTATTAGGCATGGCCGGTATCCTGGTTGGACTCGGTTCGTCAGCTTTGTTAGTTCCAGCTGTTACTGGGTTGGGTTGAGTACCTGGTCTGGTCTCTTTGGATTTCCTCACGCTAGATCCGGAACTGAAAGCAGTTACATCTGACTGCTTTGCGGCGGCATAAACTCTCCCAGGCTGCTGCCGGATTTCTTCCCTAGCATTAAACGAACTCTCCACATTACCGTTGAAAAACCTTTCATGGTCAGGTAAGGGTACATTTTGTCTGTTGCCTATAAAACTATTACGAACAGTTGTTGGTACCATGCTATATGTTGTTGCTGTTGTTGTTGATGTTCTAGTGGGAATGTTACTTTGCTTTTCCCAGATGCCCGTGCCAAAAGGCATGTATTGTTGCCATGTGTAGCCACTGCTGCCTTGGCTGACGCCGCTACGAGAAGTGGCAGGAGCAGAGACAGCGACTTCGGGATTTATGGAATCGATAAGACGGCTAACATCCCCTTTCACGACAGGAGATCCAGACATAAACAAAGCTGATTCTATCTCTGGTTTCTTGGGAGCTCCTGTCTTGAAATACTGGAACCCAGACTGTGATCCTAATGAACTTTCCGGTTGTAGTTTTTTTCTTTGCTGAAGATTTACATCATCTTCTTGGAAATATTTCGTTGGTTCATGTTCTATATTCATTTTTGCTATCTTTTGGGGTTGCTTAAAACCATCAAACAGAGACCCTTCGATTTTCATTCTACCCTCTGTCATATCAGATTTTGCTGTTGTTGTCGCTTTTTGTGCTTCCGTAGTATACATACGAGCCTTTGATGTTGTTGATGCTGTTGGTAAATGAGCCCTCGCAGTGGCTTCTTCCACCCTTTCTATCTGCTGATTTATCACTCTTGCATTTGAAGGAGGGGATGGCTCTGGAAATTCAAGCATCGGAGGTTATCGACAGTTTAAGCAAAAATAACTAAATTTTCATCATGGGTTGAAAGCATCTAAAGAAAATGTCTAGCCAGAATAGATATATGTTAGGAAAACTAGTAAATAAAATAAAGATTTGTCATAAAATTATAGTTTCATAATAAACAAGCAAAGAACCTACCAAATGTCTGAAAGTATTATGTATAAGAAAGTACGTCAAGAAAAAAATGTGCAATCAAATGAAGAAAAATGTTAATTTAATTTATTGTTAAATGAGTCGAATCCTTTGTCGGTCAGTAGAAGACATGATTAGTTGAGATAAGCTAGCAAATGAATTCACGGAATATTTTCACGGAGTAAATCTGAAGGTTAGTACTCACTTGAAATTGTTAGCCAAATTAGCAAAAACAGCAACAGAACAACCATCGATACAGCAACATCAACAAACGCAAAGATTGACTTCTTTACGATTTTACAAGCACACGACGGTAAACAGTACAGGTTTATGTTACGGTTTTAATATCTTACAGAAATACAACGTTCACTAGATACGAACAGGGTTATAGCAATTGAAACAGGATACAACAGAAAGCATTACTTGTCAATAACTTTGAAGAAATAGTTACATTAACATGTTAAGACGATAGACATATAAACTATACTACAAAAGATGACAAATTTTTCATACAATTTCACAGATAATAAACAAAGCTACCTTCTGACGTCGACACGGAGTAACATTTTATCCAGAAAACTATTTTTTCATTTTATATCACATTCCAAGAGTGGGGGAAATAGAACAAAGAGAAATGGGGAAAGCTTCAAAGATAGCAGAAGTAGAGTCAGAGAGTTCCGATGATGAGAGCATGCTCTGAAATATATTAAGGTTTAATTGAAACTCACATTAACAAATGACCTGAAACAGTACGTACGAACTACGAACTACTAAACCAAATTACAAGGACGGAAGCCCAGAAGGGCATTATATCATGACTGCTCCCTGGGATTGGACATGTAGGTAAAAATAGCCAACAATCCCCAAATGCCGAGGACAAAGACATGCATCTAAAGAATGATGTGAGAATATGCAGATGAGTTAACAAAAATGCTGTCAAACTTACCATAAGGAAATGCATTCTGCGTAACTGGGGCAAACATCAATCGGGTTGGCGCTAGAAAAAAGAGACAGATTATTGAAACGGAAAAATAGAAATCTGAAACTAGCAAAGACACATTTTCAACGTGAATAATACTTTAGCAAACACAAAATGTTCAATATGGCTTGTTTTGAATAATATCCTCTTAACAGTTTGATGATATAAAGCTGTTAATGACTTGAAATGCTTGAAATGTGACATGATGTATTATATACTACAAGATGGCACAGACTTTATACCTTAATGCATAATTACCTTGAGTTGAAATGGTCCTCGCCTCCGCTGGAGCATTCGTTTCTGGCATTATGGAAGCAAGCTCAGAACCGACACCCGGTCGCATCCATTTTGTTTCTTGGGTTTGGCTCATGGTCAAACGAGATCCTGCGAAGAAAATGAGGCATCCGGAACATCAGGTTACCATGCCAAAGGGGAAGAAGAAAATGGTTAAAAGGTTGAATTACATAAGGCATTGAAATAGTAATGGGGTTGCAGAAATGGGGTAAATTGCTGCTCCATCATGGAACCTTGAAGTAATGTTCTAATGAATATGAAAGAACTTTTATTCCCGTATCTATCTACAACTTGTCTGAAAAGACACTTCAAGCAAATTTGAGGTAAGCTTCCTGGAACATCAATGTAGTAATATGATTTAATCGGTTCAACTGATACTTCAGCTGTTTTAAGAAAGTAGAATAAGCAACAACACAACAACAAAGCACTTTTCGCCCAGCCCTACAGTTGTTTAGCGCTTCGTTTTTGTTGTTTCGATAATTGAGTGTACCGACCACGCCCATGTTGATTAACTGAAGAAAAAAGCCAAAATTTCAATAAATTCTTTTTCTATCTCGCTATGGCTTACTTTGACATTTTCAGTTCTACGCCAGAAGCAAACGTGTATCGAGAAAGCAGTTTAGTTAGCAAGTGAAAGTTGGGACAAATGCGCTTGCTCAATGTCATACTAGTCGGCAGCTGCTTGGGTAACAAAGCTGCACTGAAAAACGTCATAAGCAAGTTGTTGACATGCAATGGAAGCTTAAATCTCGTTTTACTTCATATAGAAAAATCAAGTTGTTTGGATCGATACAGTGGTAATAAACAACTCAAGTAATAGCCTTTTATAGATCGTGAATTAACTGTCGGGAAAGAAATTTGAGACAACTTAAAGTTAAGCATCCCTTATTGCATTAATTAAAAATGTGAAAGAAACTTCGAATGAATAAATTCTTAAAACTACTGAAATGTCAAAGATAGCACAATGTGATTTGATTTCTCTTTCAAAGGGAAGACGCCGCTATGGTGGTTATATATCTTCAAAGTTATGAAACAAGATGGTAATTTTGAGGAAAACTACAAAGGACTGTTGCTTAGAAAACATTTTTTTATATAAGCTTTAAAGCCTTTAAAGTGAGGCCTGCCTTTGTTTTCCATTTGAGAAGGGAATGGAAATAGAAATTTAATTTGTGAAAATTTCGTTGGCTAGAAACTGAAATCATGAAAAAGACAGTATTGTGTCAAGGATAAATCCGTACAGCAAAATTTAATAAAAGCAAAACTGACAATTACTATGAAAAATGAATTTCTTCATTTTGGTTTCAAATAGAGATATTAAAAAGCAAGTAAATTTTGTTCACAAAAACAATCTTTGCTTGAGATAACAAATAGATGAAAACTTAATCCAAAATGACCTCAAACGTCTGAGGTTAATCTTCTAAATAAATTTTGACGCATTTTGTTGAATTGAAAACAACGATTCGAAACAAAATAAGGCTGAAAGGATTATCAAATATTGCTTCTTATTTTATAATTCTTGAAGATTATCAGATATTAGATTTAACAAAAGATGAGTTTATCTTTCTTGAAAAATATTCAATCATTGAGATTATTGAGGCATTTTGACAGTCAGAGGAACATTCGTAGACTAATCATAGTTTGTTAACTGTTTTGATTAAAGGAAAAATTTTAGCAATTCTGTTTTACGGTAACATAGTTGAGAATACACAAGGCTATTAGAGTTTAACGTACAGATTGATAAACACCCCCTTATAACCAAAAAATGAAAAGAAAGTTATGACTGAGTAAAGGAATCAAGGAATTCATTATCCCATCTAAAAAACAAAATGATTAGGTTGGAGAGCTTAACCTGAACTATTCCCTGGGCACTTTGGTGAATTTGAATGACGTACCTGAAGCTCCAGCTGTCAATCCTGACTGAGTACTAAATGCATTAGGGGCAGCAACAGAGCTTTCTGGTGTAAGAGCTGCTAGATTCGATTCTAGATAACTGGACGGACTTGTCTTTTGAAGGTAATTTGCAACTTTCTGGTTGGCAGGCAATGCGTCAAAGAAGTGCTGGGCGTTGTCTCTCATCCTGCCAAACTCATTCCCGCCATCTTCAGAGCCAAGCAACTTCTGTAGTGACATCACATTGGCATTTGAAGATTCACCTGCATCTGACCCTGACCCTTCACCTTTAATTTCATTTCTTGTATGAGCAGCCTCCCCTATAAACATATTTGATCATAAATCTTACAACAGCAAATTGAATTTTAAACCAACTGAATTGAACATTGCCTGAAGTATCAAAAAATCAAAATTGCGATCATACGATCAATTTGCTTGAATCAGGTCAGATCACCCTATCAGTCTTGGTATGATTGGCTACTTTGGGTCTTATAGTCTTTACACCAGAACACAAGTACACGAAACTTGTAGTCAACATTCAGCCTTGGTGGACACTGAATCAACTATTATAGAGCAAACCATTCGTTAAGAATTCCCAGCATACCAAACACCTTAAAAATACTTTTTGAAACTTCCTTTCCAAGCTTAATGTGCCTTGTTTAAATCTGTCATATTTTCCTGACATAAAGACCAAAAAGGAGAAAAATGAACAGTAAAGTGAAAACTATCAGAGTTTGTGTTGTGAAATCGTTGGCAGCAAGAAATTAGTTGTCAAGTAACAGCTTTAGATTGATGTTCATTTGTGAATAGTTTTAATGCATATGGAATTGCAATCCAGATCTTTGGGCTAAAGAAATCCAGAGATTTGAAGCTCTTTCTGGTGTAGTTTCAACTTTGGGGATATAAAGCATGTTTCTTGTGAAAAAGGGTAGATATTGTGAAGATGATTAGAACGAAAATTTTAGTTAAAACTTTATTGATTTATTAATCTAGATTGTAGCAAAAAACCTTTGGGTTATTCGAATTACAGGAGTACACGAAAACAAGTTGTTGAATTTTGAGATGATATGCACGAGAACTGAGATGTTTTTCAAACAAGATGAAAGACGCGAACAGAACAGTCCTGCATTCTTAGGATTTCTTGCGTGTCACTCAATGTATTCCATTTTAATGCATTTCTACAATTAGCAAATATCTGGTTCTCTTCTTGTGACAGATTGCAGTGTCATTTCCTTGTAACTAAAAGACTTGAAAATATTGCAAGGTTTTTGGGTGGTTTCAACTGATTAGCTTCAAAATTTTGTGGGTGTATCCTCTCGTGCATATATATGTAGTCGGCCGTATACTGAAATTGTCTAGTGCGATGTTGCCTACTCTATATAAATCAATTTATTTTGGAGTATTAATTTGTGGAACAAAGCCAACCCTAGTGAAATATAAAATTAAGAACCCTAGTGTAATATTTTGATTAATAAGTTTAGGCAAAAGCAATTATTTTCGAACAATATCTAACGTGGTTCTTACGGCTATTAAGCTTCTATTTTCAAGTGTTTTCTTAGAGAAACTTTTGAGATGAGTGTTTAGGTGTCTATAAGAAACACGTTTATAACTTAACGTTTAACGTAGGCTCCATGTTTTGTTAAACACTTTTTACAGCTGAAGTAATTACCAATTCATCAAAGTTTTCAAATGAAAGATAAATCCGCTTTAACTGATCCAAATCTTGCCTCGGAAAACAGGATTGCAAGCCATAACAGAAAACATTTTAAGTAAAATCTTCAACGTTTTCAACAATAACTTAAAAAGCTATATAAAACAAGTTTAAGAAAAATTTGTCTACAAAAATGAGTTCAATCTTATTTGTGAGGTTCGTAAAAATATCAAAGATAAACTTTCTTATGAAAAGGATAGTAAACGAAATATTTAAAGTATTATGTACGTGAAATGAACACTAATTTATTTTTTTATCTCTTTAATTTATCTAGTAAAGAGCAAGATTTTAAATCTTTACAGAAAAAACATAATCATAAAAGATTCAATCATAAAAGAAGATACTTTAGGGACTTATAAAAACCCAATTTATTAAGGTTTATGTTTCGGGTCGCTGTGTTTATTGATGGTAAGATAAAGTACTTTAAAGAGGATATTTAAAATCAAAATTTCTCAAATGAGGTGTAAACTAAGCAGCTTATTTTGATTGTTACAATCAATAATTAGAAATTTTACTTTTTAAAAATAAAGAACGAGCTTATCGTGAGATGATGAAATATCTTTGCACATCACGCATCGCAAGCAAAGAATAAGTTTTGAGAGGAAGATGGGCCAATATAAAATAAAAACGAATTTCGAACCCTTTTGTAAATTTGATTATGGCCTTTTCTCCCTCTAGGTGTCAAACAGTCTTGAATTAATTACTTCTTATCAATACTTAATCTTTAAGAAGAGTTTTCGGAGGCTGTCGATTAAGTTAAAGCTAGCTGTGGCTTTAAAAAGGTTGCAAAGAATAACTCTAATGTTTACAGCTAATCATTAAAGTATTCTATGGTCTAATGTAAGTATGAAGTTGTGTGTTATATTTGGTATGTTCGTTTGTGAGAGGAGAGGTTTTTAGGCGAGTTTCACTGCAGTGCCGGCATCATCAGCGGTTGCTCGGGTATCAAGCCTCCAGTTCCCCATATCGTTTCTCGTGTATTTATCTGACTGCCTGCAAAACAGAACAAACTTGTGTAATGCTCTGCTTGCTCGCCATTACTCATTTTTGGACTTTGACACAAATACATTGACACAGAAATGTTGATAACCTGCAGTTGGCTTCGTTTTAGTCATAGCAAAAGGTAATTTTCTCCTCTTTTGACAACAAACTTCTTCTTTTGAGAAAAGATTTAGGTAAGCGAAATTTACTTTGGTGAAACCAGTTTTAAATTAGGCCTTATTTTGATGTTGGGGCGCAGACACGATACCGAGCAACCCTGAAATGATGAAATGCCTCCAGGATTCTCAGCCAAAAACTGTTCAAAAACAAAAAAATAATATCATGGGCTGTCATTTCATCAGCCAAGGAAGATTATCAACATTTCCATCGTTAACAACAACAAAAACAAGTCACCACTGATTGGTATCATAGAAAATTCGCAGTCAAGTCAGAGTCTGGGAGGCATTACGGTTATCAAAAAAATAACAATTTCTAACAAAAAGGACATGGACAATACTAAGCTTCATTTGAAATGATTAGGAAAATGTAGCTCATATTCTGCGTTCTGGTGAATCGAGTGCTCTGATAATCTGACAAAGATAAGTTACTTAATTGATGATAGGCCTTGAAACCCAATCCTTAATTTTTGCCACGAATAATCATCATCCTTTTTCACTATAGCTAGATCCCTTACATGACTCAACTTTTTCAATCCTTGATTTAAAACTTTGCTGCTAAGAATCCCAGATGAAAGAAACTAAAGCTTTGTTGGTGTTAAGAGACTCAAGAAATATCATCAATTATTAAAATTCTCACCTTCGCCAGAGCCTGAGCCCTGTTCTTCTCCTTTCTTGTGAAAGAAAGCACTCAACATTTTTGTACCTTGATGAAAAATAAAAACAATCTAATAGAATCCTCCAAACAGGTGAAAACGTCTGGTAGCATCTGTCGGTGAGAACAGCGCAAAAAAACAAAAAAATTGCATCAAGAGATTTTGCTAGAAATATCGTAAGCATAAAGATTTAAAGTTGCAAAGATAAGGATGTTTTTAAGCTATAACTTCTTCAATCTGACCAGGTGTCAAGTTTGAAAAAGTAAAGATAACATACGGAGAGAGGGTTGCTCTTCTTTCATATTCTGCACCATCTCAACTCTTTGTTGATTTCTTGACGGGAATTGTTGCGCAGCCTCGTTTGCCACTTGAAAGGCGGGCTGCTCCTTTGCAGGACCAAGTTGGACCTCGCTCTCAGGTACAGTGTTGAAGTCAGGGACTGGCCCATTGACAGCCACAGAATCCATCTCGGGTCCAGGCCCAGCCTCAAACTCTGGTAAGTTATTTACAGGTGCTAAGGGTTCCTGTTTAGGAGCAGGAGCTTGTGCAGCAGCAACAGGCGCCGGAGGAGCTTTCGATTTTTGTTCACCCCTTTTTGGGACGGAATCCACCTTGCTTCTTGTTGTAGCTGAAATAGAATATGAAGTATGGTGTTGATAAAGTTTATGGAAATTTACAAGCAGAAATGATGTTTTTCTAACAGAAGAAGAAAATGTAGAAATACTGATGAGATAGAAATGTGTTCAGCCAAACATACTAGTAATGCATTCAATATTTTCTTCATAATTAAATATTGTAGATCATTTGACTTCGGCAACTCTCTAACAATCTTCAATTGAGCTAACCCATCACAAATTGTAACCATGAAACCGAGTTAGACATCCAACGATATAACCATTAAGTCAAAAAAGCCATGAATCTGTAGGGGTTTTCCTGCCCCAGTGATGTACTGTCACTCTGAGAAGACCTTAAAGCATGGTTTTGCCCATTGCACTTTACAACCATTACCGTTTCCGGGAAATAGATAAAACTTACCCGGTACATATTTATGCGATCCGGGCATAACTTTCATCAAGTACACAGGGTATGATACCGATTGCCGTGTCGACGACTTCGAATGGGGATCGATAATAGGCTCCATTGAAGCTCCCGCAGGCATGTTCCTCAAGTATTCAAAGGGATCCACCGGTCTCTGGACCTGAAAAATTCCGAATATGCATATTAAGATATAAGAGACAATTGACCAAAAAGGCAAATTAGGCATAGCTCAAAAGCATAGAATCCTATACATAAAATCTCCTATGAAGTTATTCTGAACAAGACATAAGAAGCCAAATATCTCAAACCAAGCAGGAATTGCAGACAAACTTTCCTCACTACTCTTTCATTTAACTCCAAGGGGACAGTGCACTTTATCGTGTGGAGGCATTCATCATATGTAAACAGTTGAAGCTATCATCTCTTCGCAGATCGTGATAAACCCATATCCTCACCTTCTTCTTTTTCTTTCGGAAAATCCTCATTCTTTTTGCAGCCTCGCTTTCGAATGGAGCCCTTCCGGTTTCTGCATACAAGTCTTGCAATGATGGCTGTATGCCGGGAACTTGGAATCTCTGCGTTACAGACTCGATGGAATCAGCAGCTGGAAGTGCAGAATCCTTGGCAATGCCATCTTTCTCTGTTATTTGGTCACCAACAAGCAAATACTTTGGTATTTCGAATCGTTTGTGGTCGTCTTGAGTCACTAACTTGGCAATCTGAATATTTTGTCTCAGCTTGTTGTAAGGAAATGCGAGGCTGGCCGGATGAGGTATCTGCGACCTTGTGACTAAGTCACTATCGGCAGCAGTTATATGCGGGTATTCTCCTGCGAGATTCAACGCAGCCTCCTCGTAATTGGCAAGGGCCGAAGCAATCCTCCTGAGGTCGATTCGCGGGTATGCAGAGCTTACTGCTGGGGCTGCTGCAGGTTTCTGCGGAATCTCTGATTTCTTCTTGTTTTTAGATTCCGTGGCAGCTTGTGGCTTCTTGGCAACTTCTGGGATCTTTGACTTGGTGTCTGTCAAAGAGATATAACATTAACATGGATAGCAGCAGAAGAACCATCTCTAACGCAAGAATCTGTTTGCTTGTACAATTTCATGTTTGCATGACAAATATCGGTGAATATCTAGTATTGCGTTCATGTTTAAAGATCGATGATTTGATAAAGAAGTACATAAGTTAGATATATCTTCTTTCAAGAGATGAGAAGACAAACAACGCTATAAATTTGATATCGCCTTTTGAGCCAAATTCACCCGAAAGAATTTTCATTACCTTAAACAGTATGAATTGAGCATTTAAAAGCGAACACTCAATTCATTGTATACTGACCGATCTGCTGTGACGTCACTTCCTCCCCAGACCCCGAGCCTGAGCCTGATGCAGAAGAGACATCGTCGTCGTCGTCATCTTCCGGATTATTGACATTCTCAGCATCCATTGCGGTAAGCGGGCTAACAGGCCTTTGCGGTATATTGCTCTTCTTACGATCGGCGATGCAACTGCTTTTCTTGGCTTCAAAGCATTTCTCATAATTGGAACAAAAGATTTCCTGGTGCTGTTCATTGGTTTGTTAGTGTCGGCACTCATCCCAATGCCACTTACGATATTCTGTGCTGAGGCAAGTTGCCTGACCACTGCAGCTTCGCTTCCGCTTGCAAAAGAGTCTCCGGATCCGGACCCAGATTCTGACCCAGAACCGAGTTCGGGTAGATATAAACTGTTAGTAACGGAAGACGACCTCTTGGCAGCAGCATCTATTGATTAACAATAGCCACAATGATTACTGAATCACTAAAATCATCCTCGAGAAAATTAAATGAAGAATTCTTGATTGTCGCTTGTATTTCGTGTTTTATGAACGATTTGACCGATAAAAAGAGTAAAGCAATAAAATAGTTCGATAAAGAAATTTTATTGTATATAATAAAACGTTTTGCAAATTTCAAATTCATTTTCCAAGAACAACGTTTATTGTATTATCGTTAAAAGCTGGATAAAAAAATAAGATGACCTCAAACTTGGGTAATATCTTGAGAACAACTTTCGAGAGCATAAATTGAGAAAAAGTTAGCCTAGGATTAATTACGAAGTCATTGTTTTATGGTCTTATAAATTATTTTAAAAGACCGAAAGATTAAAGATCGATCCGTTAAAATATTTTCAAGGTCTGACTTGGTCGCTAGAGTTAAGCCAACACACAAGGCGAACCGATAAAGGGTCTGTTGTTGTAGTTGATCCCGAATGACGTCAGAGGATGAACAAAAATAGAGTGATCGCAGAATGTTATGAGAAAAGATGCGAAACAAGAGCTAGGACCATTTTCTTGAACAAGAGTGCAATTTTGTTTGCTTTGTTTTGAAAATCTATCCTTGTTGCTAATAACGCGCTATTCATTTCTTGGATAGTGTTGGAGACCAGTTTTTCAAAAGCAGCAAAGTCTCTAGTATCGTATTTGAAAATAGACCTCCTTCATCGGCCTATCTAAACATAAACGAAACCTGACCTAGTCTGTTTTACAGGTAACAAAACACGAAATTCAAAGACCACCACTAATGCTGTACCGAATAGAGTAAAATCAGAAAATGCATTGTAATACAGTATTTTCTGTTGAATGCCAAGCTGCTTTAGACGACTGCATTTAGACAACATAATATGAGATTAAAAACATACAAAAAACTACGGAGCCATAAAATAACAAAGCTCTTGGCAGCAATATTCCGGGCAGTGGTAGCCAATCGGGCCATGTAGGTCAGTATTCAAAAAACGAACATTGTGCCAAAGGCAGTAGAGAGTTGAGTCCCTAAGAAACGTTTCTATGCATAGCGAAGCCGTCGATCAACCATAACTTTGGATGAAGACTAGAAAAAATTACCTTGATCAACGTCACCAGACCCAGAGGAATCCCCACTGCCTGAACCAGAGGAATCTTCCTCTTTGTTTGTAACAGGCACTGCTTGTGCAGTTTGTGCTTCAGGGTGTCCCTGGGCAACTAATGTGCTTGAAGCACCTTGGGTGGCAGTAGCAATTTGTTGTTTTGAATCAACAGCAGGCATCTCTGGAGCAACTGAAGATACACAGAATTGATTTGTTTCTCAAATGTTATAACAATGGGAGCAAATAGTTACAGAAATTAATATCATGTCTCTCAATTATATTAAGAATGAGGCAAAATTGTACAATTAAACATTCAATAGAAAAACTAGATAAAAACCCATCTTTCGGTGAAAAGGTTTTGACAAGATGTTAAGACAAAGGCCTTTAACCTAAATAGAAGGAGCAAGACTTACCACAATATTTGCAAGATTTTCTGCATTGTATTGACATCTGTGCTGGGTACCTCACACAATATTGATTTTTGGCGAAGTCAGTACAAGTGTCGTATTGATCAGTGCAGGGCTCGCCTGGAAGTGAAAAAAGATAAAAAAATCCCAGACTCAATGGCTGCAAAGAAAAGAGACCCCTAAAGCTAATTTGAACACACACCTAGATCAACTTCAAATTGCATCAAAAAACAGGAAACATTGTTTAAAAACAGAACATATATGAAGTTAACATCAAATTAAGAGATACTTTGCGTAAAGATAAAGGTTAAAAAAGCTACAAAAGTTTTAGATTTGTCAAGCTTTCTTAGTTCTAAAATATGTGCTGACGATGGGTTCTTAGACAATAAAGGAAAATATCACTGCCTTGTAAAAGATGGAGAAATGTTACCGGTTGTTCTTATTAATTCTCAGGTAAATGTCACTGGATGGCTTCTTAAACAGTAGAAAATGGAAATGAATCGTATAAAGAAGATTTCACTAGTTGGTTAATGCTGACAGCTCTAGCTTAAAGAGCCTGACGTAACCCCTATACAGCTTCACAACAGCATCCTTACTAAGCAACCCATTTAGTACCTGGAATGGCAGCTGGGTTTGAAGCAGCTGCAGCAGCTGGCTGTGCCATAACTGCTGGTGCAACGGCAGCAGCTGGTGCCATTTGGTACGCAGCATTTTGACCGCCTTGCAATGCACCAAACTGTGACATAGTCTGGAAAGCTGCCTGTTGTTGCTGTTGACCCGTGAATGGTTGCTGGAGGAAGTCCTTCTTCGAAGCGTCATTAGTTTCTGCCGCTTCCGGCTTTGCGACCGTCTCTTTTTTCGAATCGGATGCTTGCTTTGTGGTTGCATCCGCATGCGGGATTTCTGATTTCTTCGCAATGATTTCTTCTGGCCTCTTCATAATAGACTCTACTGTTTCACCTGCAAATGAAATTTGATCGCTAATGTCTTGTTAGTGACAGTGGCAAGTTATTGGTGAACACATTTTTCTCCTGGCGGTTTAACAACTGAAAACTGCTATACCCGGACAACTAGCATCTTCTGCAGAAAAAAATGGATACTCTACAAGGAAAATTTCAACTTCAAAGACCTCAAAGCATCTCAAGACATTAGAGATTCTAACTTGTTCCACTCTCAAGTTTACCGTCATTACGATAACAACAATGGAAAAGCAGTGTATTGGAAAGCCACCAATAATATTAACCGATCGCCTTACCATACTCTGCTTGATGTGGAACAACAGCGCCGATGTTCATATTCGGCGAGATCTTTCTCATCTGCAAAGGAAATGAACCCGGGCTCTGCACTGCAGCCGATCCGGTCTTCACCGGGATGGGAATGGAAGACTTCTTATCTTGATGCAAATAAACAGTGACGCCAGGCTGGTTGCCCCAGTCATTTTGCTTCTGATTTGGTCGCCCAGGAATGATGTTTTTCACTGTAAAAGTTCATAGATGCAATTAATTTCACAGATAAAACTGACTGAGAATCTAACTTAACTGTATCAAAAGACCTCAACTCTTAGATAAAGAGATGCCATGACTATCAAGGGATATTCATCACCAGGAGACGACCTTCTTCTTCTTAGGACATCTCGTGGTTGCTTCTAAAGATAAGCCTGATTTCCTCTAGGTGAAAAAAGCTTGCGGACCCCTACAGACTACAGACGTATAGTAAGATATGATGGACATATGAAGATGCAAAATTAAATGTTTTTTTTCAGAGACTCACTTTTGGTGCGTTTTTCATTATTCGTTCACAATGAAATGTTTCATAGAACGTTTAGCCTAAGCCAATTCGACTGCGAATCGTGCCCGGCGTTTTTGCTTTTTTGATTTCGCAATAAAGTTTAACGTTTGATTAAAATCTGCAGTTAAAGGACTAGCATACTGTGCATGCAATGCTGCTGTTGCAGAAAAGACTGTAAAAACTGCGAGTATTGAGGCTTGTTCATTTTAGAACAGAAAGATCTGCTGAGAAACAAGAAACTGCTTTTTGGCGTGCCGGGAAAGCCACCTCTACGAATTTATAAAACTTCAATATACAATGGAATTGTCGTCTAGGGATATTTATAATAGAAAGTGCTACGAGTGAGTGCGTGAAATCATTTGTCAAATAAGCGTAAGAAACAGTTGGGTGCAGAGACCAACACTTAGTTCAATGGGATTGCTAATATTGGCTAAGTGGAAGTTGAATCTTTGTTGAGCTAGGCCATTTGTAGTTTCATAAAGAGTTATACGGCATATCACTTACTAAAGGTGTCACTGGTACCTATAATATCAGGTATTTGGTGTTTATACAAATTGGCTTTTTGTGGTTAAACAAGATTTCAATCACGTTTTGGTGTAATAAGTCAAGAATGCAAGCAACAAGAAAGTATAACTCATGCAAAGAAAAACAAACAAAGGATTGCTTGAGCACGTTGTTTAAAACAATGTTAAGAAATTATGTTATAGATTCTTTGGTGGCAATGATGGGAAAGTTAACTTTGTTTCCATTAGCAAATTGAAGAAAATGAAAATAAAATAAAACATTTTCTAAAGAAAAATAGGTACTAACAAAATAATATGTTCTACAGGAAGATTTCCATAGGAGCACAGCAATTTCAAAAATTTTTCACCTAAGAGAAATATTGCTTGCCAGCATTCATCGCACCCTGCAGCATTCTTAAAGGTGCGTTATTTGGAGAAAATGAATTTTGTTGGTTTCATAACAATGCACAGCTTAGCATTGTAAGCAAACAAAGATAATAAAGATCAGCTTATTTACGAAACAAAATTTAAAACTAAGTACTTCCAAAATGTTTATTTTAGCCGCAAAAATCAAAATATACTTTATTGGTCAGAGCTGAGTTAATTACTAATTTTATAAACGTGCTATCTTTAAATATAAGAGAAAGCAAAATAAAGGTTAAAATTGTGTAACATTTTAACGAAATTTATATCTTCGGATTAAGATATAAAATTATTATAGGTCTTAAAAAAACTTATTAAGCATCGGTTTTTGAATCAAAGATGCCGTTGATTTCGAAAGAAACTTTTAGAGGAAATTTTAATGAATTATTTTTAGAAGAAATAAAGATTCTACAAATCTGCTATCACCTTTTTATAATCTACTACAAGTAGATTAAAACCATAAACGATTGAGAAATGCAAATTTACAGTACATTAGTATGCTGGGAAAAGATAAAATGAGATTACCTTGCTGTTTATAAACATGGGCGCAAATGTAAGGAGAACTAGGGGTTTCGGGTTGGATTTAGTTTTGAATTAGAAGAACCTACCAAAAATGGGTTTTTTAAAGATTGGTATTGTATCAGAAGAAAGTTAAATTTCAATCAACAGCACTATTAACATAACGAATTAAATAGTTTTAGGAATTTTAAATGTTTTGGGATTGGAGAAATGTGCATTTGATACCCAGAGTTAAACAAGAAATAGCGAAGAAAAAAATTGCATATGGGCCCCCCCCCCCCTCTACTTGATCAATAGGCATCTACATTTGAGCGCGAAAATCTTCGGATACTTACTTTGTAGCCTGTTCTTTTTTTGTTCCTCGCTTACTTCTTGCTGCATAAAGCTGGCTCCCGGAACAGAATTCACTTGTTGTTGCTGTTCAGATAATTGCATTAAATTTAAATCTTGATTTTCTCTAGCCTCGGCTCTTCCAGGCATTTGGAAACTATTTCCTTCCGGAACTGGTATTTGGTTCCGGGTCATTATGTTTTGCTGGTCTAGACCAGTTTGATCCGGCAAAAATCCGGATTCTCTTTTAACTGGTCCATCAACTGGAAATAAATGTTTGTTTTTATTTTTGAATCCGGTAAGTAAAGCCTCAAGTTCCTCGCCTGCATCCAACGACCGGTCTGTTCTAACTTCCTTATCCGGTTTCACTTCATTCTCTGTCGATTTGAATATTTCTGCGAGAAGTGGATCCGGAGATCCATCGTCACGTTTTCGTACCCGATGCTTTCCTGCCCGAAAAAAAGGGGAAAAATTAGGATAAGAGAGAATCTAAAGTTAAAGATGAGATGAAATCATTATTTTTTAAAAGACATTGAAGATATTTTCTGTTATTAAAAGAACTTTGCGCCATAGGCCAATACTCTTCAAGATTGGTCGCAAAAAGTATAATCTTTTAGCCTTCTATGAAAAGCTGCAGGACTTGGAGTTTATAAGTGCAGAAAAGTAATGGTCGTTGCAAAACACTGAATAATATTTACCCGATATCAGAAAAATAATGCTGTAAATAATAAAATCTTCTTTGATGATCTCTGTATTTAAAACTTAAAACTAGAAATGAAGCCTTGACACTAAGCATTTATTCAACATTGAAACACTAGTATTGGTTTGCAATTATTGCTTTACTGACTGATATGCAGCATCTGCAAGAACCTGTGGCCTGAATGAGCTCTATCGACAAATATCATGCGAAGGCCTTTTTTGAAAACAAATAGCACGAATACAGTCAAATAACAGGGTGAAAAATGAGGTGCACGCACATACCTTTTGCAAATATTACTATTTGAAGGAGTAGTAGTAACAGGAAAATGTCTTTGCTAAACATTCTAACTAACCATCTAAAACAAAGAAGAAATAAAAATCAAAATTGTGCAAGCAGTGATGATCCTTTTGAACTGGCAATTTCAAGCCATTTGTGGAGCTCTCTTTCTTCTAAAATCAAATATATTCATAGCAAATGTATCCAAGGTTTTGCCAGCTACTGTTAGTTTAAAACTTTAGAGCTTACAATTGCCACAATTGAATATGTAAGATAAAACATTACGATAATGATGAGAATTTTCAAGCTAGAAAAAGCCTAAGCACTAATTGTGTCTACACATAAACCAGAAATTTAGTATCTTGCTGAGAGTTCTAGTAGGACCATTACACTTATTGCCTAAAACCACTGGACTTCAACAAAATTTTTACCAAAACGCAGACAAATTATTTGTCCTCCAACCAATTGGTAAGTAAGCAGCTTTTTACTTCAACCAGAGATGCAGGGATGCAGTCGATTTTCTGGTAACAGCACAGACGGTCCTTGCTACTTTATCGCGAGGTATTTCTGCAAACTCAAGAAGCAATCTATACAAGTTACAAACCTGCTGATATCAGCTGAATTTTCCCTCCTGGGTATATGTAATTTCAATCCATCAAATCTAGGCACAAATTCTTTTCTTCACAGTAATTTTTGTTGAAACAACAGTTAGCGATATTTCCACATTTTACAAAACGCTAAGCACTAATTTTGTCCACACGTAAACAAGAAATTCAGGTCAGGTCCAAACTGGGAGCTGGGATTTCGCCTGGGCATTACTACATTCGATTTGCATCCGATTAGATCATCCACTTCAATTCAGATTCAGTGATGCGTGAGCGAGCACCATTGCTTGCTCTTTCAACGGGATTGAATGGGCACTTCACAGCCAATCAGGTGCTCTGCACTAATCAATGAATCCAAGGACCTGCTCAGTGCGCCCGTGTCCTGGCTGGGCATCTTCCAATTAGGGTGCTAATATGATTAGCAGCATTGATTGCTGGATGTCTTTAGAAGAACCATGTTTTCCCTGCAGCGACTGTCTTGCACTGTCACTATCCATTGATCCAACACCCACCATTGCATAAGAAAAATCAAGTTACATCAGACCATAGCTGAAGCTGCAAGTGAGCACCGAGAAAAATAGGGTTTACGTAGAGGGGATTTCGAGCACATTGGGGTAAATTTGAGGGGGTTGACAGTTGATTGGACAGTTTCATGAGATAAGAAACAGCAGAAAATTTCATGTGAAGCAAGTTTTTTATGTTCCAGGCAAAGGCTGACAGGAAAGCACTTAAATCGCCAAGGATCTCAGGTCATGCACACGATTCTCTCAATATTTGGAAAAAATCCAGGTCATCTGATTATGAAGATAGATGGAAAGATGATATCTGAGAAAAGCAACTTTTTGCTGGGTTTGAAAGCTATAATAGGCATTTTACTGAGCTTAAACTCCGTTTCATAAAGAATTTGTTGATCACAAATTCGACAATTTCTTCTCTTCTTAACATTATCGTGTATTTTGTCTCGTATTTTGGTCATGAAAGATAAAAATGGAAAGAGTCCATATCATACCTAATTCAAATGAGAACCCATTCAAAAACATTACAAGTTTGTTTTTGCTTTGTCCGTGGTTTATGGTAAATGCTTCTTAAGAAGACGAATGCAAAAGAAATAACAGAATATGGGGACCAGCAACTAGACAATCCAATTAAAAAGTAAATTTTTACTTAACTATGTCTCCATACTAATGAAAGTGCAGCAAATCAAGAGCTTAATCAATTAACGAACAAATAAATGAATCCTTGGCCTACGATAAAGACTTAAAGACTTAAACCTAACTTCTCACAACTCTCTCTAAAAATACGCATTGAATCTGGCTTTGTGGTCGGCTCATTCTATATGACGCCCGACTCGAACGGTTGTGAACAGATTTGGATAAAAAATGTAGCAATTTAAGTATCCACAGATGATCTAGCAAAAACGTCCTGATTTTGCCTCTTTCAGATATGACTTAGCTACATATTAAAAAGTTTTCTATTCAGTATTCAAAATATATGCTATTATCTCGAGGTAAGATATGGGTGTGGCGTTGCAATCATCATAAACAAAACGTTAATGGCAAGGATTCTAAGCTCGCACAACAAAGTCTTTTGAAAATATGACAATTGAATTTCTAACTCAATATACTAATGTTCCAGAATTAACCTTCTACAATCTTCTTAAAGTCTTTAGGCTACCCCATTTTAAAAATGAAGGGACTTTTGCGTTTGATTCCTGAATCAACTTTTCCAAAATATGCCACCATAGGTTCGAGACTTTTTAACAAAATCCTATTCTTGACAGATTATGATACAAAAGCAATTTTTTAATCGTAAGCAGCAAAAGTGCAACCTCTGACACGATTGTTTGTTTTCGTTCATTTTTACCTTATCATGTGGTATCGAGGTCAACCACACCCACATAACTGATTAAATGTTCTTTAAAAAACGATTGCCACAAGCTTTTCCGTTGCCCATTGCTTTAATATTGGCTGCTAAATGTTTCAAGGCTATGGTATTTTCAAGAATACCAAAGCATTCGGCAATGATCATGGGTGGCATTGCTAGTTGCTTGCAACATAACTAAACGAATGTCTTTGGTCAAAGATCCCCTTTTCAAGTTTTCTAAAATCCCAGTTTAATGCCTTGTTGATATTTTCATGAAAAATGCCAAAAAATATATTTGTAGAAAGAAAGAGGGCACGGTCAAGTGAATCTTAATATTGAAAAAATCATTTGTGAAGAAATTACAGCCAAAAGAATGGAAAGATTGCCCCTGTTCTCCAAGTATTTCTTTTCAAACCCACTGAAAGCTCAACTTTTAATTTGGATTTTAATTTGACAGTGGCAGTTAGATTCATGGATCTCCTAGAACGACTTAAATTACTTATTTGTAGACGTGGAGTACGTCCTTGACAAATCTATTCGAAATATGTATTGATATAATGTTGTTCACAAATAATTTATAGATGCACAGCAGAATTTGATTACTGTTGGAACAAACAATAGAAGCATTTTAGCAATACTGGCAAAAGGCAAAATATCTGCATACATCTTTCAATAAAAAGAATTCCAAATAGAAATATGCTTATTGACTTACACCAAATCTTAGTCATCAAAATGCTGTTTGCAAATTTGGTTCTTCTTGAGATAGCTCTCTTTCCCTTTTCTGCCAACAAAACAGATACTTATTAGATGAAATGTCCTGCAGGTCATCGCAGCAAATAATGGATACAGTATGCTGAAAAGCAAGCGACAAGTTATAGGCGGTAGGTGGCTTAAATGAAGTGAAGTTGGTTGTGTATTTGAGCCCCGCTCATAAAGGCTTATTCTCTTGCCTACCAAGCAACAAATGAATGTTGTTTAAAAATACAGGGGAGGTTCGAGGCAGCAAGGAAATTGCAACAATAACTTATCAAGCTCTTGGCTAATGCCTTCAAAAGGCATCTCATATTTCAAACAGGTCTCACTTTTTTCATTAGGTATCCTAGGCTGATAGAGACAGCCGGGTAGCCAGTGGCGGAAGTTTAGGTTTTCATTCGGACTTTCGTAGGGGGCTTAGGCCCACGATTTTCCGACAATAAAGATCTTGGATGGGTAAACTTTTGTCAATTATGCAAGGAAAGCCCGAATTTTCCGAGGAGAACGCTGTTTGGGGCCCCCCTCGTGCCCTCTATAATTACAGTCGCTGATAGCTAGAGACTTGCACGCATGATCTGAAACTATCAATTCTATCACATGTATCTGATGATTTCATCAATTATTATCTTTTATCTTTAACCAGTTTACGACTTTGCATTCTAGATATCTGCTATTTAATAGAATATTGCTATGTTTATCAATTTAACAATCTTGTAAACTAGCGTTAAATAAGATTACTGGATATGATATGCGAAATTGTGAATAATTCCATGCTCTTCAAAGATAAGAAATACTGATTTGAACGCATGTCTTTGACAAAAACATGTTTTCCACAAAAACAGATATCATAAGGTGTACTATCCATTTTATGAATTTTCGAATCCTTGCTGACCTCAGTGTTTACGCAGGCTTCAGATTGTTTAAAGGTTCTTTTTGCATACAAGGTGAGAATTACTCTGGAAAGGTGGCTTTTTAATAGGGTCATTTAAACAAGCAATGGCATCAGATTTGTTAGAAAGTATCAGAAAACAAAGGTGACTAGCTCCTTTGATAAGGGACTCAACTGCAAATGAAGCATAGCAGGGTGCACGGGGCGTGTGATCGCGCGCACAAACTCACTGTGTGTGTAGTGGTGCTTTCAACTAGTTAAACAAAACTAACTTCATTGTCTGCTGTATTCGAAATCGCAGCATTGCCAAGTGCTGCGCACTGTGGTTAGGCTGCGATGTACTGCGATGCAACAAAAAACTAGCAGACCAGTGCACAGTAAACAGCTGTGTTGTGGCATATATGGTAATATGCAAAGAGTAAACGTAGAAGAAGAAAGCATTGGGAGATCAGGAACGAGCCATTTTTAAGGGATGTTACGGTGTGTAAATGAGGGCGAAAAATACGAAAATGTCGAGTTGAAGCTTTTTAAGGTCAAATATAACGAAAGGATGTCAAGCTTCATGAAAGAGCAATGAGAATAGCTTATGATGATTATGAATCAACTTTTGAACAACTTTTAATAAATAATAAAACAATAACTTCTAATAAGAAAAATTTATAATATCTTGCGATAGAAATTTACAAAACATTTAACGGTTCGAATCCATCTTTTAAGGATGAAATATTTTCCGTCAATGAATACCCATATTTCCTAAGAAACTCCCAATTCAAAACAGCGGAGCCACATTACAAAATATATGGATTTAATACCGTATCATACAGATGTAGCCAAATATGGAACTCAGTTCCAAATGAGATCAAGTACTCCCCTACTTTACAAATATTCAAGAAAAAAATCTCAGAATTTACATCGTTTTATTGTACTTGTGATATTTGCAAGGAATAGGTTAGCACCATCGGTTATATTTGATTTATATTATATTAAGCGTTGGTAATTCAAATTAGTTGGTTTCAGTTAGCTTGAGTATGCATAGCTAGAAATTGTACCAACTTTAAATAAAGAAAGAAAAAAACCTCTGAATTCTTCTGAGCTCGATTGTTGTCATTCGCAAAGCATTAAAATGATCCTAAAAAATGGATTTCATGAAAATACATTCCAATATCAGTGGAATTATTAACTCTAATGCTTTTAGTCACTATGTGCAATTGAAGAGCTGTTAGAAACGTCATGACTATAATAGCCCTCCTGGACATACACTTTGGACTGCAACATACACAGAATACTAGTTTATCAAAGGCGGACATTTCTTATGGATCAACAGTCACCAAAAAGAGGGTACATAAAATACAGTTCCCTTTCTTAGCTATAAGACTATTTTTAAGCTAAATCTTTAAGGTTCCATTAAAGCATTAGACAAATTGATCGTTTAGATTCACTAAAGAATACAGTACCCAGAAAAAATTGTTGGAGACAATGGGTGGCATATTGAATGTAAAAATGTATAGTTAAACGTCGGCTCGTTTCAAGACAATGCATGGGGTGGTATAGGGGCTCCACACCACCTAGAACAAGGGTCTGTAAACATATCACTGCACCAACAAAAATAAAACGCCCAGCTTTTCAGACAATTTCTTATCCTTCAGAAAAAGGCAAATTTTAGAATTTAGTAGCAGTAGAAAAGATTGGTCCTATGAAAGGTATTAAGGAACCATAGAGTTTAAAGAGTGGTAGAGGAGACAGACTTTTCAGTACAATTTCAAACCAATTTGCAAGATGAAAAAGTTTGATATTCATTTGTGCTCAGGCTGTTACAATTGAAGCCTCATTTCGTATGTTGTCTAATGAAATGGTCTGTAGTTCTGCCAACAAAGATTAGGCTGAGATGTAGCAATGACTATGAATACAAGAGCCGTTTTCAATAACAGAGATGGAGCGCTTGATATCATAACTGAGTAATAATTTTTATCACGAGTATTTATATGCATAAAGATACTATAGTCAGTCGAACAGTGAAAAAAGCTCGATTGGTGAATGATTTTGTCTGAATGGAGATAGCTTACAAACGAAGAGGCAACTTGGAGTCAATTGAACCGCCAAAGGTCACCACAACACCGCAAAAGATTTGCGCCAAAACAACCAGATTTATGTTGATTTCGGCAACAGCCTTGAAGAAAACAAAGAGCATTTTCTACCTTCGAATACAAAAAGAGCTGAAGGAGCAGAAATTTTTCTACTTTGCGGAAACTGAGGTTGCTATTTTGCAACGACAAATTAACAACAATGAAGCAAATATGCTAAATTCAAAGAATGTATCTAAAAAACATTGTATCTGAAATAAAGATGCCATTTTTGTTTACAAAATATCTAATGAGCCCAGCATTTCCTTAATATGAAACGATACTTAACAAAGTGAAATCTTTCAGGGCCGTTCACGGTCTGCTGAATCGCCTGTGACATTGTAACATTACGTAGTTACTGGAAAGTCAAGGTATACTCGTTCGAAATTGTGATGTGCCGGAGTTAGGCGAAAATGTGGAATTAGAGAGATTGGAACGCATTGGGGGGTGGTCCATAGTGCTATTTGAAATCTGTGTACGTATTTTTATGTTATAGACAAGATAAAAAATGAATTACAACCGAAGAATTTGCTCAGCAAAAACAGAAAACTGCGATACTGAAAACAGGGTATAAAGAAATATGGGGACGTAGAATCATGGGCACATAGAATCATGGGGACAAAGAAACATGGGTACTTAAAGCCAAGGGCGTGAAGCAACATAAATACATAGAGACAATGTTGAAAATTGGGCACGTAGAATCGTGGGCACAAAGAAGCATGGATACTTAAAGCCAAGGGCATGTAGCAACATTGAAACATGAAAGCAAAGGCATGTAGACAAACCGGCACGTAGAGACCTGGAACATAGCAACCTCGAGGCATACTGGTCTTTGCTTCTTGCCAAAAATTAACTTGAGCATGTAAAAACATATGAACTTAGAACTTGACGTCATGAAATAGGAGAGAGAGTGCTGTATTTGCCCCCTACCCTCCTCCGTAAAGCTGCTTATATTGCTTAATGGCCTCCATGTTGCAAGATGCCCCGTTTGCTTCTTTGTTTAAGAAAAACCCTTATTTTGTCCTGGACTCATTCGTGGACGGGTAAAGTGCAGAAACCCTTGGGGTTGATTGCTGCATTGACGAGCAAAAGAAAAAACATATCATTCGGTGCCAAAAGGTGCTCAAAACAAGAACCAGAGCCGGGCTGGTTTTGAGAAGATTTAGCGGAAACACTAAACTTTATGAGCCGAACACTTTAGGCAAATACTTCACATCTTGGATTAGGAGAAGATTATGAATCGCGATCCGTTTTCATAAAGAGCGCAGTGTATTCAATAAATGGCAAACATATAACTTAGGCCACTTGATACAAGTTGGATGAAATTGCTTCAATGAGCCTTTATTAAAAAGACTATATTGGACAGTAAACGTCACTTATATTTACTCAAATTTATTTTACTCAATCATATTTTACAAACTATACATTGTACAACAATAAAGCTCTTTATACTCTACTCGTCTATCAACAATCGAATTTTTTATTAATTCAGAAATAGTTTACAACAATCAAAACAATGCAAATAGTTTGATAACCCAATCAACAGATCATGATTTCACCGACAGGATCATGATAGGTTATTAGTTGGTAAGTTTTTGATAGGGTACTTGGCGAGCTCGCTATAGTCAATGCAGGGTGCGGCAGACAAGGAACAAGGAAGGAGATTAAGTGCCATCGGGCTGAAGGGTTGAAGGGAACACGGTCAAACAATACTGTACTTTAATTGTTCAAACCTATAAAGCATACTCA
This sequence comes from Rhopilema esculentum, assembly GCF_013076305.1. The sequence goes on from NW_027018659.1 coordinate 674,072, forward strand.
CGAGTATGACATTTGTTGACTGAAAATACATAGAAAACTTGCTGAAGGGGTGCAACGTTCCCTGAAGGCTGAGACTTTTTTAGAAAAAAGAGAAAAGAGGAGAAGAGGACATCCCAAAACATGATTTTCGTCTGCAAATAATTTACGTCCAAGACTCTGTGGTTGAAAATCACAAAAAATTTTTACAATTTCTCATTAACTCTTTAATTTGTTGTTATAGACATTTTCTTGTTCATTTTCTACTCTTGGAATCTTCTTGTCCTAAGTTTGCATCAACGTCCGCAGCAGTCCCTTCCCAGGCGATCAACCTATCAGCGTAGCCTCTTTAAGGCAATCATCCAATCATAGTAGCGTCTTTTCAGGCAACCATCTTATCAGAGTGCTTGCCACAATAATATACATCGTATATTGCTGATCGGCAAATGATACATTTCTGCTTTCTTGAGAGTTTCACCAGCGATTGCACATGCTACTTGAAATCAGGACAGCATTGAACACCAATGGCGCAGCTTTGCTTCACTGCTACCAGTCCCAATTCTCTGATGGACCTTATCAAATCGCGGAATCGCTCTACACTGATGGTCGTTTCTTGAATATGTCCCTGATGCTTGAATGTTTTCTCTTTGGCTCCGTCGGTGCTTGAGGAGCGACTTTTGTTTTCTTCCTTTTGTCACTAACAGCATTTCGCAGAATCTCTTCAATGCTGCAAAGCACTCTCAAGAATATATCACGAATTGGTTCAATGTCTTTTGCAGCTGAGATTTCAAAATAAGACCCATTTATGGATTTTGCCAAAGTCATTGCTTCATTGCGATTAATTTGTCGTTTGTGACTCAAGTCTGTTTTATTGGCAATAATCGTGAACTCTGCCTCTTTTCCTTTTCTGCTTTTTAGCCATTGTGACAGATTCTTTATGTACTCAAAACTTTTTCGGTTGGTGACAGAAAATACCAGGATGATGGAATCCGCGCACATGCACAAATCATCATTCTACAAGGTAAAAATTAATTAATTTAGAGACAGCTGATTTGTTATTTAACTCATAATCATGTTTAAAGTTTGTGTTTGTGTATCATTTTAAAAAGAAATCGAAATTTAGGTGTCTGAGTAATATTTTGAATGGTTGGGAAAAGCAATGCTCTGATTTTTTGATGATTATTCTTTTTTGATGATTTGTGATAAATGATGAGTGATCGATGATTATCGATCGATAACTAGTGATCGATGGCGATCAAAATGATGGTGAAGATTGTGATGATAATCATGAAGATCGAAATGTTCAGATTTAAAACAATAACTGATGATTTAAACACCAGCAAACTATCGAACTTGATAAAACTTACATTTCCACATGTATCTATGATCTGAATATCAGCATCTTCATTGCCTTCTTTGTAATGGTAGACTGTCTCAATGCCGGATTGATATTCTGGCAGAAAACGTCTTGTCAGAAACCGAACAATGATAGCTAAAAAGAATGAAAGTTTCTTAAGATTAGAAAAATGAATAAAACAACATAATAAAACCACTTTAAGAAACATTGCACTGTACTAAGCATCAGAATTAATTATTAAAATGGTTTGAAAAGGACCAAGAAAAGGTTGCGTAATAAATTTTACTCCTATTTCAAATTTACATGAATTTAAAAATTCTTATTCGTTTCAGTAAATTTCGCCTTAACCACTCTGTCAGCAGACCGTATGCTTGGCTTATCTTTAAAATGACACTGAATTCAATTTAAATATGCCCTAATAAATACTAAAACTCATTCAGCCTAAACACTCAAAACACATAACCCAAATCGATCCGTCTTATGAAAGAATTCAACTACCACCATGGCAAATCCTTTCCTAACACAAAGCTTTACAATTTCAGTTCCTTTTATTTTAGCCAGACCCGTACTCTGTTTGTTGTGTTATCGGCCAGTTGATTAAAAAAGCCTAAAGAGGGTTGATTGAGATGGAGCCAGTTCCGATCTGGGTGGCATGGCTTCACGATTTCATATTCCAATATTGGTCTGAAATACAATTATCGTCGAAGTGTTTGTTCTTCAAACCATCTTCTAAGCATGTTATCCTTTAAATTTTAATTGAATAAGAAGCACGTGTATTGTATATGAAATGAAATCAAAAAAGCATCAAGGGCGTCACTCAATATCACAACTCATTCGTTCCTCACCATATAACTTTGGATCGCGGCTGCCGTCAAATTAATGTAACAGATGAAATTAAATTGTATAAATTTCTCTGACAAAAGTTGTTGACAAAAATCGCTCGTTTTTCTTAACAACCGTGTTTTTTGACTTGCCTTAAAAGGCATGAATTAATCACGGAAAATTAAGCAAACTTAAAGCAAGTGTTCTTTCTGCGAGCTGGTTTGCTTTCTCCCGACAAATTAAGTGATATTACAATAAAGAATGACACGATTCGAAAGATTGTAAATAGTGATGCCAGCAACTTCTTTGTTAGTTTACTAAAACCATTGTTTAGCATCCCAGACATTGATATGACGAACGACTTTTGTGATACACACATTTTAGTGTTCTAACCCTGGGATACATTGTCATTTACAAATATATTAGTTAATAAACACAAAGCATGGTACGATTATTCATGGATGGGCCTGAATTAAAACTAAAACAGATAATATCGAGTCACACCACAGGGTCATTTGTACCGCACAGGCAGTTTTCTTTCTTTGATGAACAACCCACCCTTTTACACTACATACTCTCTTTAATACGCTCTGATAGCAAAGCAGTTCTTAAAGATCTCGACAGTGTTGACTTTTAAAGACGAAATCACAAGCTAATCTAGCGCCTTTGACACAACAGCTCTGTATTGTCCTCGCGAGGTTTCATGCGACACAACTGATCAGGAAATAATCTCTGAAACATTAAAATTTAACGTCAAAAGCCAAACCTGAGACTGATCTTGCTGTGGCGGAACGTGAAATTGAATTTATCAACTTACTCGTATTATACAGGGCATTGTCGTATTTTTGTTAGAGTTGTGATTTGCTTCTAATCCACAAATCCTATGCACGTAAACACGCTTTGTGGCATTACAACAGATCACCAGGGACTGATTGATGAACGGGCCACCAAGAAAAAACCGAAATAAACCCACAAATAAAGCAACTGGCCTAAAGAACAATGCAGCTGCTATTTTCGGTGGCATCATGACTGTTCTCGGCAATGTAGTGTTGATAAAGAAAAGACGACTGGTCATTGCAACTTACAATACAGACAATATGGTTGCTAGCAAAAGCGTTTAGTTGATATGCTTTGAAACCGAGATCATACAAAAAGGCTATTTTTGTTCCCAGTTAGTTATCTTCTAAAAGGCAAGCAAGAAAAAGTGATGTAAAAACGGGAACTCGCAAGTAAGAGGTGGTTTCTGCACAGTTAATACAAGTTCTTGATTGAGATAACAGAGAAGAAGAAAAGAGAGATAGTGAATTTTTTTTAAAATGAAAATTAAGACGATATACGAAAAATTTGTTTTAAGTAAAGACCTCAAAGGAAAATATTCGGGTTGACCAGAATATGATGTGGAAATCTTTTGGCAACACCTTCTTATCGATAAAGTAACCGATCAGCTGGAGTGATTGTTGAAATTCTGAAGAAAATCAGTTATCCGATAACGGAGTAATGTATAGAGGAAAATTAAGCTTTCCTTCTTAAAAATTCCAAAAGAGCTGATTGGTAGATAGTATTGATGTGAAGACGATCCAGAACATTTGAATGAAGTCACATGCAAAAAGAATACCAAGGCCTTGTCTAGCAACCACAAATACGTTATCTCCAATTCAATAATAACATGAAGCTCGCGCAATTAATAAGGAAATCCATTTATAAGAGCAAACAGACCACCGAATGGTAACCTCGAACGAGGATTTAGAGAGAAAATACTTTCAAGCTTTGTTATGAAAAGAAACAGCCTTAGAATTAACTCAAACAAGTCCATGTAACTCAATTACTCTAGATCTGTACATAGAAATAGATATCGAAAATAAGGAGGTCTTAGGAAATGATAAACATGATAAAACGATCAAATATTTTGTGTAGTAAATCAGTAAACGGATAATCGCTTAATTGATAATAAAGAAACAATGAAAAATCTCCAAAGGAAGGATGTGTTGATATACAAGTTAGGTATAATTCAAATAAGAAATTACTGTTTAAATAAAACAGGAAGACAGACAGAAGAAAATACAATTAAGGTGAGATGACAAAGTTAAGGTGTCTTGCTACCTGTTGCTGTAGTAAGTAGACCGTTAACAACTTCAGAGGAGCGTGGATATTTTTGAGGATTATTATAATTGTTCGCATTTTTATAGTGATAACTTTGGTATTTTACAAGACAAACAAAGGTTCAAATTAGCAATTATCTTAAATAATCGTGTAAAAATAGTCGTGAAGAGCAATATCAATGGGCTTGTTCGTGTTCTCGACTTAAAAGCAATTTAATTCCCCAATCTTTTTACAGACAATATGAAGTTTCATTAGGGTTGCTATCGTCATTAGAAACAGCTGTACCACCTACCAGCTACAGAACATTGGATTGCTTCCCACAAGCATCTTCTCTTTGATACATTCAACAGTCAACTTCCTAATTGCTTATCAATTAAAATTCTAAACAGTACACGCTGTTCTTGAGTCATCGGGTTCCTGTGGGGCGAGTCGCCTTAAAATGAATTACTCACGGGGAACTCGACATTTTCATTCACAATATTTCTTACATATAATATCTATGTTTGGCAAGTCTATTCTTCTTGGATGCCAAATTTATCTGAAAATCTTTGTTGTCTTAAACGAGTTGATTATCCATTGTGAGTACATTAAATATTCTTAGCCGTCCATTAACCTATTTCCTGTTCTTCTTTGTTTTCTACTTAAAATTAATCAATGAATATTATTCCTAATATAAACTAAACAACATGGATCGTGCCCCTTGGAAAAGACGTTTTCCTCGTGAACAATACTTTTTATAACTGGTGTGAAGGAGGCTCCGCGATATCGTATCAAATATTCCTGTCGATGTAATCACTATGACGTAACACATGGGACCTATCTTTTCAGGGAGACGAGCAAGAGAGTAAAACAAACCTCCGTCCAGGAGTCAAACAGTATGCGCATAGAACGAAGGCATTATTACGTATGCGTTCTGATTCCAGGACGGAGGGTTGCCTCATACATTTGAAGATTTTCTCCGCAATAATTTCGAAAGGCAGTCACTCAAATTAAAAAATTTTCTTCAACCAAGTCTGTACCAAAACCTATTTAAATAGTACAGTAATCTATTTAAATTGCCCATTCTGGCTAGTGCTCCTTCAAGATGTAACGAAGGTCGTGTCATTGACAAATACACCCCTTTGTGACACCGGAGGGCGCCCATCGCCCATGAATACTATCCCTTAAGAGCAATGTGCTACAACTCTTTTGTATCTACCATAGCACCTGGGGATGTCACGAAAAGAATACCCTTGGGTTGAAATCAGTGCCTGGATTTTGTACGGCTCCAGTTGGCAATCTGGCTGACCACAGCTCAATGTGGATACAAGATCGATGAGATAGCAGATACTTCTATTGTCTAAAACCAAATAAAGACGCCTGGGAAAGGATCTGATTTGATGCTGGATGGATCTGATTTAATAAGAACCAACTTGTCCTCCGGTATGTTTTACTTAAATATATAGGCAGATAATCCAAATCAAACATAGAGAACTGTATCTTTACTGTTATGTGATAAAGGCGATACTTAAATAGGGCAAGAACAGTGTCCTGCAAGAGTCAATTTAGAAAGGCACAAACCCAATACCACAGTATTAATTCTTTGCTGCAGCCTAAATGTTGCGTTATTGGTCTACTGGTACCCACGGTCCCCTATCATCTGCTAGCAGGCTATTCAGAAAATACGAAGCACAAAGATCAATGCAAACAGGCTGGAAAGCAATGGTTGAGACCGGCGAGATATGATGCATTACACAGTGGATTTAGATACAATGCTTTCAAAAGAAAAGCTGCTTTACACTTGGGTTCAAAAACAGTCTGATGGACTGATCAGTTAATACCAAATCCAGACATCCCTCCACTTTAGCTTGGATCTCTAATCCCAGCATTCGACTCAGTCGCTTGCGAGCAAAGACGGAGCCTACCTAGGGAGATCCAAATGTCTAGCAAATGTATACAAAACTCCCGCTGAATACCGAAAACGGGCTTTGGACAACGTGTCCGCACTCTCTTAATAAAGTCATCTGCACTTTTGGGATCCGCTAGGCCGGTGTTAGTAGTGGATAGAATGGTACAGTTTAGTCCAGACCCTTGAATACTGCACACAGGGGTTACATGGGAATATTATCGTGGGATAACGCTCTTAAGTGGGGACAAGGAGAACACATTTGAAGTTGAGAAAGTGGCAGGCTTAAGCGCGAGGGACCATAAAACAAAAAGCTCCTTTCCCAACTACACTACCTTTGCTTCCAGATGTATGAAAAACTTTCGGCATTTTGGTGCAAGTGGTGGGTCAGCTATTCAACTTATCAAAAATAAGGAGACATTCAGAATTCCAAAAAGCATTGTTTAGCAGTTTTAAGCTGTTTATCGTATCAGAAGGGATAAAAGTTGTTCGGCTAGAATGTTAAATCTGTTTTTGGCAGGTTTGTCGACCCCTTGTCTCCTGCTTAATCCTGATAAATGTAATCCATTTCGGGAGTTATGCAATTTCAAATAGAATGGGTGAAAGACATTGAAATCCCTCACTCCCTGTTATATATCTTCAAAACACTTTCCCTCACTGTCTTACCATCCAAGGTTCATTTACATCACTTTCGGATGCACGTTGGCTGCATGTCATACCCCTCAATCCTGTTATATCAATGCGATCAAGTAACGTAACAAACAAAAATAAGCCATAGGTGGCCAATCAACACAGAATATTCTCAACACACGTTTTATTCTCTAATATTCTCTCAGTCTGAAAAGTAGAAGCAGGCAGTAGAGGTGCTGTTGTTAGTTTGCTTAATCAAGAAGATGCTTAATTTGTTAACGGGGAGTATTAACAAATGCGTTTCTTGTGTGTTAATCAACAGCAGGTTAGAAGTGGAATTAAGCATTCTAACAGAACACTGAAATCGGATGCTTTAACGTATTGGTTGAGGTATACAAAAACATTTTATCGGGTGTTCGAGTTATCGGGTGTTCGAGTAATCGGGGGTTCGAGTTATCAGAGTTCGAGTTATCCGAAGGAATCGTACTGTTATTTTAAAATTCGGCCTCTCCTACAGTATACTGACTCAAATATGGCTTTCAAAGCAGTGAAAATTAACAAAAGTCTTAAACAAAGTTAAACCGTTATTAACCGAAAAAATTTGCTGGCTCAACATCTCTCAATGATGGCAAAGACAGCAGTCTCCAAGACAACCAAAAATGATCGAAGCTTGGTTATAAAAGAGCTTGGTCTAACTCTTTATGACATGTTGGTTAAGCCATGGCTAACTGTAGCGATTCACTGTAATGCCACTGTAAACCCGAGAGCATACCGGCAGAATGTTGTCGCAGACATAACGATAAACTAGACAGGCTTTTCGCTACGTGTAATTGCACAAGAGATTGTTCCGGGGATCTGAGTGTAATTACCTTGTTTGTTGTTTGGTCGAAATTTAGAAAGTTCAGCATGATTTACAAAAAAGCCTAATACAAAGAATTATGCTACGGTAAATAAATTTATATTTATAATTTATAATGTATTTCATAGGAATCTGATTCGAATTGAAGAAATTTGGTTCTTCAGACATGTGTTATTCGCTTTTCAAAAACTGAATATTGTCGTCAATATTCTAGCGGTAGCAAGAAATCCCAACACTCTTTTACCATAGGCAAACAAAAAAATGAGTATTCGTCAAACCTCTTCGGATTTGTTATGTTCAGTGTTCATACTGAACTTTGTAATTGAAAAGTTTACGTGTTCTTCATAGTTTTCTACTCCGGAATTTTTAAAGGAGCGATCTTATGCATATTCGAAAAAATAACTTCTTGAGTGAGTTAAATTCATCGTACACAATTTGGTGGATATCTCACTCTTTAAAAAATCAAAGGTTATTTCGAAAGCTCGCATGAAGTAAGAAATAAATTGCTACAGACATTTCCTAAAGCAACGACTCACGATTGATGAGGAAATTCTTTAATCAACCCTTCTAACGTGAGGTTTTATTGAGGACATGGAGGTCTTCCACTGCTAGAGGGTATTTTGCAGAATCAATAAGTGTTCTAAAAGCCCTTTCGCGTCACCAGGCTGTCTCCGGTTTAACAAAACACTTTAACAAGAGGAAACTCTCAAAACACTAACTGATATTTAAGAATAAAAACCAAACAGAATGCAAAAACATTACCAACCTGTTTTTCCGACTCCTTTGGCGCCGAGCACAGCAATCCTTGCGATACTTCGTTCTGTTACCATGGTCATCTGGACAAGCCTACAGACTGAGTTCCTCCGTTGCACGCTCCGTGTGTGCCCCTTTTGCATCTAGTGTCGTCTAACAGTTGTTTGTGCAAATGCACCATTAAAAGATAACTGCATCTCCAATCATGTGTGCAAATAATACAATGTTTGATGGGTCACCGCTCCTTTTATCTCCACGGTCTCCTCTTTAATTCAAGGGTTATCTCCAGCATTCTTTGCTGCACCTCCGCAGCTCCTCTGACCTACGAGCACATTTACAAAGATCAAAAACGGAATTACAAGTCTTCAAAAACTCAAAATATTCACTGCAAATTTAAGGAAAAGCAGCTCTTGTTATGTAAGGACAAAAACCTTGTATAGGGTTCGTCATATTTTTATAATTGCAATTTACCAGTGGATTTCGTCAAAGAGGAGACGAAATCATAACTGATAGCCGGGAAATAACAAGAATTTTTACGTCTTGAAGGTCAAAACCTTTCAAAGACTTTCAAAGGAAAAATTAACTGGCCCCCATCAGAAAAACACATCCTATCGCAAGCATATTCGCCTTCTTAGGTACAAGCAGTGGCGGCTCCAGCTATTACAGAGTGGGATGGTAATGGGCGCGGCCAGTGGGACCCCGCCCTTTTTGCCTCGTTTCAGGGATTTGTACGAAGATAATTTTCCTTACGAAATTTGATCTAGTCCTACCCAGCGTTTTTAAATCCATTTTTAGAAGAAATATGTAGACCATATTTTCATAAAAGGTTGCTTGCAGAGCTCGCTTGAAAACGAATTGAATGAAACATCGGCTACAAAGGGTAACAGCAAAAATTTATTCTGTATCAATGACTGTAACGCTAAATGCACAGCGGCTATACCTCAAAGAAACCAAATTAGTCCCCAGAATCATTTTGCTTTGTAATAAAATGCCTACGATATTCTCTGAAAATATTATTTATCTTGTTTTTTGTAGAGGGGTTAAATCCACAAGTGACGGTTATGTATCCTTTCTGTTGATTGCAAAGATTGCACAAGAAATTTCCTAAATGCTTATATCTTGTGCCTCTCGATGCATCGATTCCGTCAACATAGATCGAGGACATTAACAAGTTTGTACTCTTCAACCACAAGATGTATGATAATTTTTTTAGATTCTGATAACTATGTTTTAAGTTGAATTGAACATTATTGAAAAGTTGAGGTGAACTTTTATTTTGTAATATAATACAACGAAAGTGTGTCCTCCTACAACTCTGCTTACAGAATAGCTGGAATAATAAATATAAATAATTCACCATACCGTGCAGAACATATTTCTTGTCCTTTTGGATCTCTTGTAAAAATTCCAGGGCTTCTCTCTTGACGGAAGAATTAGCTTCTTCAATCTGTTAGTGCAGCCATATGCCGCGCATCTTATTCCATGAATCGCGCTAAATGCGGTTCAAAGAGGGTCAAAAGCCTCTTTTTTACAGTGACAAATAATTTTTTATTAAGAATTTATCATTAAACGAAGACTTTTTGCACCGTTAAAAACCCAACGACTGTGCTAAAAGAGAGTTCTTGGTTCGGCCTTATTGTCTGTCTTAAACCGCTGAATTTGCAGTTGTGGTGTTTAAAAAATTCTTACTTGCTATCTTAAAAAAAAGATTTTCCGCCACCCATAAAGTTATTGATAAAAAGTCACCTGACGAAAGAAAGACGAGGCTTATCAAAAGCATTGGCTTATCGAAATGTTGAATTCCGGGTCTAGTCAAAGGCTTCATCAACCCCCTTGTCCCTTGGGCTTTACTGGTGGAGAAAATATGTTGTCGGCTTGGAAAGGGACTCATGCTAATCGTGAACTGGAAACTTAGTCTGTCTGGAAACTTAGTCACCCAATCCGATGAAAGAAATGATATGAAATATCATTATGACATGAAGAATTACAAAAAGATGATTTTCAATAAATATAGAATTAAAAGAGCAATTTCTCGCTTGGACAATATTTGATTTCGACCAACACAAATGGCAAAAATACTGTGATGTTCGTTGGAAACAAGAAAGGGTGGTTAAAAAGTCGCGCAACTCTTTAAAGTCATATTGCCTCAACAACAGCAGTAACAGCAACAACAACAACAAGAGAAACAAGCGTTTAAAACATTCTCGAAAACTGACCAAAACACGGAAGTTTGTATGCTGAAACAAACCATATACACTCCTTTTTTTTAAAAGAACAATTTTATAAGAACACGAGCCTCAAAACTGGTCAAAAGTTAAGAACAAATTAAGAACAAGCTGAGGCTGAGCTCTGCAAAATGCAATTTTGAACAACGCTTTTCTCAAAATCGAGGATTTTTAGCGATGTGTGGGTGCTTTTTCGGTGAATATTCAAGTTTGTCAGCAAATTAAGACTGTCTCACTCACTTTGTTGGCAAATGAGGCCTGAACACCACCCTAGAGCGAAAAAGCTAGCAATAGCACTGCTTACACCCTCTTAATTTAAGAACAAATTAAGAACAATCCAGTCTCAGATTTTCGAAAAAATTAAGAACAGTCAGCCTGAACTTAAATTTACTGGTTCTTATAAAAAAAGAGTGGCGCACAACAGCAACAATAATAATAAGCGTTTAAAACATTCTCGAAAACTGAACGAAACACGGGGGTTTGTATGCTGAAACAAACCATAAAAGCACAACAACAACAATAACAGACGCTTAAAAGATTCTCGAAAGCTGACCAAAACACGGGGGTTTGTATGCTGAAACAAACCATAAAGCACAACAGCAACAATAATAAGCGTTTAAAAGATTCTCGAAAACTGACCGAAACACGGGGGTTTGTATGCTGAAACAAACCATAAAGCACAACAACAACAATAACAGACGTTTAAAACATTTTCGAAAACTGACCAAAACACGGAAGTTTGTAGGCTGAAACAAACCATAAAGCACAACAACAGAGCGTTCAAAATGAAGTACAGGATTAGCCAAGCACTAATCCACGATCCACGAGCAAATAGACCTAATATGATACAGCTGATACATGGAAACTAGTAAGGACTGAGAAAGCCATCGGGATTCGCGGCTTGAACCCTCTAAATCTCAAGTATCTCTTCATAATCAAAAGAGGTTCGGCGTCTTAATGAGAATAGAATACTTTTGTCAGCAAGATGTAAGGTCCAAAGTTACACCAAAGGTGAATAAATGTGGACAAAAAGTAATTAGACTGCTGACAGCCAACCACCGGTATGTGAAGGTTCAAATGACAATTCCAAAAGGCTGAAAGCAGGAGACAGCGTGCTCTTTTGTCAGACAGCTAAATATCTTTGTTTGGCTTTCCTGACTGGTACTACAAAAAGGGCCACTTTGGCTGAGTAGGTAGGTACACTTGAACAACTTTGATCTTTAACCTTTCACACCTGAACCTTTTTATGATCTTTGATCTATTGAAAAAGCTAATAGCATTTTGACAGAACTAAAGGAGATGAAACAGATTTAGAAACAGTAAAACAAAACAATATATTCTAACATATTTACTCGACTTTAGTTTATGGTTAATTATGTATACGAAATTTAAAGAAAATGACAATGATTTTGTATTTTGTTAAGACCTCTACAGGTACTTCCAAAAGTACCCATAGCCTGAGTTGTATAAACTTCAGGCTGAGCTGTTTCCTTTATGCATCGTTTTCTTACAGAATATGGCACTGCTTCTTTTATAGACAAAATCTCTTCACTTACCAGAGATAACAACTTTCTTCTTTTTAGCTCTCTTTGATCCTTCGTCCTTTCAAATTTAGGAAATTAATATAAATAAGAAACAAAATAAGCGAGGAAATTAACTCGATTCGAGAGTAAAGATCAAAACATATCGAAACCAACGTGCTTTTTAACAAAAAAAGTTGCTATCATGTTAAAACTGATAGAAATCTGATTGAAGTGATACAAAAAGCCTTCAAACTTGACAATATTTCAATTTTAAGTGTACATGTTAACAATGATACCAAAAAATCCATTTGACACTGATATCTATAATTAATTTCCTTTTCCTGATTATTACAAAGCCGGTTACATATTGATTCGTTAAAATGGCGGGAAGAACAGATTAAATATTCAGTGAAAATACTTCAAAATATTTCTGATAGAAGAAAAAAATTCAATTTTGTAACTTAGAGAGCCACAGGTCTTTGCTTTTAATATTTCAGGCCGTTATCAAAGGAATTTTCCAGAAAATGTCAAAATCCCGGAAATTCTGACAGAAAATTTGAAACTGATGGAAATCTAAAAACTGGATTCAAGATTTACTAGAAATAGATGGATAATCTAACTCTTAATATGAAGATCATCAGTCACTCAGTTGTTGCTGGTGTGGGATTCATTGGATTTGTCTTGACTTTATCGCTTATATCTTTACAAATGATCAGAGAAAATCGCTTGTATTTCGAACAGAACCGACAACCAACTCTGCCTTGGAAGAAATTCTAAGCTTCCAGTTCAAAAAAGAGTAGTTTAATGGCCCCTGAAGAAAGATGCATTTATTCGCGGAATCTCATTATCTAGAATGTATGTCTGACGTAAAAACTTTAATCCTATTCACACAGTGCACACAAAACGAACAATGTTAATAAAAATTCTACATTATCTCCATAACATAAAGTTGAATTTTGTTAAAGAACAAAAGTGCATAATTAATGTTTTTGGAACCGCAATATTTGGTGGAATGAAATCGATTTCCGTCAAGATATGGATGATAAAACGAGTCGTAACTTCATTTGTGGCATTAAGGTCTTAATCGTAAAAATTGCTTTGGAATCTTCCAAAAGAATGGAATGGTAGGTCTGAAGGGGAAGATCTACCGACAGAGATAAACAACACTTCCCCTATTTTACCATTTACCAACCATCGAACGATACTGTCAGAGAACCAGAAGTGGATGTAACAACAACACCTCCAGCCATATACACCCAGTTTGTGGAAAAAGAGCTTTAACTAATGAAGGAATGCGTCAATAGGCACTCAGGCAAATTACTTTCTCCTCATTTGGGAATAGTTCAAATTTCTGGCCTTAAAAAGATATATCGAATATCGACAAGAATATCTGTAACAAGACAGTGTGTCAATTGTAGCCAGCCGAGACATAGACTTGCGACCCCTCTCAAGTGTTTCTTTGACCAACAATCGACCAGCGATCATCCTCAGATTAACGGTTGACCAGGATACGTAAAACAGGAGATACATTAGAACTGGTTTTCGTTTCTCGTGTTGAATTACAATACAGGCTGCACCAGCTTGATTTAATATCAGATATAAGTTTGTTCTGAAAACATAAATGGTGTTCCATGAAAATAACTTGATTACAAACCAGTAAATGGTAACAGATGAGATATAACGAAAAGGTGGGTTTTCGGTCATCCAGCATCATGGGCTTTAAAACATTTTGTGTTTTTTACAGGGCATGAGTAGAAGGCGGAAGGCTTTGGTAAGTAGGCGGAAATGGAGTATCATAAGTTCTTGGAACAGGAAGTAACGAACTGGTCAAAATAACGAAGTAAAGCGCATACCAAGACAGGTTAGAAACCTGTTTGTTGCCATGGATTCGTCTGCAGCGCTCTGATACATTTGAAAAAAGGTAAATCCTTGCTTATGAGATAAACTTTAGGCGAATAACTCCCACGAACCAATCAAACAACAACTCCTTAGACATCTGGGAAATCTAGTACGTCAAAATTTAAAAAGCAAAGGACCAATACAAGATACTTGTCGAGCTCCAAATTCTCATAGCCTGTCTCTGGTAGCACGTACTGGAGTTGCTACAAGGTTATTATCAGGCAAATAGGTACTTCACTAGACCAGATTTCGTAGGATAGCAAGAGAATCCAAAACTCTGATTACCAAGCATTTGAGAGCTTGCAAAAAGCATAATCCCCTGAAGACATACGACCGTCTTTATGATGACCATGGCCTCCTTTGCAGATGTTAGATAAATAAGCTTCACATTTAATTGAATAAAAAAAGGTTCTATCTAAAAGAATAAAAAAATGTAGAAAGAAAGTTATCCAAGTTAATGGTAAGCAAAGTATCCAAGGTGATGGTAAACAAAGGCTCCAATGTGATGGTAAGCAAAGTCTCCAAGGTGATGGTAAGCGAAGTCTCCAATGTGATGAAAAGCAAAGTCTCCAAGGTGATGGTAAGCACAGTCTCAAATGTGATGGAAAGCAAAGTCTCCAAGGTGATGGTAAGCAAAGTCTCCAAGGTGATGGTAAGCAAAGGCTCCAGGGTGATGGTAAGCAAAGTCTCCAAGGTGATGGTAAGCAAAGTATCCAAGGTGATGGTAAACAAAGGCTCCAATGTGATGGTAAGCAAAGTCTCCAAGGTGATGGTAAGCAAAGTCTCCAGGGTGATGGTAAGCAAAGTATCCAAGGTGATGGTAAACAAAGGCTCCAATGTGATGGTAAGCAAAGTCTCCAAGGTGATGGTAAGCAAAGTCTCCAAGGTGATGGTAAGCAAAGTATCCAAGGTGATGGTAAACAAAGGCTCCAATGTGATGGTAAGCAAAGTCTCCAAGGTGATGGTAAGCAAAGTATCCAAGGTGATGGTAAACAAAGGCTCCAATGTGATGGTAAGCAAAGTCTCCAAGGTGATGGTAAGCAAAGTCTCCAAGGTGATGGTAAGCAAAGTCTCCAAGGTGATGGTAAACAAAGGCTCCAATGTGATGGTAAGCAAAGTCTCCAAGGTGATGGTAAGCAAAGTCTCCAAGGTGATGGAAAGCAAAGTCTCCAATGTGATGGAAAGCAAAGTCTCCAAGGTGATGGTAAGCACAGTCTCCAAGGTGATGGTAAGCAAAGGCTCCAGGGTGATGGTAAGCAAAGTCTCCAATGTGATGGAAAGCAAAGTCTCCAAGGTGATGGTAAGCACAGTCTCCAAGGTGATGAAAAGCACAGTCTCCAAGGTGATGGTAAGCAAAGTCTCCAAGGTGATGAAAAGCACAGTCTCCAAGGTGATGGTAAGCAAAGGCTCCAGGGTGATGGTAAGCAAAGTATCCAAGGTGATGGTAAACAAAGGCTCCAATGTGATGGTAAGCAAAGTCTCCAAGGTGATGGTAAGCAAAGTCTCCAAGGTGATGGTAAGCAAAGGCTCCAGGGTGATGGTTAGCAAAGTCTCCAATGTGATGGTAAGCAAAGTCTCCAATGTGATGAAAAGCACAGTCTCCAAGGTGATGGTAAGCAAAGGCTCCAGGGTGATGGTAAGCAAAGTCTCCAATGTGATGGAAAGCAAAGTCTCCAAGGTGATGGTAAGCACAGTCTCCGAGGTGATGAAAAGCACAGTCTCCAAGGTGATGGTAAGCAAAGGCTCCAATGTGATGGAAAGCAAAGTATCCAAGGTGATGGTAAGCAAAGGCTCCAGGGTGATGGTAAGCAAAGTCTCCAATGTGATGGAAAGCAAAGTCTCCAAGGTGATGGTAAGCACAGTCTCCAAGGTGATGAAAAGCACAGTCTCCAAGGTGATGGTAAGCAAAGTCTCCAAGGTGATGAAAAGCACAGTCCCCAAGGTGATGGTAAGCAAAGGCTCCAGGGTGATGGTAAGCAAAGTCTCCAATGTGATGGTAAGCAAAGTCTCCAAGGTGATGAAAAGCAAAGTCTTTAATACATCAAACTGCCAGGAGACAAAAATAACTTTTACAGTAAAGGAGCTTCTGGCTGCATCTACATGGTTGCACAATGCCCCTCGATGTACAAGGATGGGCAATCTCTGTTTCACAACAAAATACTAAACGACTTTGCAAATGATCCCCTTGGATAAAATTAAATTTTGAAAAAGAAGGGAAGGTCCACGGCGTAGCTGAGCCTTTTTAATGAGAAAAGGTGGAGACTTTGATTTCAATTTTACTTTTGAAAACCAAACGTAAATTGGCATGACTCAACTATTAAGCAAACCGAATCTTCTTAACAAAAACACCAATATTAGGATTCTGACTGGAATGATCATAATGATTTAGCCAAACTATTCAGGGAATTCGTGACCAGCCAGGTGCAAGAAAGATCATTCACTAGCAAGATCAGTGCCCGGTAAGAAGCGTCATTGACAGCATGTAACCAGTAAAGCATAGATTAAGGTTGTTGATGGACTAAACAGGATCCAGTTCTAAACGACTTACATAAAGAAAGGAGGAGCTTTTGTCAAAAATAAAAATGTGCCCCAGATTCTGTGCCAGGCTTTGCACTTGTTCAATTAAGAAAAGTATGTTTTATCTATTTCAACAAAACATAAAATTAATGTTACGCCATCAAACATCAAAAACGAGGGCTAAAAAAGGCATTGCTTTGATATTTTCTTTCAATTTTTCGTTTTGCAAGGCTTGCTATCGAGTTACTGAAAAACTGAAACTTAGAAATGGAAGATGGGGGAGAATTTTCAAAAATATTCAAAGTTATGCAACGAATGTAAGAAAGGTTCTTTACAGCGAATCAGACTAAAAAACGACTTCAACAAAATCCTAAGCAGTT
This sequence comes from Rhopilema esculentum, assembly GCF_013076305.1. The sequence continues at coordinate 690,998 of NW_027018659.1, forward strand.
TTAAATGATTTTGTACAGGGTCACTTGAACCTTTTCTCATTGCATACTAATAATAGACAGTAAAATCGTTCCAGAAGCTAGTTTGACACAAATGCACTTACAAGGCCTGTTAAAAGTTGGGATTGGCGTCATTTAAAGAGCATTACTTTCGTACTTAAAGAAAATTCTATCAAAGCTGATGTTCCGTGCAGTAACCAAATATTCGATCAAATTTACGGGACATGAAACTTGACACGGCTTCAGAATATGCTCGAGATATTACCAGGGTCTGCTTAAGCTAATTCAGTTATGGCCATATTTAGAGCAATAGGGACTAGAAATGAGCCTTGAGATATCCCAATCAAGAAAGCTCAGACTAGGAGCATGGCTGGTGGAGTCAAAAGCGTCAAGTATTTGGTTTTAATATAAGTATACATTTAAGAGTTGGCTGACTACACATGCTTTGCTCGAAACAACTCCTAATCACTTAAATAAACCACTTCCATTTTCGTTTAAAATCCTTCGTTAAATTACTTTGACATGGAAATTACGAATACAAAAATCAACAAAAATTGCAAGCATTCCTAGATATGAAAATATTTGAACCCTTCCAACTGATCATATATTTAAATGCTTTGCAAAAGTCGGATATCCTTGGATATTCTTTTACTGATTTGATGCTTTTTATTTTTGATATCTTTAATTTCAGTTGAGCCAAAGCAAGATTACCCATAATCATTGTTCGTCAAGGTAACACCAACTTGCACAAAAGAGGCAACAGTAAATTTTTTCTTTGAGGAATTTCTAATTTGAGAAATCCGTGTGGAAATAGACGAAACAATTTGTGTAACTTTCCTGCTTGCATTAACAATGTCCTTTTGTCATCTTTTGAGACATTAAGTAATCTTTAAAATATTTCCTCAAATGGATTTTTATAAAATGAGCCTGGGCATTTTATCCAATCAAACGGGTGATTATGACAATATCCAAGTGACGTTATTAAATAAAAAACCTTAAAATTGATTTTGACAAAAATCTTCTATTAAGCAGGACGCGAATGAGTAGATTTCTTGTTTCATGCAAAGGATATGAAAATGAAGTGCTTAGAACATGATATCCAAATGAGAAAAATTCATTGCAAAGACTAAATCATTATTTCACCCAAAAGCTAGGATTTAGGATTAACATAAGCTTTTGATCATTTTAACAAATAATCGCTTTACCGTGACAAAACATAAAATTTAAAACCGGCTTTTACAGATAGCTTTGAAAAACTGACAACCGAATACACTGAAGCTAGAACTATTGGGAAATTCTCTTGGCAAAAGGAAATCGTTTGAATCAAGAAACCTGGTATAGGCTTTTACGTCTGGAAGGATTTAAGATAAAAATGATACAATTTTTGATCAATACATGACATTCTGAAAGAAAATAAGCAACATAATATGGTAATATTGATGCCAAGGACATGTTGTGAAGGTTAGCTGCTTTACAACTAATAGCAGAGCATCGATGGAAGAAGTTCTGGCTAGAAAAGAGAATGTACCGTAAACACTCTATAAATTGATTGAGAAACGAAGCAACAACGCTTATGGTCCATTTCATTGCTTAAGTTGTTCAAATTTCACTCTGTCATCATGAGACAAGCTTCATTGCCAATAGTGGTTCTTATATTCGAGATTTTAAGGTCATTTTGACTGCGTTACGTAAATGTCTGCGTTTTTTCGAGTCTTTTCCACATTGGTCATCCGCCAGTGACTTTCCCTTTCTTCTTACGAGAGATTAGGGCTTGACACTGTCACTTAAATTCATATTGGTAGACAGAGAGAAAAGAAATCCCCCACTCTAAACAGCTATCTTAAGTGTATTAGAAATATATCCCCAATCTAACATCAGCAATGTACATATACTAAAATATTCCAAATCTTTCACGTTTGTTAAATTTCTGTGACATCGTCTGGCATTATTAGATAAAGACGAACTGGATATAAAAACGAAACAGCCGAGGTTACACCCTTAATAAAAGCTGTCAACTTTAAAATAAAACATAATATTATACAAAAAAACAAGAAGAATCAAAATAATGGTGCTTATAATTGCATTTAGGCCACTTTAACTTATATTAGCCGATTGTTAGTGACTATGCTATTATCACTTTTCTACGATCAAGAGTTTTTTCATCTGCTTTTTAGCAACCAAACAGAAATCTCAAGATAGTTCAACATCAATGATCTATCTTGATGTCAACTTTAAACTTTGACTTCCAGAGATAAGTTATGGTTTGTTCGAAACTATCAAGCAGAAGGTAAAAACAACACAATTCTAGATTTTAGGCCTGATTCGATAAAGAAGCTCTTTCTGCCCAAAAAAGTTCACTTTCACTTCCAGAGCAGAACATCAACAGTGAAAATAGTTTCAGGCCTTTCGAGATACGGTTCTCTGTTCTCGGCTCGTGACATTTCTTCTAGCTTCTAAACTACACTTTTCAAATATTTAATAACAGAGCCTAGAAACAACTGTACGGAAATTACGTAAAAACAGAAAATTGTCACGATTTGATTCAGTTTTGGCTCTAAACACACACTGAGTAATATGCTTAAAGTACGCTCGATTTCAAACAATTCGTCCATAGTTTATTGTTAGACACAAAACAGATAATTCCAAAATATGATATGGATTCCGGGCAAGTCACAAGGATAAATGATCAAGAGATAGTAGGATAATTTAATTAGGATAATTAAGATCTTGCCTTCTGGAATTCTACGAGGGTCTGAACGAATTTTAAGAGCTATACACCTAGACAATGAGCGTAAATACGTGTTATGAGAAATTGAAAGAAGGGTTGGTTCGTGAAAAGCTGATCGCAAGATGCGCTTATAGTTATTTGATTCCGAAGGCATTCTTTATGTTGATCCTGGCCGTTTCAACAATGACCAGAGATCTCCAGGTAGATGACCTGGGATAGCTCCAGCAGACAGGACAGAACAACAGTGCACAAAAAATGACCCAAGCACAGACGAATAGGCTCACTATTGGTGGCATTTCGGCATAATCCCAATAACGAAGAACAGATTTTGGGCATTCAACTTATAAGCACATGGGAGGGTTCTTGACATGCTTAAAGAAGGTTTCGATCATACATACATGAATACGCAAGCCGCGAAATCACCTAAGACACAATCGATATATAGCATTAGCATTAGCCGCTTTACAGAGCAATGCGTTTCGATCAAAGTCACTCGTCTGTGTGGCATTTCGTGTGCAGCTTTCAGAAACTCAAGTCAAAATTCATGTCATATTTTGATTATGATCAGATATAGCCTTTCGCAAGTAATGACAGTTTTACTTTAAAGCTATGCAGTCCATCTCAGCTACCAATACCCACTATGGTAAAAGATTAATGCTTAACGGACCGTCATAACGATTAAGATGTGATGTTACCCCTGAAGAAAGACGTTGTGCTAGCGAAGAGATTGCGTCTTGAATTCGGCCGCTATCAGTGCTACATGGAACAAGCCACGTCAAGCAAAATGCGAAAGTGTGGCACAACGCAAAAAAAGAAAACAAAAAAAATTATTTCTACACGCGAAGCAAGTCTTCTTTTTCTTGCCTTTTAATGAATTTCTAAAAAAGTTTTGGTTGATGGGCGGAAAGACGGGTGAACATTTTCCAGGACCCTATTCCCGAGGTTACGCATTTACAAGCCTTTTGAGGGAATGAAAAAACAATGCCTCTGTTCCATTCCAAAGTCTCAAACAACCTCCCAAAGTCTTATATAGGTTGTACAGCAACGAGCGAGCCAATGCGAGGTGAGGATTAAGCGGTCAAGATATAGAAAATCGCGACTAACAATAAAAACGTCGAAATATTTTGATTTGTTGAGCCACAAAAAAATTAATAGTTTTACCTGACTTTAAAATATCTCTAAAATTGGAATATTATTCAAAACGGTAAAAGTTTCACTAAGAAGACATTATGCTTTAAATTTCTGTTACATAACATCCCAGTACATAGCTAACACAACAAGAATATGAGCACCTATTCAACAGGGTCTAGCTTTCGATAAATAAACAAACAAAAGAACTTCAGTTATGTGTGATTCCTGTCGAAAACAGTTGTGCCTTAAAGATAACGTGAAATATTTCAATTTGAACTGTCAGCACAACACATAAAGACAGATTGACTGCTATTACGTCAAAGATTCATGTTCATGTAAAGCTTGTTTACAAATCCGCACACTACTTCTTGTAAATAGGCGGTCATTTTTTGTCCATCTATGGCGTTTCCACTGTGAGATCTTAGTTTTTAATCCTGAACTCAGCTCAAACTACACAAAATGCTTGCACTCAAATCGCTTTCAACCACTTTGATCAATATCAAATACCAGCAAAGTATGGAAGGAAGTCATAAAATTCCGTTATAATGACATACCTCTTCGATTTAAAGCCATTTTGTCATTTCCTATGGACTCAAAATACCTGTATGGAGTAAACAAACACAAAGACATTAGTTGAGTAAATATGTTGAGCAGTGTTTCAATTTATGAATCAAGTTGTTTATTGTTGGAAATAGTGCAAGCTTTTGGAACACAAATGGTACTGTCATTCACAGAAATACTGCTTTGCTTTTGTACGTGTTAAAAACTAAAGATACAGCTTAAATGGAAAAGATCCGAGGGCTTTTAATATACCATTGACATTTGATCGGCAGTCTTTTATACATTGAATAAAAAAACTGTCTTATTTACGTGTAATAAAGGAGGGAATGCGTTGTGATATTTCAATAAGTTTGTCAAAGATTTGAAGATGTTTAAAGAAGAGAAATGGAAGATATGTTAGGTAATCAGTGGCCATATTTTTTTAGGAAATATGCAAAAATCAAAGATTTCTTTCAAAGAGGCCTATTGGGATGAGAGTAACTGTTTTTTGGGAGAGGTGCAAATTGGCTAGAGGCTACTTTGCGTTTCGAGAAAAATGAGAATAGCTGGGAAACAGGTTTTGCCAATTGTGGATCGATAAAAAATTTAAGATTGTTCTTACCATCTAAAGACACGCACCAGAATTTAAACAATATAAATCATGAGCAATTTAATATTTGTTTTTCTTGGAAATTGTCATAGCTTCGTCATGTGACGTAACAACTTGCAAACCCAACCCCAAACACCAAACGGTTTTATTAACTTGTTACTACAATCTTTAAAGTCTAAATAGCTTTACAACACTTTTAATCTTTATAGCCCTTATTTTTGCTAAATATATACAAGAACTATTCAAAATGCAATTAGGTTTTTTTGGAGGTTCAGTTGTTACACAGTATTTTAGCTTAATTGTACTTTGTGTAAAGAATTTCAAAGTATAAAAAAAGATGAATACACAAGCTGTTCTGGTACATATTTCACTAACTAATAAAATAAAAAATTCATTATATGTAACAAAATCATTATAATAGAAATCTTTTGAATTACATTTTTAAAAAACTGACCAAGGTTATGAAAATGAAAAAAATCATAAATCAATTTGTATGCTCTGCAACTTTTTTATTGTAATGGCATCAAGCAATAATGAATTCTGAAACATCTTTGAATTTTAAATTAGGTTGTGAGTTGTTTTTTGTTAACTCACAGAAACCCAAGTTAAAGGAGGTTGTTTTCAAATTGCAGATATGATTGGCAGTGACGGTGCTCTGGTATTTCATGTTGGTATTCCATTTTCCAAAGGATTAAGTCACAAGATATTGCTTACCAAGGATTTTTTCATATAATCCTGCCAGGACTAAGGGTTGTTGTGTTTTGGATGAAGTGGTAAAACAAAATGCCAACAAGATGGATTGTTGCTGCTTTTAGCTTCCAAAGAGCTTAAAAAGACTTCTTAAAAGAATTTCAATTTCGTTGCAATGTTATGTGGCGTTTAAAAAGTAACAAACATTGGTAACACGCATAAATCTACGTTGATACTGATGCTTGAGCTGATGCCAGGTTTGCCGTTATCACTTTTCATATTGGCATGATTCAATGTTTGAGTTGAGCTCTAAAATACATCACGAAACCCATAGGAAATTATAGACAAATCTCCTGATACGAAAGAGAGCGAAATTGCTCCTGGTAGTTCACCCGTTAAAATGCTTAGCAAGAAGCATCGATGGATCAAAGGGCGAGGGTATTTTGCCAACCAAGAGACGTTAATTTTTCACAAGTTTTACTACTTGCTGGCAAAAAAATTATTGTTTTCATGATATCGTTGTCATACAAGGAAAGTTTTCATATTTTAAAACGGCTTTCTTGATTTATGTAGACCTATTTTTATGAACACAAAATAGCACTTCATCTTCAACATATAACAGGTGCTAGGTGCTAGGTGCTAGGTGCTAGGTGCTAGGTGCTAGGTGCTAGGTGCTAGATGCTAGATGTTAGTTTTGGACATACCGATGCTTATTTGCAGATTTATTTTGGATGAATGTTTCTAAAAGTCAGATTTATCCTTGGTCCTCTGTCGTGGTACTCTTTCGCAACTCGATGCTAGAAGAAAAGGATATTAGAAATTAACGATATTTTAATAATAAATTATCCGCTTAAGCAATGTGTTCAACAGTTTCACTGCTTATTTAGTGCGCACGAGCATTAATAAGCAAGAAAATCAACCAAGCTAAACTAAACATTTCCAAAAACGACATTTAAAAGCTACTTTTATGCCCCGGTTGATTTTATTTAAAATGTAGCAAGGAACCTTTTCATTTCAATTTATACAACACATGGACCACAAATTCAAAACAGATTGACTGCATTTCTTGTAAATACAGCCAGCCAAAAGAACTACCTTACGTAAGGCTTCGATCTGTCATATAACTTTACTTTTTAAAATGTTGTTATTGCTTTACTCACAAATGCTTGAAAATGATAACTCCAGATTCAGTTTGACAAACAAATATTAACTTTTATCTAATGATAATATAGAATACATTATAAGTAGATTGGAAGTGAATTTACTATCTGATAATAAATGCCCTTTTAACCACAATTCTTTTAAAAAAGGCCAGTCAGGCATTCAGTCGTTGCCTTAGCGAAGGTTAGCAATTCTGAGGGGTCCCATGATCTTACTTGCCGCAAAATAACAAAATAACTTTGAACAAAAGTGTAGAATATTTGAAATAATAAAATTTCATTTGATTTGAAGTTTTTTCGTTATCTTGATTACTAACTGAAAAAGTTTCTTTGCATCTGCCAAAAACAAGACAAAGAAAGTCCATTTTGTATTTTTATCAGACATTTTTACTTTAGTTTTGGACAACAATCAGAATTCATCTTATCAATGCTCGGGCGGGTACAAAGCAAGTCTTAAAATAGCTCTAGCTCAGTTATTTTACATTTCAAAATTTTGCAATCAATTTTAATAAAAAACACCCTTCGCGAGTTTTCATTATCTACGCAAAGACGTGATAGAGCTGCACTCTAAATTAAAGTTTCCACTTGACCTTTTAATATTTCTGCATGGAAGATAAGCCACTTGCTCACAGCTTTACATATGTGAAAGCTTCCCATGCAGACATGGTTATAAAATCACCGATGATCAATCGCAAATTTCAAAAAAATTCCTTAATCTCGACAACCTGAATTTCACATAAAAATCTTATATCTAACAGAATTCTGCCTTAATTGCTTTGGACTTACCACCCAATCATGCTGTGTTGCTCCTCGCATAATCAATAAACTCCCGTCTGTCAACGGTATTTTTATTTTTTGGAGACAATCTTCACCGTTTTCCTCTTCCTTAAATGAAAATACTTAAAACGATTCTGTTGACTCACAACTCATTAAGACCCTGTTTACATGGGACCGGTTCCAAAAAGATCCGTATCAATTTGAGTTCACTTAGGCGTTCTGTTTACACGAGACCTGCCTAACCGTACTAATTTGAGATCACCTAGCCTTACTTATTTGAGTTCACCTACGAAAGCGTACTCATTTGGAGTCGGTCTCACTTGGTCTCGTGTAAACACTTGAAACTGCATCTTTTTGAGTACGCTACCGTAACGAGGGTAAATTCTCCGGTGACGGAGGCTACGTAGTAAGAGGACGAATTTTCTTTTGTTCGCTTTGGCGCCCTTTTTACGCATCATCGTGACAATCGCCAAGAAACAAGTATGATCGTTCAAAATAACGTTGAATTTGATGTCAGTTTTATATGCACTCCCTGCAGCAGTCAGCAGTAGTTTCTTGTTCGCAACCGTAATGTCAAAGGTTCATCGAACTCGACAAAACAGGTTGGTTGCGTTAGCAGATCAGAGCTCCAAACGATATGAGATCGTTATCACAAGCTGAGAATTGAAAAGAAATAGAAGAGAAGAACCTTCTGTACGAGGCCTGGGAGAACAGAAACCTCGTGGAGTAACTTTAGAAATAAAGCGAAAACGAAGAGAATTTGACGCCTTTTCACCTTTTGCTGTCACGGTAATAGGGGCCTTCGACTCGAGTGTTTTGAGCTTTCTTTCACAAACGATCTTGAGTTCAGGTCTCGTGTGAACAGAAAGCGTAAGTGAACTTTTTTGAAGACAGTCTCGTGTAAACAGGAGGAAGTGAACTCAAATGGATACGGTTTTTATTGAACCGGTCTCGTGTAAACGGGGTCTAGGTTCTTGAATACAATGTAAAATGCTTAAGGAGACTTTTAAATCCTTAAAAACAGGGAAAATATACAGGTTGTGTAAGATATAAAAAAACTGCTTCTCGTCGAATTTCTATAATTTAATGATAGAAAAAGCTAATAAAAAGGTTGGCTCTGCATACAAAATAAAAATCAGATCTGCAAGAGAAATGTAAGAACTGCACGAGAAATGTGGGTCTGCACAAGCAACAGCGGAATTATAAGACGGTAACTGCGTTAAATTCAACAAAAATTTTCAAAAGAACATCAAACGGTTCTAATTAAACGCTGCTGCAAAATATGAACCCAGTTCATGAATTTTTTCAAGTTGGGGATGTAAAAAAGATGCAATTGATTAATTATTAAATTCTTGTTGCGTGTCAGCTGGCTTACATAATTATTCGTCTGCACCAATCAAAGTTGAACAATTTATACGAAGCTGGGACGAACTGTTTTTCTGAAAACTAAATTGATGGCTCGATGTGTTTTTGCAATGAGAGTCACTATGAAGAACTCACTGTCATTGCAAAGCATCTTTAACAATAACACTGCAGCGTGGCGATATAGAATTATCATTCACTGCTTAGTCTATAATAAAGAAATGGAAATACCTCCAAAGGCTTTCTCTTGAGCTCAAATGATCTTGTATCTCCAAACGAAAGCGATGCAATTATTGGGTTAATACCAAGGCTCTTCTCGTCATCACTATGCCAATCCTTGAAAAAAGAGAAATAATATATAGGTCATTAATAATGCCAAAAAGAGTGCCAGTCATAAGTTCCAAATTCAGTGTCCCTTTATCTAAACTACCCAATAGCAACATACAGTTGAAACTCGCTTTTCTCTTTTGGAAACTGAGAATCTGTTCCGGGTAGTCTAAATAGGAAAACTTTTCTTTACTCAGCCTGATACTAAAACAAAGAGGAAATGAAAAGTCTTTTTTGATGACAAACATTCAGGAAAATAGACATTCGAGGTTGACAGTACTTAAAAAACGGAGTACTGGAGACCATCCTTGTTTGCCCACTAATCGAATAGAGAAATCAGTGCTTATAAAGAAAGATTGGAAAATTAATTGAACCAGTCAACCAATATAGCAAGAAAATTCAGAAGGCTTAAAAAATTTTTAGCACAACTGAAAATTTAAAAATAAAATTGACCCTAAACGGAAGAAAAAAATCTAGAATCTGGGGGAGTTACAATTTGTATGGAAATAAACAAGGATTTAACTGTTGTTGGAAATCCTTTTAATCAAATTTCAATTTTAAGTTCTTTACCATGACAACTAAACTGATGCAAATTCTAACAGTCCTTTTAAGCTTTACAAACCTTATTTGATTTGCAAACGAAAGCGATATCTTTTACTTTGGAAAATAAAATTAATTCATTCAAGTTTAAAAGCATTAATTTGACGAAATTCAATCAAGATATTATCCTATCACAAAGTAAATTTTCGTTTCCTAATAAAATAATTCAAGACAAGAAGAAACTATTTGACCCACTAGAATGAGAGCCGAATGAAAATATAATGAACGTAGAACAAAAAATATATTCATTGGGTGACAAAGCAAGCTTTACACTCCAGTTTCGATTGCATCACTAAGCTTTGCAAAAATGCATTCTCGAGTTGAACAACACTCTTCTTTCGTACTTCACTTAAGGAACCTCAAAGAATGGCCAACCAACAATAACATCTTCAATAACAATGTCTCCACCCCTACCCCTTCCTCCTTAAATAACTGAACTATAAAGCTTAGCACGGCAAGATTATGATGAATAACCTTAACAAGCATTCATTGCAGCACTTGTGTCGTGATAAAAGCAACAAAGATTGCCCCGACATCATAGTTTTAGAATTTTTCTTAGAAGGACAAGTTTTATGCAAATTTTTTCAAGCTACTTACAGCTACAATCGAATGAATCCGTCTAAACGGAATCGGTGCTATAGAGGGTTATCATTAAAGGCGAAATGAAATATTCTTACACTAAGAAAAACTCGTGCAAAATGAATATAAAAGGAAATAACTTTAATTGTCCTGGAACTTAGACATTCAACGAATGTAACTTTCATAATAAAACAAAGAAAAGAAGAGTGCTAGAACAATGTCAAATTTCCAAAAAATATTGCAATGAAGTCGTAAAACTGAGCAAAGAGAACGCTCCAGTGTTTGATTAAACGGGGTTGTAATAGAAGGAAAGAGTTGGACTTACTCTATGAATCAAAATAAGAGGGAGATAACAATTACCGGATGGGGATTACACATTTGCTTATATCTTATTCTCCATGTACACAGGAATAAAGTCATACTTAGTGAAATGGGTGTTGAAATTCATTAAAAAATGACAAGGGAATTTAAACACTTTCCTTTTCCTGTGCCCTCGCCAAACACCACACCTATGGCTTAATTTCGGGATAATTGGAGGTGCAATTATTCCAAATGCTTTTGCATACATTAACATTGGTCTTTCCTACAAGTTTTGAGTGACATTTTTTGTAGAAGGGTTGATAGGTTTTTCGAATCTGCTCTGTCTTCAGTGCTTCATCTTTTTCTTCCAGTGCTTCATCTAAGGCTTGTATTTTTACGTTGCTTTTAATTTTTGGCAAATCAAGCCAGAGTGTTCTTATTAAGTGTGTTCTTTAAGAAAAATAGTGTGGAGACCATCACTTACGTACTTTGGATTGACTTCTGTTGATTATTTCTACATTATTCATTCAACTTCTCCATAAACAATGAGGCATCAAGTCAGTGGCGGATTCAGACCGGGTTCCAAGGGTTCTGGAACCCTGTTAAATTTTCCAGAGACACATAACATCAGTTTTCCCTTTACTTTCGAATTAATCGCAACCAGTCCCAACGTCAAATGGCCTCTTGTACCAAAACCTTTTCTGCTCTCTAAATATGGTATTGTGAAAGAAAGGAACCCTGTCGTAGCCATGGTTATCTTTTGTAACATATTATATTCCTCTAAAGAAAGGAACCCTGTCGTAGCCAAGGCAACTTTTTGTACCATATTGTATTTTTTAAGAAAGGAACCCTGTCGTAGCCATGGCAATCAATTGTCTTATATTGTTTTTGCTACAAACAAAAGAACCCTTTTGGAACCCATCTCACGAACTCATTGGAACTTATTTAAACCGCTGACCATACATGCTTCCGGTTGTCATAATGGCGACGTGAAGCTGCGAGTGGAGGCTTTGACTGCACGATGACGAGAGCTTGTTTTAAGCCCTCAAACAGGAAGGGACCAGCACCTGAAGATCAATAAAATTTGATAATCGTATGGAAGAGTGCTATGATTTTTCAAGAAAGCTTTTCAAACACGCCTCGCCAACTATTTGCTCATTTTTCTCGACTGGCCTAGCCAACCTGGAGAAAACAGATCACCGCTTTTTTACATGGATCTAGCGAAAAGTCTATTTCAGATAGTTGTAAAGTGGCGTTCACGAAAGAATGCGTTGCAATTAGCAGCAGAGAATTCTTGGCAGGAACTCAGGAATGTCGAAGATATTTTCTCTTTGACGTAGAAAGCTTATAGAACTCTTGAAGCCCTATACAGAATATATTTATCTATAGAGTGAGATAACTTTATTAAGATAAAATGAAAGACCTTGAGAACGGGATAAGATGATTTCATATTTCATAATTTGCACTTTTTAATAATTGGGCTTGTTTGCTATATATGATAAGAGGCTTCGTCCATCGTTATCCATTTTTGACAAACTTGGTGAATATATGTAAATTTGTCTTGTTAATTATTTGGCATCATTTATAGCAGGAATTTAACTCAAATCTTGCAACACTCATGTCTATGTCTTGCTGTAACCAGCTAGAGGAATTTATTAAGGTCCTCTGTTTGGCAAGAAATCGAAACCATTTCTTTAGAATTCATAATGACAATTCCTGGTTTGGTTTACAGATTTATTTTTTTATTTGTCTTGGAATCATGATGAAATAATAATCATGATTAAAATCAAATCTTGCAATTGTGAATCTTATCAAAAAGCGAAAATAGGCGTCAACCAATTTTGGAAAAAGTCAAGGGCGTTGCCAGAAAAATATGGGACCACGCCCATATTGGAACCCACTCAAATTTTTGTCTAGATCCGCCACTGCATCAAGTTTAAGATTAGATTTTACCACGGTACGCGTACAAGCATTTCGCTAAAAATACTAAATTGAGAGTTCTAGGGCCATTGACGTATTTACTTACTAAAGAGCAGGACACCCCTTCTTCCCCATGTGCGATTTCACAGGCTTAATTGTGAATCTGCGTCAAAGACTACAGAGTGCTTTAATCAACAAGCAACATGCTTGCGTTTGAGCAGCCATTCTGACGTTAATAGGCACATCGCTATCTATAAAAACAATTCATAACAAGTAGGAGCCTGATTTAATGAAGTATTCTTGTGGCGAAGGGGCAATCAAAACCAGAAATGGCCAATAATTGGTGGCAGCGACATTTGACAGAATCTCGGGACTCACTAAAAAATAGTTAAAAGGCAATACACTCTTTTTTTATAAGAACCAGTAAATTTAAGTTCAGGCTGACTGTTTTTAATTTTTTCGAAAATCTGAGGCTGGATTGTTCTTAAATTTGTTTTTAAATTAAGGTTGTAAGCAGTGCTATTGCTAGCTTTTTTGCTCTAAGGAGGTGTTCAGGCCTCATATGCCAACAAAGTGAGTGGGACAGCCTTAATTGGCTGACAAATTTCAATATCCACCGAAAAAGCACCCACACATTGCTAAAAATCCTCGATTTTGAGAAAAAATGTTGTTCAAAATTGCATTTTGCAGAAGCTCAGCCTCAGCTTGTTCTTAATTTGTTCTTTTGACCAGTTGTGAGGCTCGTGTTCTTATAAAATTGTTCTTATAAAAAAAATTGTAATGGTTTATGTTTAAGTTTTGCTACATAGTTCTCATTTTTAACCAAAAAGAACGGATTTGAGTTTCTGAGAATAACGGCCTTTATGGAACAAAATAATTTTGCATAGAAATAACCAACATAAGCTGAGTCTTGTACATGTATAGCCATGTGAAGATAAAAGTGTTTAACATTGAGTAAAAAACTGCCTTAAAATATCTATAAACTATAAACGCAACATTGGGTCGCGAAAGGGTTGCCATTGAATAAGTTGTAATAATTTGTTGTCAAGGTCATTGAAAGCGGAGAAACTGTGGGGCGAAGACTAAAAAAATTTAAACCTTTTCTCTAATAACCACACGTTGCGATTACACTGATTGTTGGAGGCAGTAACCAGTTGAACGAAACAACGATGTCCCAGTTGCTCATGTTTTTTATTGTTTTTGGTAAAGTTTGGTGTGTATAACAAGAATTTTTTAGATAGAAAAGTTGGTAGTATTCTTATTTGCTGGATTTAACAGATATCATAAACTTGTCTACGATTATGAAACGACTTAAAATTACTGTGAGCCGGTCTGTCATATAGTGTTCGATGCCGTATAGGCAGATTGAATAGAACTCTAGTCACCTGATGCTCGCAAAAAACAGGAAACTCTGAGAAGCAACTTAGAACCGCCCTGTTACATACACCAAAAACTCAAGTTGAAAGTTGGACGGAGAAAGAGTATGTTGGCAGGTGATGTTTGCACCCACGTGCATAAATCAGCTGTCAGATTCAGCATAGATACGGTAAATAACAAAGTTGCAGAAACTAATTTTGGGAGTACAGATATTTAATACTTCAAAGAGATATATGCCCAGAGGAGAATCTGTTGTAATTTCTAAACCAAAGTGAAAAAAACTCTTAATGTAAAGCTAGAGGGCCATTTTTTAAACTGTAAATATTTGATTGTAAGTATTGCTATTTAAATTTTAATTTCTTAGGTGCTTCATGTTTGGAGCTGGTCACTTGTCGATAACAGTACTTTTTTGCTAAAAGGTTATAGATTATGTCTGTTTAGATAATTATTCTGTTAAAGCGTTTATATCCTAATGAAACTACGCCATCGCCAGTTCAGCGGTATACCAAGGGTTTGGGGGCATAGCTCCTATCAGAAATCCCATTTCGGGTGCACGGCCTTGATTTAGAAATTGACTTGATACCCCATAATCTCTTTAGACCTAGGTTTCGCAGTATTAGGCCGAGTGTAACAGGATCATTTTCAACAATGTCCGAATCGCATGGGGTGCATACAGAAAAGACGCATGTGGAGATGAAAAGACGTTTAAAATTGTGTGTAACTTACAACGCTGTCTTTATGATCCCTGTACAGGTTCGCTAACATTGAATTAAACTTCAAACCAGTTTTCGCCTCGATTTTGTCTCGTAGAATATTCAAAGTTGGCGACCACTATGATACAAAAGCAAATGCCATTCATTGATAAGCATTGAGATATGCATTTTCAAGCTGCAGTGCCTGACAAAACTACTGGCAAACTTCACTCATTTTTGAAAAATTAATTGCCCTCCGGACAATGTTGTTTTGTGGGCTGTTTAGAAGTTCCGTTTGATGTGGTCCGATGGATTTTTTTCTAAAGCTATGACATGTTACTCTATAACCAATATTTCTCTGTGGGAGAGGGAGTGCGGAATCGGTATTTTGTAAATGAAATAGCCAATTCCTCCCAAAAGCACTTAAGCAAAGGGCGTTCAAAATACTTGGTAGGGATTGTAGTTCAACATCACACGTGAGTGAACATTTTTTATCAATTTCACAATTTACATGAAAACATTTTGAGTAATCATCTCTACAAACAAAGCTATACTATTAATTTATAATTTTTTCTAGAATTATTGGGAGAAATTTGGCCCTTAGGATAATAGAACCAATGCTTAGCAAACGGTGATAGAGCTGACTATCACACAGTTTGGAACAAGACTCGCTGATCATTGTGGGGGTTTCTTCTTCAAAACTGTTATGCATGGAAATATCGCAAGAAAGCAAGCAATTTCTAATGTGGAGGTGTTCGTTTGAAGGAGGATATACTGTAAGCAGGGCCGCCGAGAGGGGGCAAGAGGGGAAGGGAGGCAAATTTCCCAAAGGCTTCGAGGTCTAGGGGCCTCATAAAGTAATGAATTCTGTTTTGAAATGGAATCAATTAAAAGTAACAGAATTATACTTATTGCATTGAAAATATAGTTTTGTTAAGAAAGCAATGGAAAATTAAAAGAATAAAGAGAACAAGCAGTTACCTGGAACGGCTTTAACGTCAACCGAGAATATGTGTAGGGGAAATCGCCATACCATGCTGTTAATCTTGGTTGTAAACATTTCTTTCCTTCAAGAAGCAAGCAAAATGCTTGTTAATAGATCACAGAAACACCATTGACTAAACGTCATAGTTGATGGACTTTTCGCCCAGATTTTCTCTTTTTGACGGGCTTTTTTTCATACCACTCATTTTCATGTATCCTGTCTAAAACCTTCCATAAAAGCTCTATTAAGCCCTCTCTCTATTAAGCCCCCTCTCTATTAAGCCCCCTTTCTATTAAGCCCCCTCTCTATTGAGCCCCCTCTCTATTAAACCCCCTATCTATCAAGCCCCCATCTTTAGCCCTTAATGTCAAAAAAGAAAACATGCGCATTTAGTGGGATCTCTTGACGGATGTGATGATGATAAGATCGTGTGCATTAAATTTGGCTCAATTAAGACTTACTTGTGCGCCTTCGAAGTAAGTCAAAATTCGTTTAGAAGATGTCCAAGGGTTATCAAATGAGTGATGAATCTGATGAGGATGAGGACATTATAATTGATTAATTTCTAAGAAACTTTCGAAGCTGCTAACATAAATTTTTGAGAATATTTATATGACCAAAACATAAAAATACATAAAGGCATTTTCATAACACTTATTACTTCGAATTCTTAATAAGCCCCTCTCTTTTAAGCCCCCCGCTAGGACTGACAAAATAAACAAGCCCGCCTCCCCCGAAGCTTAAAAGAGCGTTTCATCAATGACATGTCCCTGTTTGTGAAAAAGGTTCTCCTTTTTGGTAGATGATATCACCATTTACAATGGCTGTGATAATCTTTGCAACTTGCTTAAAAAAAAAGGTAAAGCTTGTAAAAAGGTTGTTAGATACCATACCAATAAACTTTGTTAATTCTTATCTAGAGTTTTTTCTTTGACCATGACAACAAACCAAAACTCAGATTTTGGGATAGTTGGAGGGTCATGGTAGCCAACCTTCTGATAGAAGATGGTACCTGATGATGATAATTCTTATCAATAACCTTTTCCTTTTTTTCTTCACTGTAAATACAGCCTGGTATCTCAAAACAAATAGGTTAAAACGCATTAACAGAGCTAAATATCTTAAATTTTTAGGGTATCTGTCTGTTGAAATAACATCTATCCGAATTATTCGACTTAATAGCTATTATAACATCGTCCTGAGCCGCGGCATCAAATGGCAGAAAAAACCGTCATGTCTACTTTGCATTCAACTCTGCGCTTTCATGGTTTTTCTTTCTATACTTCATCAACAAGTTACCACACAATCCAACTATTGTGAAGTATTTTATGTTCTTAAAACTAATTTTCAACATGGTTTAACACTGGTTCGATTAAGGGTCCAAAAAAGTGGAATGGTCTTTCTGAGGATAAAATTCTGTCCGTTCCTTTTTTCTCTCAACTTTCTAGTATTTTCTTTACACTGTTGTTGCCCCGCTTGAAGCAGGGCGTTCGAAAAATTGCTATAGGCTCATCAGATTGTCCTCCTCCACGGAAATCTTTAGTAAAAGGCGAAAGATTTATACGAAACTGAAGGAAGACCAGAGCGTAACTAACCTAATGCCTTCGGTGACACCAGTCTACCATCTGATTAGACTTAGTTAGGGGCATATATTTTGCGCATGCGTAGCGCAACTTTCTTTGATTCCGCGTGCAAAGGTCGCGTGTCGAAGTGTAAGTTGATAAAAGATCGATATTTTCCTTTATTTACTTTGAAAAAGATCCATTGATTCCACGTTGCATCTGTGTCGTGTCATATGGTTCCTAAGCTACTGTATTCATGGCCTATTTCACAAAGTGTCCAACAGCGTTTCCTTCAATAATGAGTGTCTTTTTCACGATAAAACTAAAAAATGTCACTCGATGCAGCACTCCAGAAACTCGTTAGCTTCAATAATTTATGTTTTGACGCAAGCAAAATCAATATTTTTAGTAGACCAGTAAATACGAAACATTCATGGAAAGCCGAAGGCAGGTGTCGCATTCATAAATTAAAGAACTACAGGATTTGTAACTGTTTGAAAAGAAGAATCCAGGAGAAAAGGAAACATCAAAAGCTGAAAAAGTTGAAAATAATTATAGAAAAATACAACTTTTCAAAATAGAAAATGTAAACCAACTTATATCACCGTCATTTGACAAAAAATTATGAAAATGAATGGCAGACAAGTTTATTCGAATAATTTTAGTTCGTTGGACACGCGAAAATGTAGATTATAGGGATGTTGTTTTCGATCCATTTGCAAAAATCGTTGGCAAACAAAAACTGATGCAGAACAAAAAGGAAATTTCGAATGAGGCCACTGCTCTCAATGTATTGACAGCGAGAATTACACAATGGCATGGTCAAAACAAACTTTCCCGATGCAATTTGGTATAGATCTATAGAACGTTTTTAGCATAACAGCATAAACAGACAAAGTAAAGAAAGGATGGACAAAGGTTCACTGTGATCCAAGAAGGTATTCATTGCAAAATAAATCAAGAGAAGAGATTTTTGAAAGAGAAAGCAGTACTCGATAGATTGTAACGTAACGTGAAACTGGAAACCCTAAAAAAATGAAAATACAATCACAGGAAAATAACGTTTTATTTTTGATAAAATGGAATCAACCTGTTAAAAATTAATTAATGCATTGAGAACTAGTTGAAGATCTGAAAACTTTTTCTAAAGTCCAGAAGGGTGCCTGCTTGAAAAGACCTAGGCTGCAACACTCATCACCCACTCAACTATGAACCCAATCCCAATTGCAGGGAAAATGATAAAGAGAGCCTTTAGATTTCGAAAACATACCAAAAATCTTAATCTCTTTTTCCTCCCATGGAATCTCGGTCACCAGCTGCTCCATTATCCATTCAGTCTCTTTTTGCTCGATGAAATTCTTGCATAACTGTATTCTACAAAGAAACAAAACAAAATTGAAGATTCGAAAGGGGAAAAGGCACTATGCAAGTTCGACCACAAAACAGATTTAAAAATTAAGTTAAAGGGATTTTGGCGACAAAAAAAGTGAGGGAAGTTGTATGAAGGGACGTCAAAATTAACTTTAACGATTCCATTAGGGTCATCGCCATGAGGGCGTGTGGTGTCTGACACCCAATGGCGTAACGCAATTTAGGCCATCTTAGCTCCAGAACTGAAGGCCCCTAACGACTATTTTTTCTTGTCTGCTTTTCAGTCATACTATGCTAAAAACTTTCAAGATCATCCAAAACCCTTAGTGCTCATCGTTTGACACTCTTCAGATTATAAAACGTCAACACATCGATCGAAAACTTTAAGCTAGGAAATACCCAGCTGTGGATTGAATTACGGTCCAAGATATTTTTTCGGTCCATTTTGTATGTTAAAAGCAGTATTCATTAAAAAGTACGATAGCACCGTCCGAACTTTTGAATAAAGTAAGATCCTCTAAAAAAGATTTTAAAATGAGAATGGTTTATTTCTTATATCTCCATTTACAAACCCTTTTTTACATATTTTTTGCAAACTAAAAACGGTGTCTTTGAATTCAAGCTCCATAGCAAAGAAGGATACTCCAAGAAATTAATATGGATGAATTAAGTACGAAGTACTGTATTATTTAAAATTTGACTAAATGTTTTCTCAATTTTGCTCCATTAATAAAGGAGAGAATATTTTCTATACTTGCGGGTGAAGTTTCTTATATGTCCATTTCTTTTAAGCGGAGACATGGTGCATTGTGGTATTTCTTGGAATTTTTTCGGATATCATAATAACATACCAAAGAACAATAGTTTCCAATGTACGCTAGTAATCTATGCTTACATTTTGAAACGCAATTTAATAAGTATGCTTTAATTGTTGCTCGCTTTTTACAATCTAAAAATTATCTTTCTCTCTTAACCTGCACTGCCGAAGTTCTTAAAGGTTAAAGAATTTTCCTTAGAGGTCACTTCGCTTCGCTGTCCCTATAAAAGGGTTCAATCTAAAGATGGGCCCCGAAGTGTCTCAGTTATGTCACTGGTGACACCCCCTTCGAATTTTGAACAAATAGATGTCTTTCGAAAACGTGGAGATCTTTGCCTTCCAAGGGTTCTTCTTCAAACATTCTGGCAAAAAAGGGCGCCTCGCCCACTTCGTAGGTAAATGACACTTGGTAATACCCCCTTGAGCACCATGTCCACTGCCACGCATACCATATTCCTAAGGTATCCTTTACATATCCTCACTTCAGTGGCCTCCCCAAAACGGATAGATTTTTAAGAGTACAAATTATAGAGCAAGATTAGTTCAAAGCAGTAGAAATTGAGGCATCATAATCAGGCAACAATATTTGAATGCACATTTTGAGAGAAGAACTTAAGTATAGACTCACGTAGACAATCCATGTGGGCCTTCACTTATATTGTATTCACCATCTTCGCTGCAAAATAAGATTGACATTGAGAATGAGATTGACATCGTAGCTTTACTCATAAACAGTTTTAAGCAAATATATTCTAAATCTCCAGTAAAAAGCAATACCTCAGTCTAATTTATATATTATTTCTATTTACTTGTATTTTTATTAGTTTCAACACAGTATTCAAAGGTAGTTTTTTAGGACACTGCAAATCTATCCTCATCGAGCAGTGTCCTGGTCTTTCCTCCCGATGTGACCACACTTGGGACTCCAACATCCGGAAATACAGAGCCATGGCGACTCCACTTACTCTGGGAGAAAGTTTGGTCATGGACACTAACCCTACACTCTTGGATCTGTCGATCTGCAGTCGAGGATTACTGGAGCAATTAAAAGAAGAGCATTATAAAAACAAATTTAAGACGTGATATCAGAAAGGCAAAAACATACATTCTTTTTTATAAGAATGCCATAATTTTTTCCATTCTCAAGAAATTTTAGTTTTGAGCCTGAATATATTCTTAAAGTGCTTTTTCATTCAACATTGTTAATACATTCAGTTATGGTATAAAAAAGAAAAAAAACATTACAATAAAAAATTTGCTAAGGTTTCTTTCAAAGATTTAAAATATATTGCCTGATTTTCCACAGTTTCGGGCTGAGCTTTTTTCGATTAGCTCAAAATGGCGAGAACTAAGTCGATTTAGATCATTCTTTTTTTCAAACCTGATATGGTTTTAGGAGAAAATCACCCGCACTTGAAAAGAAACCACGTTTTTTTGTAAAAGCGATAATATGCAAGTTTTGCAATTCCCTTTAGTAAACATCGCAAAAAAGGCAACTTGTGAAAAAATAAGACACAAATATGCCAATTGAAGCTGAGCAACATTCCTAAATTATTCTTAAAAAATTGATAACTCTTAGCCTGAATATTCTTATAAAAATATTTTTAGAAAGTGTATAACTTTCGGTTTTGAAACACGCAACTCACGAAAAAACCCCAAAATGCCGCTAAATTCTTTAGATGTCTTTACTGATATTTGTTACCTCTTTACACATTATCCTAATCTATACACTACATAATACTATTTGTATACTTCGTTATTCATAAAGAGTTTTTTAAACTTTGTGGCTCTGATGCTAATTGGAAAGTTTGGAGGGACAAGGACAAATGAAAGTGGAGATAAAGGGGTTTCTTAGAACAATTACTTTTCCAGAAGAGATAGAAAGGGGCTTCCTGTTGTTGAATAAAATGATTTAAACGAAGATATTTGTTTCAGGTCAATTTCTAAAGTATTTATGGAGCTATTAGTTTCGTGGATAAAGCTGAACAAATTTGATAAGAATATATAAACTGAATCCAATAAAAAAATTAAATCTTATTTCAGTTGCTTGCGTAAAATCAAATTAAACTGACTTAGTTACTTACTCTATAATCTTTACGTCTGGTTTTTCCTTTTTAGTCTGAAAAAAGAAAAATAAGAAATGGTTTTAAAACAATAAGCAACGCCTCTTACAATAAACTCACAAGTTACTGCTAATTGTTTCAACCAACAAGCCCTGATATAGAATGATTCTTAAATATACTGGCAAACAAGACAAAGCTCCATGTTATAATAATGGTATCAGCCAGTGGTGACACTTGTCCTTTCAGCTGTAACAGGTTCACTCTCCTGTCACATGTCACGCATGCGCCGTTTATTACTAATCACATGACTTTTACTATATATATTGTAAAAAGAGATTTGATCGAGAGTTTTTTGAGTTGATATGATTCATGAAAGATGATCACGTAAGAGTGCGTTATTATTTGCCTCACGCTCTACCAATCATTGTTATGGAACGCCTCTTACACAGCCTGGGGGGGGGAGGGGGTATTGGAGATAGAGGGTCAAAAGTAGAAAAATTTACTGATGAAAAAATAGATGGAGGAGAATTTAGGTGTTTTTTCATCTACTGATAGATGATTTTACTGACAAACTAAGGATTTTGTAGACAAACTGAAGATTTGCTGATAAATTCATGAAGTTACTCCGCCACCCGCCCCCCTCCCCCCTCCCCCTAGCTACGCTCCTGGTATCAATCTTACAACTTACAATAATATCATGAAGTGACAATTACATATCTATTATTCAAGAAATACCCCCTATCTAAATCCAAAATCTGTTTCTACCAATACAAAGAACATGCTCTAGCAAGAAACCCAAGACCAAGTCCTCCTTTGCACTACCCATTGGTGTCTTGTTCTACCATCACATGTTCCTAAACTAGACATACCTTCACAGTTGGTTTAAATATCAATTGACCACGTGAAGAATGTGCAACAGCCTGAGATTGGCCATTATCTGTTTTTTCACTTATTGCAACATCTCCACTCTTTGATGTTTCTGCTTTGTTTCTCTTTGGTGCCCATCCCCCTTGAACACGCATTTTCCGCCTTTTGTCTGCCATGTTAGCTAAAGACAAAAAGCAAATTCATGGTAAATGAGAATATAGCTTTTCAAGATCCTCAAAGTATGTGCAAGGTTACAGCTTAAACAAAGAAATCAAGATCATGAAATCAAGCAAAAAGAAACTTCATGCCTTTGTGCTACAGAAAAAGCTAGCTGCTCTGCTCTACCTTTAACTCAATTCTGTCAAATTTTCGAATAAATTTACCAGATTTTTCCTTGAAAATGGTAATAAAATTCACAACTAATTAAGTAAATTACTTGCATTGTTTTTTAAATCAAAATATACTTTTACAATGCCTAGCTATGTTGCAAATTTAGAAAAAGTTGTAAATGCAGGTGCTAAAGAAAGAGGCAAGCACTTCCCACAAAACTATGTTGGTTTGATTATTTGAAGAGGAGGTACATCATAATATGCTTTTATTTTTGAAATGTATGTCTGCTGTTGAATGTAATTGACATGAAAATTTGGATGCACATGCAAACATAACTTGAAGATCTGTAAACTCTCCTGGTTTTGCTGCGAGACTCCAAGTTTGTTTGAAAAATGATGCAGTTTCTAAAAAGTTTTTTTTTCTATTACTACAAATAAAATTGCAACAGCAGGGGGAATTGAAGCAATAGCCTAAAGACAAACAAAAACCCAGTCAAGATGGTGGTAAAAGTGATCCTGCAATCTGCATAAAAACATACAATACCAAGCTTTTTGGGTGCAGGAATAAGAATTCAAGAAAAAATGTTGGGTGATAGGAATTGTGAGTGTGACTTAAAATAATTGAAATTCCTTATCAGTCTTGCAAAAAGACCATGCCCCCTTCCAAGTCAAAACTTTTGCAAAAGAAGATAATGTGCCAGTTGATATTACAATGACATCTAATCAGCACAATGTATATACCTAAATTGTTTTGAGGAAGCCTGTTAATAGCATGTTTTGGCAATAAACTTCGCAACCAATATATTTCTCATGATTTTTAGATATTGTTCAGGTTTTAATCCTGAAAAGGCTTGCGCTACCTTTGGAGGAACTCCTTAAAAGTTAAAGATCAATACACCATATTTTTGCTGTGCACACTAAATAGTTAGTAAAATGGGGCTGTAATTGACTTAAGCATTTAAAGTGAAAAGTGGATATCAAGCTATTAGTCCCTTTCATTCTGTTCTCAGCTCATGGTAACAAAGAATTTATCTTGAAAATGGAATAATCACCATTTCCTCGCATTTCTTATCAAGCTAATGGATGAAATGTTTGGATTCTTGGTCAACCATATCAAAAGAGCTTCTAATTTCAAACCATAATACACTAGGGTATCAAAAGTATTGCACCACCTCGAAGGAGGAGAAATGGCGCATGAATGATCGAAAGCTATTGTTATGCAAATTAATTCTGTTTTTAAAGGGCCAATGGCAATTGGTCGAAAACAAAACATCCACCAATCAAAACTTCAATATATTTAGAGCATTTTTTAAAAAGATAACAGTGGCAAACGTCTTTTAACAGTCTCAAACTTCAATATTTTGCCGGTTAGCCACAAACTTTTGAAACCGCAAAAAGCCTCCTTGAAATGGACCAATATATTTTGGTAACATATTCTTGTGGAATTTCGTATTAGGCCTGGAAACCTCTTATAATTAATGATTCTCTGGTCTTTGGACCACCATTTGGATCACGGTTTGTAACCTTTTTCATTTGAAGTCAAACTTTTTAAGTGATGTTAAAAATTGGACTTTACTCTGACTATGTCAAAGCTTTAATTTCTTAAGACCACTTCCCTGTAAATATTTTATAGCGACTCGCCCCTCATTTGACAATTTTGCTTCCTCAGGCATGGGCTACATTTTTACAGATAAAAATGTTTTTGCGTAATTTATACATTTCTAACTAAGTTTTCTATGGCGTCAGCAAGATTTTGGCGGGAAAAGTTTGCTCTAGAATGCGCTTATTTCACCCAATTAATGCATTCAAATGTTTTGCATTGTCAAAAAGTCGACAAAAAGTGCCGCCAATTTGAGCAGGGTGGTGCAATACTTTTGATACCCTAGTGTAGTTTAATAACAAAAATAAAACAACACTCAGGTTCATGTTTGTACTCCGCGGCAAAGCAGCTGTGTCAAGTGAAAGGTCGGAATTAACAGAAGCAATTCTGTTATTAAACTGTTGCTTTTGTCAAGTTTAATAATGGCATTTGAATTGCACGGCTGAGGTTCTTGCACATACCTGTGGGTTCAAATTCCAACAGGAACGATCGCCATGTTTGAAGACCAAGA
This sequence comes from Rhopilema esculentum, assembly GCF_013076305.1. Next base: position 715,893 of record NW_027018659.1, read on the forward strand.
TTGGAAACGAGATCAAGAACATGGATTGGAGACACGGAAAAAATTCGTTGTTGCTTGTTGCCATCGGAGAAGACTTTTAGGAATTTCCATCGGACATTGAGGTTTTAGTGGGAAAGGAAAACATCGGTTAACCATTTATGTCTAAAGTAAATGTAGGTGTTCATAGAAAAGAGGCCAATGACCTGGATCAAACAGTAGGTAAACAGATGGAAATCGGGAACAAAAAGAACGAGTCTGAAACAAGCCTCACCCAAATGCAGAAAGAAAACAATACAGAAGGTGAGGCTGTTGACGGTGCGAAAGGGAAAGACTTCAATATGTCCCATTCATCCCAAAACCTCTTGAATGGAGAACGAAATCAGCTTGAGGTAAAAAGATCGCACGGTTGAGATGATTTAACAATACATTTTTGAATTGTTTGTTAAATTGGCAGGCAAAGTTTTTGTTGCGCTAGCAGTATGCACTCTGTCCAGACTGGAAACTTTGCTGCGCGCCCGCAATATATTGCCCGCGCACACCTCTGCGCGCTTTTGCATATTGGCCGCGCAAAATCCCCTAGATCCCTTGACAATAGGATTTAACATTATTAACAATAAAAATAACTAAGAGTGCATGATTTCAGGCGCGCAGTCTCAAATTTTCAAAATAAACTTGCCCGTGCAAGAAGCAAAGTTTCCAGTCTGGCACTCTGTGACAAACCTGGGGGGTTATTATTGACAAAACTGATGAAATTAGCACCCAAGTCTGATCATTTATCAAAGTTAGTTTAGGGAAATTTTTGTGTTCATTTCGATATAACTTATTTCTGAGCAATTGTTATCGCTTTTTACAATACAATACAGTCAGTCTTTTAGGGCCCCACCCCAAAATATTTAGTCACTCTCCAAAATATAATATGTAAATCGAACCCTTTAACTGTCCAATGCATATGCCATTTACTGAATGATCGTTTTAAGAATCAAGGCAAAGTGGAAAGTGGAAACAAGCTTTTATTGGCTTGTTAGTAAGAATGCAAGATTAAAGGTGTCATATAGCCAGGGTAACAGTCTGATTAAATCTTTGGCAAAAGACTTCTGTCCTAGAATATTCGGTGTGGCATGTCCTAAGTTTTCAGTGCCAACACATGATAGAACTATACCCATAATTCAACAAAGAAAATAACATTTTTAAAGCACAACAAAATCATCAAACAATTTTTGGATGTCCTTGGCCCCAAAATCTCAATATTACACATATTCCATACTTTAATTTCTAACTGCACATTCAGTTTGTTACTGCTAAATCTCCCTCCTAATAATTTCCAATATTTTCCCAAAATAGTACTCATAATTCTGCATATTTTTCAAATGGTACCTATAGTTCTGCTTATATTTAAAAAACTGATGCAGATAATTCCACACTTTTCAGAAAAAGGTATCCCTGAATAATGGCACAACCCTGGTACCTTCAAACATGTTAAGGCCCCCTCCCCAGGAATGACTATACAATTTTCATCAAATATGGACTGGTTAATGAGCATTTTATGATGAAATGAAATTGTGGTTCAAATTTTCTACGAATTTGTTGGAGATCCTTTTGTTTATCTTTGAATCTCTAGAAATCCTTTGATTTATGTAGCAATCTCGTACACTCTCTGCAACAGTGATTGTCCCCCTTTAGTGCATTATTGCACCACTTAGGGTTCTTGAGACATAAAAGTCGAGAAGAGCATCAATAATTTTATTGGCTGTTTTTACTAACACAAGTACCATAAATTAATAAGGCAACTGCGGCTTGGTTCAAATTATTTTGCATAGGGCCTAATTTGTTTGGGGAAGTTATTGGTAATACAGTTAATGGTAATGATCACATTGTTTAACAGCATGCTGCAGTAACTTATGTTGACAGTTGACATCAGAATGATGTGTTGGCAGCATCAAACAAGGTCACCTCTAGCAACAGGGATACCACCGGTGAACCTTCTTAAGCTTGCTGAGTGAATTCACTTAAAACGGCCAGTGAACATTGAATGCCATTGATGTGGAAAGGGGCCTTGAGTATCCACTACACCCATGTCAATATAAAAAAGTCTCTAACCAGGTATATTCTCAAACTTAGAGGAAGATCTCAACCAATTTGAAGTGCAATGTCTTGTCCTACAATTTCTTAGTCTTATTCAATTCTTATTTCCACCCCAACATTTCCTTATTGTTTGCTTTGTTGATATGAAATACCTTTCTTGTTCAAAATATCTCAGCTTGATTCTATTATCTGTATCTAGATCAATTTATTGCTCTTGTTTCGAGGATGATGTAACTTGCCTATATTTCAGCCAATTGTTTAAGGCTATGTGTTATTTCTTGTAGGAAATGCAGCCATTACACATCAGCAAGCCCAAGAGATATCTAAAGAAGTTCCAGTATTATTTCCGACATCCATATATGAGGTTGCTGGTTGCTTATGGTGTCACAATTTGTAATTTTTTCATCTATGCAGAAGATCCAGTTGCACATAGCTTTAAAGAATGCACTATACCAGCAATTGGCAATGACTATGCCTTTGTGGCCACCAGGTATGGAATAAAACATATAGATTATACTTAATCCAATATTTAAATGAAAACTGCCCAGTGAATTTAGAATCCACCCACGTTTTTCATGTACTACATACATAGCTTTGGAAAGGAAATCAACTCACAACATTCTTCTCTTATTTAAGAGGAGAAGAATGAAAGAGACAAAAGATTGAAGCTTCCCCATTCTTCTTCATTGTTCAGGATTGGTCCCAAATGCAAAAAGTGCACGAAGTCACCATTTTTCATAGAAGAAAATGCTACTGTGCATGCACAGATGTGATCTTCGAAACAAGTGAAACCCGCCCCCTGGGGCAAAAATTTCCAGTGAACAAGAGGCAAATGGCCCCCCATCGGCCCTGCCTATCCCGGGATGGGGGGATCTAGGCAATAAAACATTTTTAGAAATAGGATTTCCGAAAGATGATTTGTTTTCAGTTAATCATCTCTATACCTGTTAAGCAGACTTTGGAAGTCAGGGTTAATTTTGTTAATTTCTTGTGTATTTTAAAGCAAAATATATTTTATAAATGAGAAAAAACTGCTATCATTTGAGCCATGCTTTTTTAAATGGCTGAATAACTGGTAAAATGTGTCTTTAGATGTAAAAAGGAGTATATTTTGCAAGTTGTTGTCAGTATAATGCTATGGAATATGTTGTGTTAGTTAATGCTACTATATGATGTCATTATCATTTATAAGACTAACAAGTAATGACTGTAGGGAATTTGGCACAATAGCTTTCCAAGTTTTTTTCAGGTACCAGAGCAAATTCTTTTTATAAGATATCGAGTTTGATTAAATGTTCTTTTTAGCATTTCATTGTTCTGAACATTTAACTATTTGTTACTAAATCAAGACTTAAAATAAATTTTTTTCATATTATGATTTGTTGAATTGTATCAAAGAAAGTATTATTCTTAGCATTTATAGTCATTGACAATGATCTCAAAAATTCAAGAATAAAGAAAATTTTTGTTTTTCCCACCTCGTGTTACCGTTTTTTGCATTGCAGGTATCCACCAAATGGTTTCTCTGCACTCAAGGTATTCCTCTACCTTTTTGCCATAGTGCTGGCACTTATTGCTGGAAAGCTTGTGATTCACCGGCTGCTGCTCAGAAAATGTTTTAGATTATCAATGTTTCAAAATGACCAAGGCTCGTGGATGATCATGTTTTTTGCTTCCATCATCACTCTCCTCATTTTTTCCTTTATTTATAATGGGTTTCTTGGATTAGACTCAGTAAATGGGGCACCTTACAAGATTTCATCCAAAATGGGCATAACAAATCACACATTTATGAAAGCCGCAGCATTGGGAACCTGGATGGGGGATTTCATCACAGCTTGGATGGTCACTGACATGATGCTTCAGGTACCATTTTTGTTAACCTTTTATTCGATCTTTTTCATTTACAAACCATTGCCTTCATTTTGTGGGGTGAGGGCAGTCTTATGGATAGGGTGATTTTTTTGGTTTCCCATTACTAATTGTAGTAAAGGAGTCTAAAGATGCAGTATTTCAAATTTTTATTGATACTTTCTATCACACCTATATATGATTACGATCTATTTGGCTGTTTGATATCTTAAGCTCTTGTCCTAGAGTTTAAGAATGTGATAAAGCTATAAAATATGTACCATCTTGTTGACAGGAAGTTGCAAAGTATCCGGATTGGGCCAAGCCTGTGCGAAACTGGTGGAACAAAGGATGGAACCGAGTGATCCTATTCTGGGCAGTTCTAGTCATTCTCACATCAATTGTAGCCTCGGCTATCATAGCAGACTACATCAATTGGGACACACTCAACAAGGACTTTGTCCACACAAGTGAACTGGGTCGAGGATTTTTAGCATCGTTTATCCTTGTCATGGATTTCACCATTGTCATGCAGGTATTGTTTTGTTCATAAACTACCGTTAACATGCATTGGTATGCTTGTAGCTAGCATTGGTATACTTGTAGCCAGACGGGATGTATTATGTGTCCACAACTTCGTCAACTGGATTGGTACGCAGAGTTTTCAATCCTTTTTTGACCACGAAGCGTTGTAATCAAACATATAAGTGACATAGTCTAGTGCACGTTTTTTTGTAGAAACGACATTTAGTGATTCAAATCGTTGGTCTCCATAGCTCTATAATTTGGTCAATCGACATGTAATTTAAGGGACACTGCTGACCCTTTAATTGGTCTATCGACATGCTGGCAAGTACTGTAAAAACATCTGAACCCCAATGAGAACACCAGGCGAGCTCTGCAAGAAAAATTTATGTTTCAAATGACTAGCTACAGTTGAATTTAATTTCTTGGGGCTAGTTGAAAGGAATGCAGATTCGTTCAGAATTGGCCAATCAGAAGTCAGTTATCGATTGAATAGTCGAGTCATGACAAGCACTTGATTGGTGCATTCCCTTATAGTTTGAGGCTAGCCCCAAAAGCTCGGGAGATGGTTTCTGATACATGTGTTTGTCTAGTTTTCAAAAGAACCGTGGGCAGTGAGAACTAAACAAACTAGAGAATTGAGAAACAGTGAAATTCGAAACAATGAAACTAGTGAACAGTGCTAAAATAACAATGGATGTTGATTTTATTTACGTTTATAAATCTAAAACTAATTTTTGGAAATCTTTGGTGGGGCTGAGCCCCACTAGCCCCAATACACGAGCCACCACTGGAAATACCCACCAACATTCCACGACCATCAACATTTCTTTTCTTTTATTCCTAACAACCTGCTCTTATTTAATTCGCTAAAATATTTATTAATCATCAATGTTTTATTGGATTTAGGTTTCTTTGAAATCTGGCAACAGATCCTTAATGGGCATTTGTTTTAGCACTTTTTAAAAGTCAACTAATCAAAAAAATTGAAAGCTTTTATATGATAGTCTTTCTAGAACGTACATTTGAACTTTGAAGCTTCAGAAAAACTATAATTCAAAACAATTTCAAGCTTTTTATGTTCACTTATTGCAATTTTCGTTGTTAATGGAAATTCTAAGTTATCAGGTTTATACGCTTATAGGCATTGTACTATGATGATCATATAACTTTAAAATAACTTATAATTGTACGAGGAAAGTAAGAGAGCCCGGGACGCATGGCTGATGTCCGTTGTGAGGTTTTTCTAGTTTATTCAGTGCCAACCAATTCTGTAACCCTATATCTATATCACTCTCTTAGGATTGGGACTTTCCGCTTTTCGAAACCAATTTTGACGTAAAACTTCCAGGGATCAACACTGCTTACATACACTTTAAGATCCCTGATTGCTTGCGAAAAGAGCACTGGATGGTGCATATAACCGGTAAATGGTTCAACTATGGAATTCTCCTCATGGTTATGTTGCTTGATCTCAACATGTGGAAGAACCAAATATTTTACAAACCGTTCGACTATGGGCAGTATGTTGGACCAAATGGAAAGGTTTATTCGGTGACAGACCGTAACTTCTTGGAAACTGCGAACAAATCGACCCTTTCGTATGCTTGGCGTTGGAGCCATCCATCTGTTAACAACAGTTTTGGCAGCAGAGATCCCCTTGTTAATTCAAGATACCGGGGCCACTCCCTAGCTGTCACTGGAACTGCCTTCATACCATGTCTGCTTACTTTCGTGGTTTTCGGTTCTCTCATATGGCTGTTCGGGCGTACCGATAATGTGGACGACATTCAAGCAATAAGCATCCACCATAAGTCGAGTCTGCGCAGGATAACGAGCATAGCCGTCAAGAAGGAGAAAGATCACGTGGATGGTAGTGGATGTATGGAGACTGAGGATGGTGATGAGATCATTGCCAAACCTGCTGTTGGATACGGGACTATTAACGAAGAAGGTGATACTGACTGTGCCGCCAAGGCCTAAGACTGTATGCCTGTAGAATTAGATTCTATTCTGTGCCTGTAGCACTTAAGAGTATAGACGGGAACATGGGTAAGGTGTCATATCGCTCAATTAATGCATACAAGGAGGTGTATAAACATTTAGCAAGGAAAACGCCAGGCTTGAAGGGATTTTGTGTACTTAGAATAGAATCATAATCTACTGGGCGTTACATAGATTTATGTTGTCTTCGAGTTTTATAATTTTGAATTTTTAATGCGTATCTTTAGAAGTTAAAAATTATTTATATTTAGTCAATAAATGTTGTTGAGAATTTACATGATAAAAGATTTGTTGAAAGTTGTTTAGTAAGTTAAACGCTCCTTCGTAACATGTTGTTAACTATTTAGAAAAACTACATTTCTAGCGAATATTGTTATGAGAAATCTGCAGTTGTAGGTTTTTCAACTTTTTTCCAGTTGAAGTGTCAATTTGTTCCCTTTTTGATGTTTCTGATGGAACGTGTTATCTTAAGTACTCGGCTACTTTTTCATAAACTTGCATATTTTTACATTCCTTTTTGAAGTTTTGTTTATTAATTAAGTATTTAAAATGAATTCTAGGTTTGATGAAATAGTGTTTAGAATGTAATCATTTTCAATGAAAGTTATTTCCTATGATGTTCGGTGTCAGAAATATCTTGAATTTTTTCTGGCTGAAGGTTGATCTCCAAGATAAAGATTCTGACTCACACATGCCAGTCGTCATATTTAGGCCCCAACATAAGATATAGGATTGGGTGGTGATTTCTAGCAGATTTGACATATAAGAAATTTCGCCTTTTTCTTGGCCAGTAAACATTGGTATTATTGATGCGAATACTACAAGGGAAATTGTTTTTGGCCATCGATTTTCAAACCAAATCGTACCCTTCACCATATTTTGTTAAGTGGTTCCAGATCCAGTTCGTTTATTTCTGCAAAGTTGCTTGAAGGGAGAGAGTAAAGCCCTAAATGAACATATTCTCTCAAGGAGGGGTCAAGTGCCCCCTCCCTCTGAGGTGTGTGGCAAAAGTACAAGAGGTCGACTTAATTTCAGTTTATAAAATCTCCATGTTGAACTAAGGAACCAGCGTCTCAGGTATGGCCAATTTTTTAAATAATCCAACTCTATTCATTAAGCAGACATATATATTGCAACATATTTTGTGTTCTTATTCTTGCTACAATCACTGCCAAAATTACTTTGAGTCAAAATGTAACAACGAGTCAAACAATCAACAAATTAGGATGAACGAACACCAAGATTTTGTCAAACCTTGAAGGTTTGATTTCAATATCAATGTATTGCTAGCAGGGAATGCCTAAGAAGGCCTAAGTTTAAAAATTTCAAATTAAAATATACCATCTGTGCATCTGATATCGTGGCAATACCAAGTAGATATAGTGACATTTGACTAATTCCACCATGCCAACCAACAGTAAACAATAAATCTGGATACTTTTTTCCCACCAGTTTTTGTTTAGTCTAGGCAGAAAAAACCCAAAGTTAGCAGTTGTGGATGGAAACAATATACACTCTTTTAGATAAGAACATCAACCTTAAAATTGGTCTAAAATCAAGAACAAGCTGGGGTTGTTAAATGTAATTTTGAACAGAGCTTTTTTGCATACGCCTTCAAAAGATATCGATGAAGTGGAAGTTCAACTGATTTAAAACTAAAAGAAACTTTCTAAGGCTAAGTATTTTGTTGTTAAAAAAGAATACAAGCATTGTCCAAAGATTTCTTCAACTTTACCCTAAAACTAAGAACCAATTAGGGTAAGCCAGCCTCAGAGTTTTGGAATTCTACTCAGGTTTATAGAAAAAGACTTTATTACTGAAAATCATACTATATTCAGTATTTTCGGGTTAAAAAGCAAAAAAGTAATACATTCAAACATGGCAACTCATCAAGTTAAAATGTCGAAGAAATGCTCGAGAAAAAATGACAAACACCTAAGAAAAATTGACAAAAAATGTGATATGCTTAGAACCTAACAAGAAATTAAAGAAGAAGATGTGTCATTTAGAATCAGAAAAAATTAGTTTACTGTTTCTAAGAGATGATATTATGCTCGTGTTCTGCCGCTCAACAGCCTGCATATGATCGAATAATCAGTTTTTTCATTCCAACGAAGCAATAATTTTTTAGGACATTATTTTTGTTTATTCACTTAAATCTTCGTGCATCGACTAACGTGGTGCTTTCAACGCAGGCACTAGCTCTAGTAATAGGATTTGATATTTCTCAGGAATCATGTTTGGGACCTTTGCTTTTCATTATAATCATGAAAGATTTTGAAAGGGTTTGGAATGAAAAATTCCACATATGTACATTAGCGACTTGGGTATAAGCATAGCCTTAGAAAGCCTGCATGGTCTGAGACCTCAGTCAGTTTTCTTCTAGATGCTGACTTCAATACGAAACTAACCACCGATTGCAAGCTAACTACGAAGAGGAATGAATCTGTACATGGCGGCCCTTTGAATCGCTATTCTCTTTTGACAGACGTAATGTCACAAAATTTTGCACAGTCTCTGGCTGAGCCCTCTTTAATATATTTTCAGAGGAAGGAGGGGGCCCGAGCAACAAGGCCCCACCTTGTCAGTGCCCGTGTACAATGGTCAGGGTTGCCACCAGTGGCGTGGTGGCTAAAATTTGCTAGGGAGCACCAATCTATTTTGGTGCCCCTAGAGAACTACGCCTTTGATACAACTCTATCAGGATCAGAAAACGTCATTATAAGTTTGGAACCACTAACGACTGTCATTATAGTTGGCGACCAAAGAGTAAAGCATTCTAGGGAGGATGGAAAACTGCATCTAAAATATTGTCAACATTGATTTAGACTGGAGGAAGGTCCTATTAAATTTTTCTGAGCTTTCTCTACCATTATGCCTAAAAGACAGTTAGAGGGGTTTGGTGAAGATCGCCATCATAGTTGGCGGCAAAAAAAATTACAAATTTGATGTTCTAGGATGGCTGAAAACTCTCCGAAAATATTTAAAACATAGATCTGCATTTGAAGATGGCCCAAGGAAATATTCATCAATATCTTTATTTATTATGACAAAATCTTGAGATTGTTAAGGGGTTTATTAGAGGCCTCCACTATCGGAGGCAGCACGGAAAATTTTGAAGATATAGTTTTTTAAGAATGGACGGAATCTGCATCCAAAGCATCTACAGCATACTTAGGATTTAGGGTCGAAGAAATATATTAAAAATATTCATAAACTTATTTTTATCATTTTGTTCAAGAGTTTTATCTGTTTTGAATTTGGTTGACCAGGACCATGGTAAAGGTTTTACGAATTCTAGGAACACGTTATCTAGAATATCAACAACAAAAATTGACAGTAAAAGTACAAGGCTTAGTAGCTTTGCAAAGTTTAGGTGTCATTTTGAAAAAACTGATCGCGAAAATTTTTCTGATTCATATACAGCCTCCATCAGGTATATTTGGGTAACTTATGGGCATTCGGAGAACAATTGTGAACTGGCAAGAGATGCTATGATGCTATCGCACCCCAGACCCTACTCTAGGTTCCAGAGGGTCAAGTGCTTTAAACACGTTGCGGAGAAGAGATGAAGGAAAACAGTGCTTCCACTTGAAGGGTTTATCCTTTCTTCAGGAATTACGGCCGATTGGAAGAAAAAAGGAATTATAAAGAAAAAGGAATTCAAAGGGATTTCATAAGAAATTAAGATGAAATTTCTGACTTAAAAGTAAGTAAATTGGGCGTTGTCAGTCAGAAAGAGGATCAATTAAACAGGAAGCCTTCAAGGTTTATGCAAACTTTTGTCAGTAAAGTGACTTGACAAATTCAATATTATGACGGTACAAAAAGATTTTTTTACAATTTTCTATTTGGGTTACATAGTCTGAAAGATCTCTAAATGTGTGAAATTATTTAAATGTGTTAAAAAATAGCTGAGATATGGCAACTTGAGCAAAGGCTCTATCCCCTTCAAATCGCTGAAAGTTTGTCCCAGCGCCAAACTTGATGAACTATGCCAAAATAGCAGAAATCTGTAGCAAACTAAACTTAATTGATTGGTCAAAGCATATTTAGAGATAATTTGTGGTGTTCTATTTAGTTATGTGATAAAAACTTAAACTTTCTAAATTATCTCATGTCTAAATATTTTTATGGCGTAACACTTTAAAATGCTATTATCGTTTCTCACCAATTCTACCGCTTCGGAAGTTTCAAAGAATTTCGGAACTAAACAAGAAAATAACTTGATAAAGCTCGTGTTCAAGGCAACGCCAGGAACAATTTTAAGAGTAAGTTGAAAGTGAAAACAATCCATATAAATCTAATAATAGGGAAATCGGAAGAATTTTTCGTCCATTTTGGAATGAATTTCAAGCAAATAGAAGGATATTTTGGGGAAATTGATCGAGCAAAAAGTGAAAGCACTGGAGTATGCACCTCTTCGGAGCGTGGCTATTTCGAGTTGTCTTTTACATGCACGTTAGTTTTAAACTGGTTTTTGGCGCCTCTTTCACGACTTGGGTCGCCTTGAGCGTCCCCTGATTCTTTTGGTCGCCGGAGAAGCACCTCCCCCCCCCACCGGCTACCACCCCACCGGTTGCCACAGAATTTTGCTTTTCAGCAATCCTTTTTTGGACAGCAATCGAAGCTCCCGTTTCGTTCTCTTTTTTATCACGTCAAGAGATTTACAAAATTTCGTTGTTCTCAGTTTTATCAATTTTTTTGTTTCGAGTACTGAAGTTTCCTATTTTTTTCTGATTGTCCAGTACTCGTTTCTTATAGCCAGTTTCTTATAAAAAAAATGAGTACATTGTCCAAGCCCAGATGCGTCTATTTCGAAAAATATAGCATGAAACTCGCATTTGTTTTTCTGTAAAAAAATCAAATAATTAAAATGATGATCGCGATGATTATAATTATCATGGTGATCAAAATGGTCGTAGCAATTTTGTTCAGCTGGTTATGATCGTGATGGTTATTCCAAGCACATGATTGCGTGCGTATCGAATAACGGCGCAACAAAGAAGCTGACTTGAAGTCTCGTGACATCACGCATGTTTATCCTCTAAACGAAAAGCTGATATACGCGAGCATTCTCGTGGTTAGATTTGAGAACAACAAATTCCGTTGCTTCCGTTTTGATGAGAAGGAAATCATGCAAGAAAACGAGGGGCAAATCACTCTACAAAAATCTCGTACACCTTTGGTGGAAATCCTATTGTTTTAGCTGAAAATTCCCAGAGATCCTTTTGTTTTTGGGAAAATCTCGTACGCTTTTTGCAAGAGTGAATTGCCCCTCGGTCAGCAAAGTTACATAAAGCATCACCCGAATATAAATAAAACCGATGTAATGTTGTAAGCGAGAAAGAGCCCATGAAAACAAAGGGTGTATTGAATAATCAAGCGTTTTGACGGTCAAGTTAAATATCTCTTTTCTTCTGCCTGAAAATCTTTGCAATTTGTCCAAAATTTCAAAAATAATATCTGAAAAATCGACGTTCGTATTATATTTTGACTGCAAATCCCTGAAATATACACGCTTTTTTATAAGGAACCTAGCCCAAGGCCTAGTTCCAAAATTCCTTATTCGTAGACTTCAAATCATCAAATTGTAGTACCAAAAGTTCTTTAATTGTTCCTTAATTTTTTTTGACTAAATAAGCCCTTACACTTAATAGAGAGAGGGGCGAGACAGCATATGCGGAAACAACTCAATGAAGCACTTGACACACGAATAGCAAACAATCTATGCGAGTATTGGCTGCAAATGAATGGAACCGGCTTTTTAGTTCTTGCAGTTATAAAAAATTTTCAAACCGAAAAGTTTCTTAGGGATTTCGTTTTTAATAGTATAGGTTCTTTAAATATTTCGGCCTTCTACATAATAACCATTAAAATTTTACATTGATTCATACATAATATAAAGACATCAGAACTGAAATAAAAAATATTTTGATCTATTCCGGGGCCTATATTAGTGTGGTTTTTCCCCACATTTTGTGGTCTTGGAAATCCAAAATGTGGTCTTGGTAATTCAAAATTGTGGAATGGGTTTTTTCATTTTAGCTATATTTTTGTTATAAACATGTTTTTCTGTTGATAGAGTTTTGAAACTATATAACATAAGAGAACTGTACAAAACATCCATGAATCGTAGCGCAAGTTCCTTGGTCCAAATTAATCTGCTCCAGCAGGAGCTAAAAATGTTACAGCCAATCAGCTTTATGCTCTCAAATGGTGTAAAAGCCAATCAGAGCTTGTAATAGACCCCTGAATCTAGCGACAATAACAACAATGGCGGCCAAACAGCCACCAAGCTGCGTGAAAATGCACTAAAAAACTTTGAACTGCTGCAAGCGAAAAAATCTCAAGGCAAAATAAGTAATTTTTTCAATATGTAAGGGTCGTTCTAGATTTTAATCGTATGAATTCTAAAATTTTCTATATTTTTTCAATTTCTTGGCTCAGTGTGCCCTTCAATATTAAAACAAGTATGAATTATAGAGCTTCTAGCAATGTTAACCTTGAACTACTGTTACTGTTGGAGTCCATAAAGAATAGGCTATAATAGAAACATATTTCTAATCGTGTTATATTGAACATTTTTGTTTTACACGCTTTCTACGGCAACGGTCGATATTTTGAAATTCTATGCTTCACATACAGCCTTCTTTTCTTAAAGTGTGGTCTTGGAAAATTTCCATAAAATAGGCCCTGATCTATTCAAATATTCTTATGGTTATAAAGCTTTAAAATCTTTCCTGTCGAATTGTAACATTTGATAAAAAATCGACAACCATGTTAAATTCCGGACTGGATCAGAAGTTTTCCGACAAAATAGAAGTTTAGCTTGACAGGGGGGGGGGGATTTGCCACCTCTGTCTCCCCTCTTTCTACACCACTGAGGACCATGATTATTTTGTAGGAGAAAATTACTCCCAAGATTATTCGATATGAAAGAAAACACGGAAAATTATACTTTGTATGTTTTGATACTTTGATGCTATTCGGGTAGCGTGCGTATCAAAATGAGGGTGCATTTTTCTGCAATTGACGTGCCTTCGTCTAGCAACGCAAGACCTGCTTAAAAGCACAACCCTGTTGACTTTACTTTGAAACAAGTCATAGCACGCGAACCATTAATGGGTAAACACAACAAAACTAACATTATATCGAAAAATTATATCGGTATTTTTTCAGGTTAATAGCTGGAATGAAGAATCATCCCAACAATTCTGTCGAGAAAATATGCGATTGAAGGATTAATGAAGTTGGGACCAGAGCAAGAGCACCCCCAAAATATGTTTAAAACAACATACAGTAATTCGTTGTATGTCAACATGAAGAAAATCATGTCATCATTCCTTGAATAATCAAAAGATTTAGAAAGTTTCAAGAAATGGTTGGTAGAAAATCCAGTCCTATCCAAATTTCATGAAGATTTCACAATGATGTAGTTCATAGAAAAAACCACCACTTTATACAAGCATGAAAAAATCACAAGGGCCCTGCCCCCTCCACACCCCACCCCGAATAGCTCTTCCACTTCTAGATGAACCTCAGATTGAATAGGATTTAGAGAAACTGCATTTGTTTATCGTATAGTATTTACTTTATTTTTCTTATGTTTTTAAGATATTAGAAACTAGTTGAATCAGCAAAAACTTTCTAAATGGCCAATTCCAGAAAATAGAGGATGTAGCACTTAGCCTGCCAAGTGTACATATTCCACACGAGTTGATTTTCCTAAGAAAAGTTCAGAAAAATCCAGAAAATTGTCCTAAAATTATATTTGTTATTCAAAAAAAGAATTTCTTCTAAAAAATGAGCGCATTGAGCCATGGCTCCGGGACCCTTTCTTTATTAGCTGATACTTTTGAGATTGTGCAATCGATTTGAACCAGCTACAAAATCATGGTTGTGTGTTGTTCTTCAGGTTGTCACAAGCAGAAATACGACAAAAATCATGTTATAGTACCACAAGATGTTGCCAAAAAGATAAACAATCGGTTCTAAATTCGGTGGGATATAGGGTGTATTATTAGAGAACTGTCCAATTTTGAGATTATAAATGAGATGCGTAGGATAAATTGGGGCTGGGAGGGCTACAGCCCCCTAATCAGTGGAAATTTTATTGCATTTCAGGCTTCATTCGGAATTCAATGAGGCAATATTATTGGGGTCATCTGCTATGTCAATGGGGAAGATGACTTATAGAGCCCTGAAGGCTCTTGGCCCTGATTACTTCAAGAAACAACTTTCAATCTGGTTACAGGGGTTACAGGGGCTCAGGTCTGGAGTAACCTCGATAACGATGTGAAAGAGGCCTCGTCCCTTTACACATTTCGATGAAAATTCGATGGAAAACCATGAATCTCCTTTTCTTTTCTGATCATAGATTATTGTAAATAGAATTTCATTATATATTAAAACATTTACCAAATTCATTTTAGCATGGCTCTCTGTAATACAGTATGTAGATTTTTTTGGATGGCAGGCCCCGCGCCGCTGATCCTAGGCTGGAGTGGCCATGATCCAAAGCTGTGATGTAAAGAAAGTTGGTGGCAAACCCCTTCTAGCCCCAATTATGGCAAACATTTTGCAAATGCTGTTTTACTTGTGTTTCTGGATTCAATGTGTTTGTTCTGATATTTGGAGAAAGGGTAGGAAAGGTCTTGGCCAAAGAAATACAAACGAGCAAAATTCAGATAGATACAGTGACGCTTCTACCCTTAAAAATCTGGGAGGGCAAGCAGGGGGCCAGATTTCAGTTTGAGGGGCCTTTGCCCTACGCGAAAATGGTTTTCAACGGGATCTAAAGAAGCTTTGTTCGAGGTTACCGTGATTCTGATTTTGATTTTAGTTCTGATTTTGATTGTGATTTTGATTTTGATTGTGATTTTGATTCTTGTTTTGATTTTGATTGTTATTTTGATTCTGATTTTGATTTTGATTTTAGTTCTGATTTTGATTCCGATTTTGATTTTGAATCTTGTTTTGATTTTGGTTCTGATTCTGATTTTGACTCAGATTCTAAATTTGACTTATTGATCGAGGGGCAAATCACTCTACAAAAATCTCGTACACCTTTCGTGAAAATCCTATGTTTTAGCTGAAAATCCCCAGAAATCCTTTTTTATTTGGGAAAATCTCGTACGCTATTTGCAAGAGTTATTGCCCCTCGATGATGATATGGACTAACAAAGAACGATGGTTGTAATTTATATAACGACAATAATAATAATTCGATATTAGTAATGATATCAGTTACTATTATTTGATTGATTATTATTAACCTAAAATGATGATGAAAATGATAGGGATGGTGTTGAATTGTTGAAGCGGAGTTTATATAAGGTGTAGGACGTATCAAAGGTTGGGGAAGGGGTTGTTAGAACAAAGAGCGATTGCGTTTTTAGAGATATTGTGGGTGGGGCAGTGAGGGGGCTGAAAGTGTCGCTCGATTGGCAAAACCAATGATGATAACGATAATGATCACTCGATGATATCACTGATCAATGGTAAAACAGTGATCAAAGCAGCAGCTAGTCACAGCGACTGAGTCACGTTGCTATTTTGCAAACATTATAAACAGCAAAGGATTTTCGTACTTGATCAATGAAAACACATGCACTTAAGCAGGTGTTCCGCCACTTTCGCCGGCTAAAATAAATATTTCGTGGAATCCGGCTAGTCACGGTTGTAACCTTTACATAGTTGTTTTAATACAAATTTTATATGATCAAAAGGAAAAATCAAGACATAACCAAAGGCAAGAAACATGAGTGAAACAAGAAGTATCAACCGGGCTTTCCGTTTTAGAATTTACAATTATTTTTCACAAACGGTTTGTGCAGTGCGATTTTGTGGTTATCACAAACATAATGGATGACCTGTAGGAAGTAATCCAAAAACGGCTTACACTTAACCGCTAGCCGCTAGCCCTCAGCCTACGTTAATGATTGCCAGTTGTCTGGCAACGGAGTGTATCAATGGCAAGAACTTGTGTACGTTGAGTTTGTAAACCCGAGCATATTTACCGAAATCTGGGCACTAAGTTATGAATGTATAAAATATGAAACTACGCCATCCTCGTTTGCAACTAACCTTCAGATGTTTCTATTTGTTCTGCAAGCAGGAGGTGCTGGAGGTTTCAACGAATCTCGGCAAATATCTAAAAGAGTGCAAAATACTTTCAAATGCTGCTTTTCCAAAAATCAGAAATATAATTTAAATGCAAATTTACAAAATTTCTAAAAAAATCTTCCAGTTAAACTTTGGACTCTTATTTGATATTTGTTCATGCAGCCACATGGGCACGTAAAATGCAATATTTAGAATGCAGGTGCCCATTTAGAATGAAAATAAGATGGCGGAATGACCAGGGAGGTTTTACAGAATTTTCCTGTAGGCCTGTTACAGCCACTTGCGACCTTAATAAAAAAATTTCAGAATATAACTCTCTTTGAATGCAGCGCTTTTGCATATAAACATAGATCTGTAGAATAAAGTATTGGAACGGCTCTCAGAAGATAGAATCCCACCGAAAGGTTTTGGAATGGGATTTTAAGAGCTTGAATTTTTAATAAACTAACAGACGAAATGAAGTGTGAAACTTCAATTCTAAGATTTAAGACTTTTTGTAAAAATTTTAACTTCGACTTTTAAGATTTCATTTTCATCATGTATTTAATTTTTATTTCGGTAATCCATTTATATTTTAGACAGGTCCTTTATTGATAACAGCACGTTGTTGCTGACCAAAGTTAACCTGTATAAATATGATATTATTATTATTATTAAATACAATTTCGTACCGAGAACGCCATGTTTACATCTTTTTCTTCTACTGGAGTTAACCAGCAGATTTTCTTTAGATTGCTTCCGAAAAGATGCAAACAAAATTAGCAATTTTAAAGACCACAAAAGTCTCAAAAATTGCAAAAATTCTGTGAAGGCAATTCCCTAAACTGGTCAAACCGTTGTATGTTATCTCAGGGAAAAAAGCATTTTACCAGAGAATCTAGATAAGGCTCACCCCCCAAAAATGAGCAATGTCCCAACCCTGCCTATCAAGTTCTCTAATACGCACTATGTGGATCATGGTTGACATTTTCAAGACCTTCTTTTCCACAAAAAGCCTTATTTCTGTGAACATGCTAAACGCATGCGACCAAGTATCCTCATCTGCAGATTTTGTTAGAACATAGGGTTCCCATTCATTGCAGGACATCACATAACAATTGCATCATTGCGCTATGATTGCCGATCTTTGTGTGTTTTGTCGCTAGGTTGCAGAATTATATTTGCCGTTAGATTGCCGCCGTTAGCCGTTTAAGATCTTTTTTAGTCGTTTGCCATGAAGTGATGAATTAGAAGAAGTGTAAAACATTAGAGGGTTGGAGAACAGTTTTTGCCGTATTTATTGTGAACGTTTCTGCGAGCGACCTACGAACTCACTTTGGTAAAACCCTCTTTTAAGAGGTTTTAGAAGGGCCTTTCTACTCTCCCTTCGCCACTGGATAGATGTGTCTGAGCACGTGCAGAACAATCTCTTAGGCAAACGGGTAAATGGGTGAACGGAAAAGTTTTAATGGTTTAGAGTGAAGATTTGAAAAAGTTTTCAAAAAATTGGAATTATCTGCCCAGATGTATTATCTAAACTAGGGTTTAATATAGGGGAGGGAGTGGGAGTTATTTACAGCCTTCTGTGAGAGTATTTCTTGGAAATTTGAATAGTGCAGAATTTAGAGCTTGCATCGTTTCCTAACGAGTTCTGAAATAGGCCATCTTAGAATTTAATGATGACGAAACTTCTTGTTACCAGATGAAACACATGTAAAGCGTCTGCAGTCTGGGACATCAAACGCTGCAATTTGGTACATAGGCTTAAAATGGAACAGCATCAAAGCGTAAAAGGCTAGTAAACTGTTACCATGAATAAAAACAGAATATGGCCCGAAAGCTACTTTCTGCATTAACTACACTAAAGTGTTAGACTGTCAACTCTATCAATGAGCTGTAGACTTTTGCCCAACGGTTTACGAAAGTTTTCGCTGGGGATTCTCAAGTTAGCAGCCCGCGGCAACTTCTTCCCAGTCATTTATTCGAAGAGACAGGGAAAGGTGAAGAGAGATGAAAAACAAAACAGTTTAAGAGATTTCGACAGGATTGAAATAACAAATAAGAGACATTAGCAGCCTAAATTGGTTACAGTAATTAATAGTTTGGTGAATTAAAGACGCTGGAATGACATCTTCTCATTAAGTCAATCTGATTGGTGAATGTAAGTGGGTCTATCCAATCAACTAGTTTAAACTTCTTTGAAAGTTTCTTTGAGCATGCATTTCCGACAATGTCTTCTTTCCAAAAGTGTAATTTTGCAAAACAAATAGTTCATTGAATGACTTATCTACTAAAACAACGAACGATTTGGCATCGGTTTGTTGCTCAACATTTCAAGAGACATTCCTGTTATAGCAAATGCCCATGCATGGTTACAGCGACAGCTAGTTTTCTTCAAGAAGTGACAGCAAACATTCCGTAAGAAGAGACATAAAAACCAACCAGGGACGTTTGCAGTTAAGGTGGGAGAGGGGAGGCAAGGCAATTCAAAATAGGTAAAGCTTGGTTTCCACTATGAGTTAACGTGAGTTAATTTGAGATAATTTTGTGATCTGACATGGTTTGAAAATTATCTCAAGTGAAAACCGAATCGATACATGGGTAAATTTTGGGTTAGCTCGCGTTATCTCAAGCTATTTCACACTATCTCAAGTCAACTTGAATTTAGACCATGAGTCTAAATTCTAAATTTAACAAAGAATTGTCTCACGTTACCTCATAGTGGAAACCAAGCTTAATAGACAAAAACAAAGATAAGCGCTTTCAAAATTGTTGCATCTTTTTTTGACTACTAACTACCAAAAATGATTTTTTACCAAATTGAATCAAAATTTTACCGATGGATGCAAAAATATGGGGGGGGGGGGTTTCACACCCCAAACCCACTGGTTAATCCGCCCCTACATATCTAATTTGAAATTATCGAGCAGCTGCAGTACATACATTTTGTAAAAAGTTAGCACGTTATTGGGCTTTTTTAAAAAGAGCAAGAATAGAACGAGGTGCAAAGGCCTCAAATATGCCATATTATGTGCAAGTCATACGCTAAAAGTGGAACATGGTTGCTTATTTGTAGCAAAATCATTTTACTCACATTCATGGTTTCTTGTGACCATTCACGCTTTGTATGTTCATATTCACACTTTTTTGTATTCACATTCACGCAGGGGCGGATCCAGAGCAAATTTGAGGGGGGGGAGGGGGTAGTTGGTAGTAGGGGCGTTGAAAAATTTTCAAAATTGGTGACGAGAGTATGCTGTATACAACGAATTCAGACCCATTTTCCGAATAAACAGCATAACTTTGAGGTAGTCTTTGAAGCAAATTAACCTATCGGTTTCAAAAACCTTTTCATCTGATTCCCAGTCTTCAAAAGGGGCGCACAATTTCCAAACAAGGGGCTCCAGACTTACTTCAACTCGTTGAAGGAGGGGCAACTGCCCCTAGTTGCCCCCCTTAAATCCGCCACTGCATTCGTGCCTTTTTCATTCATATTATTCATTTAAGTTAATGAATTATTTAAGTTTTCAACAGGTGCCAGCCATCACCTTTGGGGTTTTTTTGGAAACCAATGTATGTGCTCTTTTTTTCTTGATATGCTATGGGGACTGTGATCAACCGTCGATAGCAATAAATTTGTAACAAAAGGCCTGTGTAAGACGTTGTTACCTTCAACAAATATGTAGCGTCTGATCTGGTATGTCTAACATCTGGTCTGGTATGATCTGGTGTTTCATATGAAAAGCATAAGCGTTTTCAAAGCAATGTTCCATGTTTTTCATACTTTGCCTACGAATACTAGCCAAAAGAAGATAATTGGAAATAACCTTATTGTTGTAGTTTCTATGTAGCTGGCTGGACGAAGGGGGCGGGGGGCCACTTTTTTGCAAAACAATAAAGTTTTATTCAAAATCTTTAGTTATGGGTGTTAAATTTTCCCATGCCCCCCCCCCACTTTTCAACCTTGATGTTCGGTTATTTTTATGAGTTTCTTGCTATTTTATTGTCAGTTTGTGTTGCTGCTTTGCTCCTGTTGCTCGCAACAATTGTTTTTATTAAGATTTCAAATAATTTCAAAAGTTCTAATTTGTCAGCAATGGCACGGCACGATGTGCATTCTTTAGCTTATGTACTTGATTGTAATTATGATTATGTTATTGTTGGGTTGGATTATCTCAAATTTAAAAAAGATATGGACTTTTTCAAAACTCTATTTTACCCCTTCGGAAGGAGGGGAAAAGAGTGACGGAAGAGTGACTTTTGAAAGAGAGGTATGTAAAGACAAATTTCATGCTTGCTTCATGCTTTTCTCTCTCGGCTTTGGAACTTGGTTCAGAACTGTTTAGTTACTAGCAAACGAAAAGAGGTACTTTTGTATGGTATTGTATGATTATTGAATGTTAGTTGTAACAATAGTGGCAAACACTGTTTCAGATTAACTTGAAGCATAAGGATTGCATAAAGCTGTTCATATGCTGCAAATGTTTTCGAAAAACTGTATTTTTTGGATCATTTCAAGTTTCGTTCGTATAACCGTTGCTTTTATTTTAACATTAATTTTTCTACAACAACATACTATAAATTGTAAATAGCAGTGTTGGATTATTTTTCTAGTAGCACTGCTTGGAAAAAGAGAAAATTTCCAATATGCATTGTTTTCTCTTTAACTTTTTCAACTGAAGCTGGGCATGTGCTTATGGTATTTTTAATTTTTGGCAAATAGAGCCTCGATGTTCTGATAGAAATGTGTTCAACTAAAATAGAGTGTTTTGGTTGTCACATTGTGCTAAAATGCTCCTTTTTTGGCACTTCCTTCCTTTTCCAGTGACAAAGCACAAAAACACATTGCTCCAAGATACACCCTTTTTAAAAGAACAATTTTCTAAGAACAGCTGAGACTGAACTATTGTAATATGTTATATGGTCCATGTCGTGAAACTCCTTTAGAAATTTTATTTTATAAACGAGGGGCTTTTTCCGAATAGGGATGCTTTTCGGTTAATTTTCAAAGTTGTTGTCCAATAAGGATATCTCACCCACTTTGTTGGCAAATGAGGCCCGAACACCCCCCCCCCTCTCTAGAGCATACTAGCTTGCAATTGCACTGCTTACACCCACGTAATTTAAGAACAAATTAAGAACAATTCAGCCTAAGATTTTCGCAAGAAATTAAAAACAGCGAGCTGGCACTTCAATTTACTTGATTTTATAAAAAAGAATGTAAAGTACTAAAAGGTGCTTCGTGAAAAGTTTCCTAGCCAGGTTTCATCGGAAGGGGAGAGGGACATCTTCTCAATAAACGAAACACACTTCTCTTTAATCGTATCGAATTTTGTTATAAAGTTTTTACATTATTGCAGAGTTATGCTTCTGTATAGAAACGTTGACAAAGTGACAGCCAATAGCGGGAGATTACAAATCTAATTTGTTGGAAATGGTCAGGGTTCTTCTCCAAACTGATAAGATGGCTAAATTCAATAATTTGGACATACAAGGCCACTGTGAACTCTATGATATTTACTCCACGTGGATATGCTGATGACCCTTCATGATCTTGCATTTCTGTGTCTCTCATTTATTCTTTCATTCAATTAAAAAAATATTGAAAGGGCGATTGTTCTCACTTATCGTTCATAACCACTAGTAAATCATGTCTGTGTAGAGAAAAAGCCCTTTCATATGCCAAATTATGTATTCAAGTTTTTTTCTCGGCATCTTATATACTTTCAAAATTTTATTTTATTCATCATAAAACGACAAAAACAAATTTGTTAGCTCAAGAGGTAGGCGGTCATAGAACGGGGCGGGCCAAAGGGCCGCCTGTTTTGATATTGTACGGGGGTTCTTCACAAATTATCATTTGATTGACATTTATTGTCTTTATTGACGCTTATTGTTTTCAATTGAATCTGTCTGATTGGTTTATTGTCTAATTTAGCCAATCAGCGGCGTGATCCCGCGTGTCCCTGTTTTGCATTCGAAAAAGCATGATCGAACAACAGCGGTGTTAGAGGTTATTATCCCAAATGTCTGGAAAAAGCGTTTCTGTTTAACATACAATCAGCTTAAAATCCGTAACAAAATACAAACTGATATCTCGAGATTTCCAATTCTGATATCATCGCCGTTTATCAAAAGGTATGTAGAACTTTGTGTCTGCCTCTTTTAATTTTACAAATTGAAAGTCGTAAAGAAATAGCTTATTCATGTCTCGGTGCCTCCTTTCAGAATTTATTCTCAACTGCGGGGGAAAATTACGATGAATGATTTCGGAACAAAAACAGGCTGTCATTTTAAAGCATGTACATAATGTTAAACGATACAAGCTCTTATGATTGATCCCAGTTTCTTTGTTTTTTGTTTTGTTTTCGAATTCCAGTTTGTCTTTTCCATACAAGAATTCATGTCAGGGGTAGCGATTTGTCTGATGGCGTTGTTACAACCATTTCCTGTGAAATTCAACACGCAAAGCAACACCATTTTAACTGGTTTTAACTCCAACCTACAACGTTCGCGTATTGTTAACAGAACTAGAACCAAATTTTGCTCTGCTATGTTGTTTTAGTGATGATTCTGTTTATGGGATTACGGTTTACAACTTTTTTGAATAGCTCACTGACATGTTGATTGACCTCTTAACTTTGAGCCGCAATGATAATGAAATATTTGATTTAGAGAGAGCGACGACAAATTCAGGTTATCGTATCATTGTTGTAAACAATCCTGTCTATACCCACCTTTACCAAAGTCTTTTATTCATGTTTCCCATCAATGTTAATTTAGGCCGCTCCACAACCTTGAAATATTGTACAAAGTTTGTGAATTTATTTGACTCAGTCCGTCATACTTGATCGTCATCGGTCGCCAAACAAAATTTTCTAAAAGAGTAATTCGATAAAAGTTGAGTTATTTATGTTTAATGTTGTAAATTGAAAAGCGAGATGGCATAGAAAACAATAATGATAATGTCTGCGATGGACGTGAAATGCGGTGAGCCAGAAAATCAGCATTTATCACCATGAAGTAAACAAAGTGTGTGTGATTGAGTGAGTAGCGAAGGAAATTGTTTTGGCTTTACGAGTAAGCAAAAAAATTCACTAACTTGTTTATGAAAAATATACGAAATTAAATCTTTATTGGAAATTTTTGTTCCACTTTGTTAGATAATTTAATGTTCGCTTGAAAACTTTTTGGAATCAGGTCATTGTCTCAAGTAGTGTTTTTGCTCTCAACAAGCTCTACTTCATTGATTATCAATTCAGTGTTTTTGCTACTCTGGTAACTAACGGTGCCACCATCTACTTGTAAATTAAATTAGAATATGTCTTGTGCTTTCCAAGTTTCTTGCCACTGTATTCATTTTTGTGAGTTTCACAAATTTCCATAATTTTTTAGCAAATCTAGAAGGTACTAGAGAAATGTTTAGATGTTGAGTTTGTGCAGCTTATAACTTCACCTTAGTTGGTTCCACAGCCTCTAATGCCAAGCAGCTTTGTTAATTCAAATTCATCAATAAGTAATAGGATGGGATAACAAGATTTAGCAGCAAAGCTCTGCCCAGAATGTGAAATCTAAATTCAGTTTTGAATATTTGAATTATGCACCTGCTACCAGTAAATACCACTGAATTGTCTTTCTATACTGACCAGATATCTACATTCTCTTATAGAATGAGTTGATCTTTGATGGGGACTTGTTTTTGTGGCTTGTCAGAAAACTGAGAAGTCTTTGCAGTTCTTGTTATCATTGTTTCAAGGATTAGTCTGATGTGTATTTATGGGAGAAAAAATTATGTTGTTAAGAGGCACTTACAGTACTTAAAAACAAATTTAAATCAAAACTTACTAAATCTCATATAAGGTAGTTACATATTCCCATATATTAAATTTGTAAGCAAGCTAAAAGCTGTATCATCTCTTATCTTGGAGCAGATATCACCATGCAGATCAGTGTAATTTTTCAAGTCATTAAGGAAATGTGATTATGATCAGGCTCAAAAGAGGAAGTGATAATCCCAAGGTTGATTGACAGCTTTTGTCCACAGATATGATTTCAAATGACAATAGCAACTAACCAGTCTTAATCCTTCAACTTGGATGTATCTACTCATGTTCTGTGGAGACAGTGGTAAGGGTAGTTAGACAGTGACAGAGTTAAAAACCTGTCTGATCTCCCATTTTCTAGGCCTAGAGTGATTTGTAGAAGCCTAACCAAGATGCTAAAATCTTAAAACAAAAATCTTAGATTTTCACCTTTGTATTAGGGTACAAAAAAGCTGAGATTATAAAAAGTTTGCATAACTGTTTTTCTCATAGAAAAGGGGGACTCTTCAAGGTAGAATTATCCACTCCACATCCTATGGCAGCCAGTGCCAGCCACTAGGCTCTGGGGGACAAAACAAAAAAATTTAGGCCACACCCCTTTTAGCACCAGAAAATGCCCTTTACCAATTTTACCTGAAGGGAACACCCATGACTAATATTTAGCTATGTAAAGGTATATAGGATTATATCACTAAAAGTATGTTACCAAAATATTACCACTTACCTAACACTTTCTTATCAAATTAAGATGAAATGCAAAATTGATTCTGCCGAGCCAAATCCAGCCCAGCAGTAGAGTTTAAGTGGCAATCGGACCAATAGGGCTGGTACACAGATATGAACAGGGGCAGACACTTGTTCAAATATCGGGGGGCAAGCCTTTTGTTTTAGTAAGATGATGTCACATTTCCCATTGTTTTAGGACAAAAGACTATTGTCCTTTAAAGTATTGGGAAGGAGGTTGCCCCCCCCCCAAGTTTCTGCCACTGAATTATCTGACTTGCCTGTATCCCTAACATAGTACACCTAACACAGTACCAATGGCCAGAGACAAAATTTGTTGTCGATCCCTAGCTAATCTTTTCTTTGACAAAATTTGCCAGTGTCTCCTTCTTTAAATTTATAGTGTAGAAAATAATTCCTTCTCTTTAAAAATATTGCCAAACTTCAAAGAAGTTAATTGTCTTAAGTGTATATTATGCTTTGAAAAAAGCAAACATTTTACGACATACTAAAAGTTTTTTCGTCTGACACTCCTCAGAGCATAAAACGTCAGAATAAGGTTCCGAAAGAACACGACGGAAAATATATACCCAGTTGTGGATCGAAATAGGCCAATCAGAAAAAACGCAAGCACAAGACCGGTATGGTTGACCAATCAGTGCCGCGAGCCTAAAGAAAAATTACCAATGGAGTCCAAGAGAGAAAACAAACTCCTTTTGTCTACACAATGGCGGCTTTTTCGTTTTTATGTAGATTGACTCCAAAACTGCTAGATGGAAGGACGACCGGGCTCTGCCAATTATCCGAAACATGTCGTCATTATAGAGTTTTGCACAATCTGGGTTGTCTAAAAGATCTTGACCAATGGCAGAATCACTTGTTTTAACAGTGTTTCTAGACCTACAAGATCGAGGAGGCTGTTCTCTTTGAGGGGCAGTTTTGTTTCGTATGTTGGAAGGAACATGCTGTTTTATCCTATCCCCCAACAAAACAAAACAAAAACTGCGAAACAAAACAAAACGAAACAAAACTGCCCCTCAAAGAGAACAGCCTCCTCGATCTTGTAGGTCTAGAAACACTGTTAAAACAAGTGATTCTGCCATTGGTCAACATCTTTTAGACAACCCAGATTGTGCAAAACTCTATAATGACGACATGTTTCGGATAATTGGCAGAGCCCGGTCGTCTTTCCATCTAGCAGTTTTGGAGTCAATCTACATAAAAACGAAAAAGCCGCCATTGTGTAGACAAAAGGAGTTCGTTTTCTCTCTTGGACTCCATTGGTAATTTTTCTTTAGGCTCGCGGCACTGATTGGTCAACTATACCGGTCTTGTGCTTGCGTTTTTCTGATTGGCCTATTTTGATCCACAACTGGGTATATATTTTTCCATCGTGTTTTTTCGGAACCTATTCTGACGTTTTATGCTCTGAGGAGTGTCAGACGAAAAAGCTTTAAGTATGTTGTAAAATGTTTGCTTTTTTCAAAGCCATTTTCAAATTCTGTACCGCAAAAAAATTGTATATTATGCCTTAAACAGCCAATACACACTGTAATCAGACAAGCTGGACACCCAGGTATTGCAACACTGTTACAAATGCTACCACTGGTGTGGTCAGAAGTTTTTCTGTAGTTATCCTGCTAATGAGCTACCTGCTGTCAAAAGATAAGTTTTTACAAGTTTGAAGAAATTTTGTCAGAGATGTGGCGCTACAGTCAGGATTCATATGAAATTCTTTTATAGTAACAAATAATTGCAAATGGTTGATGTCAAGTCACTTTTTATGAAAAGGTTGCTTTGGTCTCCCTTGCCCCTCTTATCAAAGCATTGTCATTTAAGTTGTACCAGTACTTTCATTTTTATTAAGCCAAGAGTGGTGTAAAATGTATTCAAGATTAGGTGATGATGGCAAACAAAATCACAGTGGCAATGCTGATGGTGATCACCATGATTATTATTATGAGCATAGATATGCTTGTTAGTTTGTTGCTATTTTTTGATTTGCATCCTTCATATTGACCCATTGCCTCTCAGTTGCTTCTCCCCAAAGTGCTAGCGTAAAACTTCTTGCGCAGTGTCCTCACCGTTGCCAAGGAAGTCCACATCTTAAAATTCAACTGCAAGCAAACACGTAGTTTTCCCTTCATTGTTGCAAAATGTTGCCTAGTTTTACTGCGGTTGTAGATTGTAGATCGCCCCTGGGAAGGAAAACTGTATTAATGTTACTGTTTGTCGTTTGCAAAGCTTCATCAACCCCTAAAGCGTTTGTGGCTATTTTTGAAATCAAAGTTGAGCGACCCTTCTTAGTCAGACACCAGGTTTGGTTACATTTTTGGTTGATGTTTGTTGAGGGTACAATGCAGTGTCTTTTTGTGGTTGCTGGCTTTGTGACAACGCTGTCAGTTTATTCTTCCTTCCGAATTTTTACTTTGGTCCAATTCCAGAATAGCTAGCATGACACCTGATTCCTTTGAAAATTATTATGAAAAAGCCCTATTGTTAGTTACAAGATTTATTGCCATTTTTTTGCTGGAAGTGTGCTGTGGACCAATATGATGTAGTCAAAGCAACTAGTTTTCCTTGACGAAAGATTTGCGTAGACAAATCCTCTTCAATGAGTACCTTTGAACTATCAATGTCCAAAGGTGCAAGGATGTGAATCTTCCATATTTTTACGTATATTTGTACGTTTTTGCTAATAAGCCTCCTCTCGTTACGTTTTCACAAAAATTTGCTATTACATTTTTCGTCCGGCAACATCTATACTATTGCTTTTTGTTCGAGGAGTAAGTCAATTTGAAATTCGCCAGAGTTAGGTGCAGCAAAGATGAAGAGGCGTCGGAATATTTGGCTGCTGTAAAGCTGTAAAGTTGCCATCAAGAACTGTAGCAGTGTGACCTGTCCGTGTTTACTATCCTAGAATGATTGATAACTTTAACTGGCTATCGCCCTTTTAATTCCCGTAAAACCATCTGATTTTGAGACAGACTGTCATTAAGTTGAGTATTAGCCTTTTCAAAGAACAAAGTCTACCACAAAAAGGTAAATTTTACGAACAGTGGCTTTATTTCTGGTTGTATCAAGGCATAAAGTTAATTTATTCGACACTATCGATAAGTAACATACATCTTTAATTGTACCCGGTTCTTGATGCTACGATCAGTGGGTTTGCCTACGGCCTCCATGCATACCACGGGCAGCTTTTAGGCCATCGGGACAATGACACCCCGAGATTAACTCCAGTGGACTGGCTTCTCATTCGAAAATTAACAGGATGCAGAGTATTATGGTCGGATAAGAGTACTTTTTAGAAAAATACTCCAAAATTTCATAGGATTAAGGTTTGTCTTTCGACCTTAAAGATGAGGCTTTGTTAGTATTCGTGAATCTCATTTCCGGCTATGAATCCGTGAAATCTTCATACTGTTAAAGATGACTTTGTCAAGTAGAATATTGTGGGTATTTATAAGGTAGCCTGCTTCAGAATGCCTGTGATATTATAATTTACGAGTTGAGAGTTGCCGGTTGCAAGTTGGCAGTTGCGAGTTGCCGGTTGCGAGTTGCCAATTGCGAGTTGCTAGTAGAAATTTGACAAAAAGTCAAATTATAGAGAATCTACGCATAAATGGACATTTGATGAAAACAGCCATGCAAAGACAATGGCCTGTGACATGTGCCACACCATATTTGGGTAATCTTATCAAGGTCAACAGGAAGCACTGATATATGATTGTGATTGGCTAGAATTTGACAGCAAGTGGCTTGAGCCATACTTGAATTTTGGAACAAAATGTGAATGAGGAGCAGGATGTCAATCATGAAAAGTTCCTCAGACAACTTCAAATTAATTGCCATGTTAAGTTTTCACAAAGTGTTGAATAATAAATGATGGCACTTATTTCACTCAAAATGAGGAATTTTGGATTCAAGATTTTCTTTGAATCTGGTTTCTCAGATGGTAATCATTGCTTGAAATGACAATACAGCATCTCAGAGGATAGTTAAGCCTTTCAACTAAACTGTGATACAAAGCATTTGATTTCAGAGAGTTGGTTATGATCTAGTTGTGAAATTTTTGCATACCAAGCAACACATCTGCAAGCTTTGGAACCTACATGCAGTGGTATAGGTACAACCTGGGAGCACCGAGGGCAGATGCCCCCACGATTTTACAATTAAGAAGTACCCTTTTTGTTTCAAGAAGCTTTAAATTTGAGCTTAGCATAATGGCAGAGTGCCCTCGTGAAGTGTGGGGCCTCCACAAGTTGGATGCCTCCTACTATTGCCCTGACTCCATTATAATTCATGCTTCTAAACTAAGACAAGAAATTAAGAAAATTTCAGTATTATAATGCATAGTTTTCATCTTGAATCAAGAGACTTTTTATGGCAAAATGTGTACCTTTTTGGCCCTGTCAACCCAACCCATTTAATATATTTGATAAAATATCTAGTCATTACTTTCATTGTTGAAAATTACAACTTTACATTTGGTAATCTCTAAAATGAGCTGCTTCAGTGATTGATGTTAAGCCAAAAAGTGTCACTAGAGAATAGCTACAAATGTTGTGACAACAGAAGCACATTGCGTATGAGTACTGACTTCAAGCAAAATACGTCAATCTCAGAAGTAGCTTCCTGTGGAAAAATATAACATATATGTACCAGATGTCCGAAAATGATGTGTATGCTCAGCCTTTCCTGGATCATATACTGTAATGATCAGTCATAATAATCAGTTTGTAGCACAAAAATCAACTCAAATGTTAACTCATCTCACTGGCATCTGCTAAGTACAGTTACAGTGCAGGCTAGTCTGCTATAGGATTTGTTTCTCGACTTGCTTTAAAAGGTTCTATATAATTTTGCCAAGTGCTTTTTAAGAACAAATGGCACCAAAAGCGGTTTTAAACCAGATACCTAATTGCAACACTCTTTATTTGTTTTAAATCACCTATATTTACTTTTTGTACTGCAAACTATGAATATATGGTCTTTCAAGTAATCTGTTTTGAACAGTATAGAAATTCTGCATTACTCTCAGCTGTAGAGCAATTTATATTGTTTTTCTTTTCTTTCGTAAAACCTTTTCATCCAAAGGTACCCATGGGGGGACCATTATGGAACCAAGATCACACTGACCTTTTAATGCCATCCCTGCCATTTAAAACTGGGGGAAGTTTTCAAATTGCATTTTTAACTTTTATATTTGTAATTAATTGTACACTTGGCATTACACTTTTTTTCCTCATTCTTTGATATAATCACTGTTATACTTTGGGTAAAAAGAATGAACTGACATGATGAAAAACCAACTCGCGACTGACAACTCACAACTCGCAGCTTACAATTCGCAACTGACACTTCGCAACTCGCAAGATATAATCCCTCAAAAAGCTTAGAACAACAATATGCAAACGGTTTCAAATGTCCAATTACATTTTCGTCTTTAACAGTCTTGATTTCCCTGTGTTTTCCTAAAATGTCGTGTACTTCTTTCTTTGGCTCCTTCGTAGTGCACCACATCTGTATCAAGCCGTAATCTGGTTGTTTCAGATTTAGTTTTCATTTGGCTTCGACACGTCTGGAATCAAATTTGGCAGCGACCCTATTCCGAACCCGTCCACTGTTTGCCCCCTGTGGCAAATCGTGTGGTTTTGGCAAACTGTCTCTACAATAGAGACTGAACAACATTTGTAGCGACTTTCAGAGCTTCTTGGCACCTATCCAAAGACTATTGGCTAGATGCTCTATAACATGACTCTACAATTTTTATTTTTCTTTATATAATATATAATCTACTTTTTGCGTAACGTTTTATCAAACATGCCACTCTTGGTTGATCTAAGTTGATACATGTAGACCTGTCTCATTTTCGAGGTATATTTTCTCCCTTGAAACAAGAAGCGAAGTGGAGGGGAAGCTTATTCTGTCTCCCGGGCTGTTTGAAAGGGGACTCACATTGTACAAGGTGTAAATTGAATCCGTGATAGTGCCATTCCATTGAATCCAACTTGGTGGTTGATATTTGTTACAGACCATTTGTCTCCCCGCATCAGCTGATTTATACTGTGTAACAATTTGTTCCAGGACCTTGATCACTGAACAAACTTCATCCTGCTTTTTCAGCAAAGAAAGAGGACCAGAGTTTCAGTCAGGAAAAACCAATGGTCAGTTTTTGTAATTAAGTTAAACGATGGATTCAACTTGCAACTTGGATTAACAATCTAGTAAGAGAGGGTAGTATACAGGTCAAAAAGTCAGTGCATCCGAAAAGGATAGTCCTTTCTTTTAACTCCACGTCATGCATGTCAGCGTGTTGGTTGGCTGAATAAGCGAATCTTCGGTCGCACAGGGGCTGGGACCGCTCTATTCGGACCCAGATTAGAATTTTAAATTCGAAAATCGGATGTCTATGTAAATTCGCTATGTCTGTTGTGTTCTTTTCTCCTGGCACTCCTTTGCGAAGTCTGAACGTTATGGAAAAACGATCGCATAAATTCGCCTATTTTCGGAACATTCTTTGGCCCAGGTTGCACAACCAACCCG
The DNA here is from genome assembly GCF_013076305.1 of Rhopilema esculentum. Next base: position 747,536 of record NW_027018659.1, read on the forward strand.
GAATCTGCAAGGGAATTTCGTGCGAAGAAGGGTTCATTCGCTAATGAACCTTGTAATCGGTTGATTAGAAAACAAGCGGCGGTCGTATTTGTTGTGGTCGCGGCCTAGTTGATCCGAATTGTTCAGAAATCATGCAAAAGTTGAAAACAAAAACACTGTTTTCATCACAATGATTAGTTTGCTTTATCCTTTAAACTTGAATTCAGATGTCTAAACGCGTACGGTTTCTACCGGTTGCCAGAGGACCCTCGTTTCCGGAGATACCTATCCTAAGCGTATGGCTGTTTCTTAACTTATAAACTTTCAATTTCGTTAGTATAAAAAGAACATGCTTTTCTTTTCTTATCGCAATAAGTGTGGGGGTAGACATCCATACTTGAAGAACAAAAACTTGCATTGATATTCAAATTCCGATGTATTTCTTGTGCATTTGAAAAGAATCCTTCATCATGTGGGTCTAAAAGCTTGGAACCCACATCCCTACCCCCACTTGGGAACTCTCTACGCTGCAAAAATTTAAAAATCACCTCAAAGTACATTTGAGAATCTAAATTTTACTAAAATACGACTTTCTGGAAGATCGGCTGCACCCTTTTTATCAAATTGCATTCATATATTTTTCGTATGCTTTTATATTTTAAGTTTTTGCTGAGGGAAATTTTCGTGTATAAACAATATATAATGATAATAATTGAAGCTAATTGGATACGTTTTCGGAAGTATGCATTTGATCAGGTTGTGATTCTTTTGCTTGCTAGCAGCAAGCCAGCCGCAAAGGCGACCAGGCTACAATCTTGGAACTCTGTTTTTCGTAAGAGTGTTATTAAATCATTTTCATGGAAGCTTGTAAACTGGCCAACCCGCATGTTTTTTCAGAGGCTAACCATCAGTGTCTGAGCGGTTTTCATTGACCACAGTTGTCCCTAACCATGTTTATTGTGCCTCGTTCTGAAGCCCTATACAAATAGACGAGTTACTATTTCTAGAGCGTCTTTAAGAACACAGCATGAATGGAAGAGTTTCGATGAATCTATAAAAGTAATGAGAGTGATGGTGCAAATTGAGCTTGTGGGTCATGTCATTTGCAAGGAACAGACAAAGGTAAAAACAAGGACAAAGAAACCCAAAGAGATTGCCTGCATGTGAATTTCGAAATGGCAGAAGAATTGTGCAAACCAACTAAATTGGATTGCAATAATTACAGTATTCTGTTTTTCCTGTTACATAGGCCTCAATAACAGATCATTCACTCTGCTAGCAGCTTAGATAGCAACAGAGGGAAGTCCTTCCTTTTCAATGTCGTGCCGTCTTTTCTATCTACGGGTCATCATCCGTGTAAAAGGTCTCGTCCCTTTTTCAGATCGGAAATCATGTTGCAACTCGCATCTTTCTGCTCATAGTACAAAGAAACCTTAAAGTCTGGATCGAATTAGGATAGGGTATCTGGTAACGAAAGCGAGGGGCATTTCACTTCATAAAATCCCGTACATCCTATCTGAAAATCCAAAAATAAATCTGAAAATCCTTTAGAAATCCGAAAATCTCTGCAAATCTTCTTGAGATCCTAAATCTACTCGAAACTTTCAAAAGTTCCATTAGTTACGACTTTTTTACCAAATCTTGGCAGAAGTTTGGGAGGTGAATAATCAGCTAAATAGTGCGAAAACTTCAGCAATGCTCAATAAATACAAAAAGACGTAGTATAAAGAGAGGGTGCTAACATTGAGGTTGCTGCGCTGGAGCTTTTTTGGTTGCCATAACTGCCATCAGCACTTGCTTAGTACGTTCAGTATCCTGAGATCAATCATAGAGATGGAGCAAAAATGATAGAGCTACAATATTGTTTTGGGAGGAAAAAGGTGATTGGAAATTACAGGGGCAACGTAAAGTAGTAAATTGAAAAAATTCATTTTGTCTGAACAATTTTGTCCCTGATATGGCAAGTCTTCCATCATTCTGTAATTTTGTCTCTGTTCTCTGTTCGCAACATTGCAATCCTTAGGTAAAATTCTAATCTTTCATTTGCCATATATAACCCATTTTTATATATTTAACCGTTTTTGCTTTTCTCGGGTATTTCATGGTGTTCTTTTAGGTTATGCAGTTAAAATTTAAAAAAATTCTAGAAATATGAAATTTATGACGTCACACGTCAAGACGTCAAATCTCTTTATGACGTCATACTTGAGAAATTTTCTAGACGTTTTACTGTGTTCAGTAGTAAGGCATCTCCGCTTTGATATCGTTCAGTTAAAAAATTAACGATTAGTTTACGATACATTTACACATTTTCAATGGTATTTAAGAATGTTTAACGTCCATGAAGAACCCCTGGAAATCTTTAATAAGAACCAAGAAATCCAGAAATCCTTATCATATCTGTTAGAATATCCGAAAATCCTTATAGGGATTTTTGGGATTTTAGAAATCCCAAAAATCTCATACGCTATTTCAGGTAGTGAAATGCCCCTGGAATGAAAGGTTTGCTCTTGTATATTATCATGGAGACAACAAAAGTATGCGGAAATGTAGGCATTTTCAAAGTTACAAGCGGAAAGGGTATAATTGAGGATGACATCATATTGGAGATGGTGTAGAGTTGAAAAAACAGGGTCGGATATCGCGGTACACCGCCAAGCTGGCATGCCAGGGATGCTCAGTGCATTCCTACTTGTAAATGCAAGTTCGAAAACACGTGGCTTCAGTGCATGCTCCGTCGCATCATGTTCAATAGAGAAGGTCGGGCATATGTTGGCTCCTTTGACATTGGATATTGATTTGGTTGAGCGTTTCTTTGTGGTTTTCTGAATATTGAGCCTTCAATTGGATTAGCTACAAGCTCATCTTTTGCTTTAGGCGGTTCTTTCCCAGAAACTTTTAAGTTTTGGAATCATTTTGCAACGGTAAACAGGCTGACTTTAGATCGCACTCTGCCCTAAAAAGACTCTGAATTGAAGAATTGAATTGAAGAAATGCGGTAATGGAACTGGCAAAGAAAGTGATTCAGGGAGAGGCAGAGATGCCGACTAGTTTCAAAATTTAAACAGTTTTGTTTGCAAAAAAATACTGCGAATTTATTTTTTTCTCTTCTTGTATTATACCTCTTTCTTACCGATTAACGCTCAATTTATAGTCAGTTGTTCGAGTTTGCAATGCATGATTTTGAAGAGGCTTGCTTAGTCTGCAAACATTTAGAAGTTCAAGGGGCGCTACGTAGTTGAAGGAGGTGCACCTATGCAATATAGGACCTTGTACAAAAGAAGGTTCCTGTAAAGAAAAAATCTGGTGTTTTTGAGGGTAGTTACCACCCGTTCCGACACCCACACCCCTCTTTGGCCTGTAACCAGACAGCCAGGCAACACCATTAGCCCTGGACTTGGTTGATCTACAATGAAACAGTGACTAACCCCTAACCTTTATTTGCCATCTAGACACGGCCACATTCGTTTTGAGAATTATGTTTGGTTTCTGGTTAGAGGAGTCTAGCAAACATCCGCAATCCACTGACAGGGATGAGCAGATTTTGGAAAACCGAGCGATGATCTATAATATACAAGTTACGATTTGTAATATCTTTAAATCATCGCCAGGGCTCAACCGCTTGAAAGAGTATGGTGAGCGATAAATTCTTTAGATGAAGCAATTGACACCTAGATCTTTCGGTGAACACATCTCAAGATTGTAACAAGATTTGGATCAAATTCCTGTGCTTAGATATGGTCGAGGAGGTGCAGATGTATTGTTTTAATTGTTATACATTGAAACATTTCTTTATATGGTTAGAATATTTTGGATGTCATTCTATGATAACCAATCATATCAACCATCGTAGATTTCTGTTTTTGTCTTGCAGAAATTTTTGGACTAGAAAAGGAAAAGACACCCGACCTTTGGTTTAGAGTGTGAAAATAAGAGGTAGCTATTGTCTTTGCGTTACTTTGCAACTGATGTTAAACTAGAAATAGCTCTTGCTAGTACTGCCCGCAAACAATTAGTTCCTTGATAATGATTGTTTTGAAAATTTAGGTCAGGATATTCGAAGAATACACCATCTTGGGTTTTTATGAGAACCGAGCTGTGATGCAGCACCGTTTTCGTGCCAAAAAAACCGAAGGCCTTAGCAGAGTCTTGGCAGAGCAACGCTCCGAAGATAGTTCCCTTCCGCACAAAGAGGTGGCGGTTAACAACCTCCTCGACAAAGCCGATTGATTGACAATTAAATTGATTGACAGTTGTCATGGCAGCAGAAAAGTGACAAAATCTGCTGACAAAGTGCTGACAACATGAACTGAAGCTTCCATATGCTACTTATACGCGGGGCAGACTATAACCCCTTCACTCGCGCGCTATCGCGCGCGAGTTGCGGGCAATAATTGCGTTCAAAATGATGTTCTGATTTTAGACTTTTTTAGCAAATCGTTGTTCAGCTGACAAATTTTTCGTGATTAGCTTTCTTCCCGTTATTTCCAAAAAGCTGATTGTGGTAGACCAATAATGTACATAAGATTTTGTAAAAACAACAACGGCATAAACAGAACCGCTTTCATGTTCTTAAGACCCATGTTTATAAGACTTGTGTTCATATTGCTCATGGGGGGCGTTGTTCAAGGTGGAGGGCTTCAAGAATGAAGGGAAGATTCAGGTTTTTGACACGCCCTTTTCGATTTTGGAAAAGGCAGTTCAAGAATTAGGAGTTATTGACGGTTAGTTCATGAGCTGTTCTTTGACAGTAAGTGAACCTCGATTGCATTTAGAAGGCTTTCAGGAGCCTAGCAACATTCACACCATTCTTTGTGCCTGCACTGCGCTGCGCGATGGATATCAAGCCGCATCGTCAAGACATAACATCTCCTTTGGCTTGGGAGAAAAACAGACAATCCAAGGAGACGAAATATTTGCAGTTCATAAATTAGTGTAACTTAAAATATGCTGCTACTAGGACAAGCTCTTATCCAAAAAACCAATCCAGTTAACATTTATTTTGGCTCATTTTCATTTGTTCTTTGTCGATATCGATTACATTTTGAGTTCCATCGTGTTACGCAGTTATCTGCTATGGCAACCATTTTTATATGCTTTTGGTTGATCGGACGAAACAACATTGGAATCTTTTGTTACAAATGTCTGGCCTGCTTTTTGTTGTGGATTCTTGATGATGATTTTCTGGTCGTTGGGAACCGCTTTTATGCACGTTTTATCGAAGCACCTGAACGTTCTAGAATTTCTTTTGAAGAAAATTTCATTCTCGTGTTTCATTATTGAGTTAACTAAAGCTGAAAAATACTTCTGAAGATATATTGAGATGGAAATGATTCTGCGCAGTATGAGGGGCAAGTCACTCTGCAAATAGCGTTCGAGATGCCCACGAAAACAAATGGATTTTTATGGATTTCAGTGATTTCCAGGGATTTCTCAGGGATTAATAGCTTAACCAATAGGATTCTCTCCAAAGATGTACGAGATTTTCATGCAGTGATTTGTCCTCTCGGAGAGAACCCTGTCACCAGACAACACTGATGAAATTCATCATCAGAATACCCTTTAAACAACCCCGCGATTTCCATTTGCACCTCTGAAATAGAACCTGAGGACAGTCTACTTCTTGAATAAATATGTCATTCTTTGCAAGGATTAACTATACTTGTGCGTGTGCTTGGTCAAATTTATCTTTTGTCATGAAAACACAGCCGAAGGCCCGTGACGTTTGTGTAGAAGTTTCATACGAGTTGAAAAAGAGATGCTTTAAAGTTGCACTAGTCGTCGATGGTTGTTTCTAAGTAGCGGTGCACAGTTCACTAGCTGATCAAGTCTGCTCTGTTCTGTTAACTTGGGAGAAATTAAAGAAAAATCACATTGCTTTTTCTTCTTGTAACTTTTCACTCCGAGGCATGTTCTAATGTGGCTCTTATCTTATTCGGCTTATCGAGCCATGGTGAATCTAGTGTCTTCTTATAGATAAAAATGTAAAGTGAATAGGTTTAAAAAGCTGGCCGTGTTTCTTTTCTGATGCGTGACTGAAACACAAAGACTGTTCCACCCACGGAGTTGTCACAATATGCACTATTCCTGGGGTAGATCCTACTTTTGGTTGTGATAAAGAGGCGTTTAATTGGGGTTATACATTTATACATTAGCAGAGCGTGACTCACGCAACGGCCTAAGTCTTTCACCAATCAGTCAGCAGATTCAGTGTCACTCATTGATACCTCTGCTCCTCTCGCAATTCTTAGATTTAAGATTTCCTATCCCATTATGTGGTTGCATGAACAAATTTATGGTTATTTCCGCAAGCGGGGGTTCTCATACTATACTCTAAATGCTAACCCCTCCTGATTATAATTGGCGTGATGGTTGTTTTACCCCTAAACTGCTATTCCCCAATCTATATCCCATGTTTGAATGAGAGTAAGCCTTCTTTGCAAATCCTTTACGTAAATACGATGCCTACAGTTATCGTTAAATTCTTTTAAATACTTTCTGTTTTGTCGCATGCAGCCAAACTCCTGCCAGAATTTTCTAGAAATGGCTAGGAAAAAATGAATTCAAACAAACAGTATAAATCAATCAATTATCTTCAGATATTTGCTACCAAATCTAAGTTTTGAAACTTAAGTGTACAATTTAATTTTTGTATAATATGCTGATGCGATTTTGTTTGTTTTAGTATTTTATTTACTGGAAAGAAATGTGGGGTTTTTTGCCTGTTCGAGATTCTCTTTTAAATGAACCCCCTCCCTTTTCCCATTATTTGGTTCCACTGCTATCTTTGTGAACCAGTTAGCTACATGCAGTGGAATTTTCTTGATTTGCTTTGACCCCTTCATGCTTTTCTGAAACCTGTTATCAACCTTTGCCATGAAAATATTTTGCGCTCTTTCCAATTTTGAGGCATTGTCTGCAATATCACCAGTCAGGAGTAGAAGCTTCGTTTAGTTGTGTATGAAGACGTTTTGAGTTTTGAAGCCGCATTTGTTGTTTTCGTGTTGGCAGCCTTATATTGCGCCTCTTCTTACCTTCCTGAACAGAAAAGGGAATGAAAGAAAATGTGCCTCACAAGTTACCACGCACCAAACGATATTGCGGATTAGTAACTGAAGGAACAGTGTGCGGCACAGTGCGGTAGCGGACTGTTGTGAAACTATATCGTCAATTGTTGTTATGCTGCCTGGTCTAGGCCTAATTCGGGGCTAACAAAATTCGTCGAAGGCTTTCTTTTAGTTGCTTTTCTTTAATCAGACCACCACCTGCCCCTCCCCCTCCCCTCCCCCTCCACACACACACACAGACACGAGTACAAAGGACATTCGCACCAAACAAGCTGCGAAGGAAACCCATAAGAAGCAATTGAACACCTTAAAAGTGGTAAGACTTGGTTAAAGATTTTGCCTAAGGAGACAAAAGAATCTGAGGTTAACATAATTATCACTTGGAGAAATTCGAGATTTCATTGCATTTGGCCGTTTGCTTTCATTCATTAATCCCTCGTTGGCAAAGGTTAAAAAATAAGACAAGTTATAGATATTACACAATAGATAAGATCTAATTTCGCGATAGGAGTGGACCATTGTACTTTGGTCTTGAATTTCAAGTTGTTCATCTTGATCTGACAGTCTGTGTAATGGGCGTCGCAGGGTTACGTTCTGGGCAATGTCACTCATGCTCCGCATCATGTAGTAAGAAGCGTCTCTCTGCAAGCCGCAAGCTTGATTTGTATTTAGCGAGTGCGTTGCCCAGATCTGTTCGTATGAGAAGAGTAGTACCCACGCTAGTACCCACGTAAAAGCTTTGAAATCTTGTAATTTTGCTGCTTATAAATAGGCTAGAAAAAAGTATTGATTTTGCTGAATGAATGAAAAGTATTGATTTTGAATTATGAATGAATGAAATCACCTGGCTTTAAACTGAATGAAAAGCTTGGAAGTCAATGTTCGATTTCTCACTATAAAAAAGCAAGAATAGTGGAGATTGGAGTAGCTTGGATGGGGACTCGCGCCACTGAGGGGCCCCTTGGAAATTCGTAACAAGTCAGGATGATGGGTAAAACCGTTTTTAGGGTGCTCTGCACCATATCCCGACTTGCTTTTTGTAGTCCTTAAAAAAACAATTTCCACCTGCATTGACGTGTAGATTTAACAAAAAAATTTCATTCAGAATGTTTTTAAATGGTATTTTTTACTCGCGAGTATAATGTGCAAAGCGGGTAGTTATGATTATTCTCAGCTCTTTGCAAATATTTGATTGAAGCATGTGCTAGATTCACATGCATTGGGCAACTTCGTGTCAAAGATTCATTGCTATTAAACTTATAAAGTTTGAATAGGCTTATCGTGTGTAGCTTTCGCGCAAATTGTGTGCAGAAAATGCGAGAATTTTTTATTCAAAATGAGGCATCCTTTGAAAAGAAGGTGGCAGTATTGTTGCAATGTAAATTTTTTTGGAAAAGACTTGGCGTTCTTTCCGTGTTTGTCGTTTTATTCTTGATCCCACAACCCTACTTACACTCTTTTTTATAAGAACCAGTAAATTTAAGCTCAGGCTGACTGTTCTTAATTTTTTCGAAAATCTGAGGCTGGATTGTTCTTAATTTGTTTTTAAATTAAGGTTGTAAGCAGTGCTATTGCTAGCTTTTTCGCTTTAAGGAGATGTTCAGGCCTCATTTGGCAACAAAGTGAGTGAGACAGCCTCAATTTGCTGACAAATTTGAATATTCACCGAAAAAGCACCCACACATCGCTAAAAATCCTCGATTTTGAGAAAAAACGTTGTTCAAATTTGCATTTTGCAGAAGCTCAGCCTCAACTTGTTCTTAATTTGTTCTTTACTTTTGACCAGTTTTGAGGCTCGTGTTCTTATAAAATTGTTCTTATAAAAAAAGAGTGTAAATGCTGTTGTTGACTCGCGGCATCAAAGCTTCTTGAAGAGGGGACTTGATCCTTTAGCACGAGTCTAGACGTTTTGATCGACAGTATATCGCAGTGGTACAATAACAATAGCAAGCCTTGGTCAGCTCATTATTAGTGCAGTGTCAACGCGAATAAGCCTATACCTTGCATTATATGCCTATTCTGATATTACGTAAACATGTCATGCAAATGCAAAGTCGATAAATAGGAAATGAATTGGATTGAACAAACTTGGAAGCTCTTAATCCCCGTATGGTTTTGTGAGAGTAGGATCACACAAGTCATCAGTGTGAAGGAGACTGTCTCTTGTCACGAATCTGTGTACATCGGATTCAGACGAATGTTTGCGTATGGAAGGCATCTTTCACTGTTTGAGCGGATCCTGTATGGAGTTCCTATACACACTGAATAATGCAAGGAGTTTTTTCACATCGAACAAACGAAAGTATCGCCACGTGATAATGTAGTGTTGATACAAGTTGCAAATCTTTCTGATTTTTCGGCTGCTCCCAATTTGTGAGTCTTGCTTGATATAATAATGAAGTTTATTGGTTTTGCCTTAACCTAAGAAAGGAGATCGGGAAAGGGAAAAGGAGTCAAAAGGGGAGATATGTTATGTTATCAATGCGTTGATCAGGAGGTGAATGAAACTGTAGGAAAATGAAGCAATGGCATTTTTTGTGGAGAAAGGGGGTGCTCGGCTGTGACTACCCGGCTCCAAATGGGTTTCTGAGGTTTTTGACCCACGTGTTCAGAAGAGTCATCAAGTTTTCTTATTCGAGATTAAACCACCTTTATTGCAACTTCGTAAAGCCGTGCACATCACCAGCCCAAAATAGCGTTAAAGCCAACTATTTTACATAAAGTACCCTTTGATTTTATCAAAATTGCCCTCCTAAGAAGGATAGAAATACTCCCTAAGCGTGCCGCCGGTGAATTTTCTCAGAATTTTTTCAAATTGAAAATTCAAAGGAGGATATTTACCGTTGACTATAAAAGCCAGGTAATTTGACAAGGACATTGAAGACAAGGTCGAAATCCCAAACGATAACCTGCCCCGTTCTCTATCAAGGCGAATTTGCGCTGTCCACTGTGTTTACTTTATGTTGTTCCTTATATCCGTGGTAACAATGACATATAATGCTTGTGTTTCTAAGCTCTTTAGTGCTCAGTGACGCGAGAAGTCGTTTTAATTCACATCAGAGGAATTTTCATAAGCCGTGGTATCCTAGCTTCTCAAAAACATTGTTTAGGGTGATTTGTGAAGACGGCTGAAGTGTTTTGTGAGTTTCATTACGTTTGTATTTATCGCTAATTTTTATCAAATTGAACTTGTCGTTTGAGTCAGTTGAATGTTATCTCATTTGAACACAATTAGCCAATCTCAATATCTTACTGAAATCTCAATTTTGATACGCAACGATAATAAAAACTCAGCCGTTTGAGTGACAGCTTCGTAGACCTGTCTGAGCTTGCACCTTTTGGTTTGTTTATTAATACTATCGATAGCTGATTAAATGTCAAAATAAACGCCGTTAAACTTTCCTTATCATCTATCAGAGTTATTTGACAAGTATTTAGAAGGATGTTTTTATTAGTTGTTCGATTTAAAAGCATTTAACACATTAGACACTTGAGTGTAGGGCAATTGAGGATGTTGCTGACCTCAAAGAGGTAGGTGTTCACGGTTGCACGGGATCTTCCGGGAATACAGCTCTCGGTTATTGGATCGTGCAGATATTTTGCAGCGTGATTTTGCGTATCATCTTTCCTGTCTTTGGCAAAATCGTCGCTGATCTTTTGGACTTGCAACAAGATTGTCTGGTGGACTGACAGTTGCGAGAAACCGCATCCTATCATGGTTTAGATCGTAGATGTGGCGCTTTGATTACACGGGCTTTGTCCGCTTGTTTTGATAGCCATCTTGCGGGGAATGTTCAGCAGTAGTCTCGTTCATTTTGCATTTAATCAATCAAATCGAATTCTTGGTACCATCAATAATGTTGCATCGGTTGTGATTTATATTTTGCCGAAAATGTTTAAAGTTCGCGGAGAATAACATTCTTTTATCATCCACCCGGCAATGCACGTGCTATTCATTTGACAAACAAAGTCTTGCACTGCCTCGCGGCGTTTGCGTTTTTAAGCTACAAGAATTCAGAATTGTTCCTGTTGAAAATTCCAAGCTTGGGGTTTAAGAGCAAATTCCACCATTTACGAAACTAAACCCGGGGTTAATGGTCAGTTGTTCATTATCTTGTTGATTTTAGCGCTAGAAGTTTCTTTAGTAGAGGCTTTTTGGTGCAATTTGCTAAAGAGCCAAAACTTAAATGTTGTAGAATAAGACAAAATGAACAAGAGCACTTAACAGCTGCAAGAAATTTTCCTTCTATTTTATATGTCAATTAAACAGAAAATAGATGCGTAGTGTTAAAAAAGAATCATTTTTATCCTGTCTTATCCTCTAAAAGATAGATTTATTTTCAGCAGTTTCTTTCGATTTAGAGTGTCTGGAAAATGTTTTTGTTACTGTAAGCCATTCTGGGACTCAGTTTTTTATAAGCAATTTCCAATTAAAAATGCGTGTATTTCGAGCAGAAGCTTGGGTATTTCGTTAATGAATAGAGGTTGATTTTGAATGGATACAATGATCCTTATTTCATCAAAATTTCCGGTTTGTTTTGATCTTCTGGATATTTCGCAACATTGGAGTGGGTTTTTGGTTCCCTATCAGTTTTGCTACACGTTGGCAAATAGTTTATCAGCGATTAAGCAGTGATTGCCCTTGACCATCATAAATTACCACTAAGCATCTTAATCACAACTATCATAATGATCGTCTTTGGCTTTGTATTCTTTATCTTCTCGCATTATTAATCGGTTACAAGGCGATTCATTAGCAGTTACAGTTGATCGCTAGATCACCAGCAATTATCATTAATCGGAATGATCTTCACTGATCACTGCTTCTTCGATCGTTCCTCTTTTGAAGACACCCGAGGGGCAATTCACTCTTGCAAATAGCGTACGAGATTTTCCCTAAAGCAAAAGGATTTCCAGGGATTTTCAGATAAAACAATAGGATTTTCACAAAAAGTGTACGAGAATTACTTGGAATGATTTGCCCCTCGAAGAGCCAAATTACTCTCAACATGCTTTCATTTCCTAATTCTCATTTCATTTGTAACAGAATCAAATTATAATTAACTGTAATGTTAACTAATGTAACTGTTAGTGGAAATTACCGCTTAATTCCATGAAGAACCTGTTCAAATTGACCTTTAAGCGCTTACCGTGTTGGCATCAAGGTATTGCAACCGGAAATCGGCATGGGAATACCTTGTTGTATTGTCTGACCGGTTCATAGTTGAAATCCGACAATCGTGCGATTAGGCATCATGGAAATTTCAAGTGGCCATTTGAATCGCTCTTTGGTTAAATTGTCTTTTAATTAATGACTAATTGCATTTCTTTGGTTGTTTTTGATATCTCCTCTTGTCTTTATTTCTAGACCTGTTTCGACGCAGTTGAAAGTCAATAGTGATTTCTGTAAGTATGATTTCGCCCGCTTGTTTTTGTTCACTGCTTTTGCTTTCCGCTGCATGGGCACCTATTCTGGCTTTCAAATGAGCAAAATAGCCTTTCCTCATCCGTTTTGTTGAAATCCTTCATTTCTTTGCACGGTTAATGCTCGCTGTTGCTGTGTTTTTGTTTCAAATTCAGAGTTGCAGCTGGAAAATTGTTTGCGCAGTTTTGCAAAGCTATGAAAACGAAGTGGCATACAATGTAATCGTTTCTCAATTGATCTATCTTATGACGACTCGTAATAAACAGCGCGCGATAATGATAGGCCGAAAATTGACACAGCAAACAGGAAAATTTCATCACAAGGAATACTGATCAGTGCATGTCCTTTTGTGGGTAATATGCCTAGTTCGGGAGCTGAGCTTTTGTGGGGGCAAGTCATTGTTTGGTGTTCATGATCGACTCGTGTGCTTGAAACTTATTTTCCCGTTTGCAGTAATTTACGGAATCTTTTCTGTTATGATAAGGCAGATGTACTTTATTTATAGAACCAATACGCTCGCGCTTTTTCGCAGCGATTGACAGTGACCGTGCAGTGTTTTATGCCCGGTACTTTGCCTGAAAACTGACGCACGTATATAAGAATGCGGCAATTGCGTAACAAGAATACTAGAAATTCGATCATTGCAAACAAAGCGATAATTTTGTAGGCACATGCGCGCATTTAAACGGAAAAGGCAGTGACGCTGATGTATATGTATAGGGATAAATTCCATTGCATATTTTATATTCCTAATTTTTTCGGAATCATGGTTTTGTCTTTCTTTGAACGCCCGTGGAGTGATATCCGCTAAGTATAATTTTTCTCTGCCCCGAGCAGCGACTGTTGCCTTGATTGAAAATTTTGCTTAATTGCACTTAAACATAGGAAGTACTTGACAACGGGATATTTCGTATTAAGGAATGTGGGTTGGTATTACTGCTAATGAGATGCAATTAGACCTCCTTGCATTGTTTTCCTTGTTCTAATGATACCAACGTCCAAGTGTTCAAATGGATGATGCAAAGCAAATGATGCAAAGCAAATTATGCAAAGCAAATTATGCAAAGCAAATGATGCAAAGCAAATGATGCAAAGCAAATTATGCAAAGCAAATTATGCAAAGCAAATTATGCAAAGCAAATTATGCAAAGCAAATGACAAACTTGAAATTGAACTCCGGTTACTTTTTGCCTTCATGAGGCCTTTAACCCCATGCTGATTTTGATGCTGATTTTGATGCTGATAATGGCCTACTTGTATATGTTTGCGACGTTTCTCGCAAAGAATATTCATTTAGATTCTTCAAATAGAATTAGAGAGCGAGTAGCAATGAGACAGGTCCATCATAAAAACTAGAAAAACACATTTATCTTCGTTGTCTGCTCAAAAAATTTATACTGTTAATAGTCTTGTGTATACATTCTTTATATGGGACTTAGCAATAGAAACATCAGAGCTAGTTGTGAAAATTTGCAGCAATTGTTTTTGTAACGTTATATCTTTTCATTCGGTTTCAAAAGTTGCGACTTGTGGCAGAATTATCTTCGGTTTACTGAGCGATGCCATTTGTGTCCTCCAAGTTTGTATGGCAGCCTTGCGGTTTTAGCAGATTCTTTGTTGGACAATGCCCATGTTTATTCAGGATTGTGTTCTGATACCCTTTTACTTCTTTTTCTAAATTAGGATTTAACCTGCCTTGTTACAGGATTGATCGAAGGGTTATGCTAAGGCCACATTGTTGTAGAAAGGAAATGGTCTTTTTATATACGAAAAATGTGTACATATTTAGAACGCTCCAACACTTGGGCCTGCACTAGGCTAACGCGCCTAAAGCTTGTTAGAATGGGAGAACTGGAGACTACAGATCCAAGGGTCTTGGTTTGATTCCCTGACATGACTTATCGATCACGCAGAGGAAGGGGAGTCGCCATCTCTCTGCAATACCAGGCGTAGGAATCGCGAGGCGTTGTCATATCGAGAGGAAGTACCGGTGTATTTCGATAAGCATAGCTTCTCAGTGTCCTAAATCCTGCCATGGATGAAAGATAGCATCAAATGTAGATGAGTTCCCCGTGTCCACTGGCCCTACAACAAAGCATGACTGTCTCTACAACATGTAAACCAGAAAAAATAATAGTTCTCTTTTATTTGCTCTTGATAACCCGGCCTTGGATTATCAGAAATGGACGAACACGTGATGTCAGCTGGTAGCATTCTGAAGCTTCACTTCTCAGATTTGAGAATGAGGACGACTCTTTGTGCTTGTCCTCATTCCCATTTTTGGATATTGCCCCAGAAAACCCGTGGCGGAATTTGTGGGGGTGGCGATCGCGGTTCTTTCCATTGTATCAATGTTCTGATCTCAGCTGCCCGCTCAAACAATCAATGTACCTGGCTGCTCAACCCATGATCGAGAAAGCATCAACCCTCGTCATGTTCAAATTGCAATTATTACATAAAAAGAACAACTTAAAAATTTCATGGAGTCCCCCTACCCCCGTTAAAATTTTACGATTACATCCCTGCTAGAAATGTGGGCGGAGTTTTTGTTGGTTTATTAAGTGTCTTTGCCCCCCCCCCCCTCCCCCTAGAAAAAATGCTCAGTTTCTGCCACTGCAGAAAATTAACCTATCAGTTGCCTGCGAACAAGATTTTGAAGTCCCACGTCAATAAACAATATATTTTTGCGTCATTCTCTTTAGTTGGAAGATTTTGTTTTCTTTCGTTGACTTGCCTAAGAAGCCCCAAGCCATCTAGTGTGGCTTCTTTTGGAAAGTGATTAACTAAACCAAAACTGTATCTCGTTCCCCTTACCCCATTAAGTGGAAATTTTCTCTCTTTTGAATTGTGGCGTAAAATTTTGCCAATTTTCAGATAGTCTACAAATTTGTAAGTTCCCAGAATGGAATATTGGAACGTGACAGGGCGAATGAAGACAAACACATGCGATGACCCATGTCATTGCATTGTCTTTCATTTCTTATATACCCACAAATTTCTTTCAATTCGCTTTCTTTCCTTTTTGTTCGGAAGCCTTGAAATTCTGATATCTGAAGTGGAACGGCTAGTTATCAAGGAAAGGCTGTTCGAAAAATGCAGGAAATGTTTTATTCATCGCAACTTGTTTGTTGTGCTGACCAAAGGTACAGGCCACTTGTTTCACTTCTCTTACTTAAATTTATTCTTCATTTCTCGGTCTCTCAAAAAACATCCAGCAGCAATCTTTCGCCTGGAGAGCCGACGGTCAAAGAAAAACTTCAAGCCATTGTTAGCGAGTTCTTGAAAGAAAATAATCAGTTCGGAGAAAGGTATAATGTATCTAATATGCGAGCTCTCTTTCCTTTAAAAGCCTCTTCAAAGTTTTACATGTATGTCTTGTATGCTGGTCCACACTTCATGCTAATTATCCTGTCGGAACATTGAATGATACAAGGTTATAGCTGAGCATCACACTGTTCTAAAGCTGTCACTGCATAGATTATTCAGCCTATTCTGCTTGTTTACGTTCTTGTTGATGTGGAGGAACATCACGAACAAGTATGGCTGCGCAGCTTCATTTATCTGTGAACATTCCTAGAGTTAGTATTTTTATCTGTTTTTGTTCTGTCTCTTTAATGTCAGGTATTTGTGGTTCGTCTTTTCAAGTAAGAATGTTCCTGGCAATGCTACTTTGTTTCGTTCTTCTGCGACCTTTCTTGGTGCATCGTCTGAAGTAATCTCTTTTAGACTGAAATTCTATGCAACGTGCTCCGCGATTTGTCGCTTTGGTCAAAATAGAATGCAAAACATTCCATTCGACAATAAACAATCAATCATTTTTGTTAATAGCATAGATCTTATGTATCTTGGTAGAAATCTCAATAAATCTCCGCTAGTATTTCCTGTTCAATGTTATGGGCCAAGTTGCTCACGGTCCAGTCTGTTACTATGTGTGCGCCTTGGCGGAAACCTTGGATGAATCGTTTTTGTGTAAGTTAGCAGGCCGAAATTTTAGTTCTTTTTTGCAGTTGTATGTCAGGGACATTGCTCGACTAATAGTCATTCTCTATTAGTTTTATTGTAAGAAATATCTTTTCGAAGAAGAACGTTAAACAGAGAGAGTTCTGTGGTTCACTTGCAGCATTCGTAAAAGGACCTGGAATGTGTTTTGTCTGTTGTCATTAGAGGATGTCAGCAGGTTATGATAGCCATAAGAAAATACTTGCACTTGGTATTACAGATAGATAAATTCAAACCACTACACACACAGAGAGATATCTTAAAACCAGATTGATTTTATAGTAGATAAAAACAGTAGCGAGCAGGATATTGTCAGAGAGTGTTAGATAATTGCTCCCTGATGCAAGATAGAAGAAATATAGATGCATGAATCAATTGGGAAAATTTTCCAATTTGCATTAACCCATGCTGCTTAGGTCTGCAGACATTTGCCATATAAGTTCCCAAAGTCGCGTTATGAAATATAAGCGTGATAGGACGACGTTGTTGGTTTCTGTTCTGGATGAAACGGAATCTTGAGGAATTAAAAATGAAAAAATTGCTTGTTCCGCCAAGAATCACTACTTTGAGTGCAGGTGTTTTTTCCTATTGAGAACTACATGGAGATATATCGTGCTTCAGTGTTAATCTTACGAATTTGAATTTGCTGATCAAGAATTCTTTTCTTGCCTACGTGTTCGTCCAAAAGGCCAGCTGATTGGTTTCCATAATTCAAAATTGACGTTTGCCGCTCACTTCATCTCAGTAGTTTACTGTAATCAGTATTTCTTTAATCTTTCATGAGCATTTTTCGCGGAACATTGCAGAAATGACCGCACATAGTCTTAATGTTCTAAATCCTCTGCACCTCGCTATAATCCAGTGTATTGTTTCACGTAATACCCAACTACTGCCAACCTCGATCTGCCTGTTCGAACCCGTTTTTCACACCCACATTTCTGTCAAAGTTGAGATCTTAGGCCGTTCTGAGAATTCGTAGCAAACAAATCATTACTTTTCATGGTTTTTTGTCACGTTCCTTTCCGTTTCTAGTTGCACAGCCAATTAAATGTAAGAGTTCTTTGGGAAGCAGAGAGTTGTGGTAATGGTTATTGGAAAAGACTTGATTTTTTACAGAGCAATCTTTGCACAGTATTGGAGTGGAGCGGGTAGCTTTAAGTAGAATTCGCGAGTTTGATACACTGTGTATTAAGTAGCGAGAATTCCTAATCACAAGAGAAAGTTTGCGAAACAAATCCGCTTTTGATAAACCCAGCGTGAATGCACCATGCCAGACAATGGATCCTTTCTGTTATAGTTTTATCAACGATTAAGGATGTAAATTAACAATGTGAATAAAAGACTCCACCAAGCTCCGAAAAATCTAGTAACAATCTTATCATCAATGTACCGTGCAGTTTTGCAAAATTGAACTTCTAATCGCTTTATGTGGTTTTCCTCCCCGCTTGCTTGCAAAGTTTGGTTTGTACTCTGAAATCTGAGCTGCTTTATTTTCGTGAAACATTTTTTTCCCTATGATTTCCTGTCCGATCGTATGTGAGAGTCTAGCTTTTTCCATAGCACAAAATTCTCAAATGAACTGAAGTGGTTACCTCGTCACATTCTTCATAAAAGCTTGTGTTGAAAATATGGCTGTAATGTAATTTTTCAAGATTCAATTCCCCTTAATAATTTATCTAGTCGTTTACAGTCAACGTTCAATCTATCCCAGCACCTCTATTTTCACAGACATGTTAACCTGAAACTATTTCCCCTGTTTTCACCTATCTGAAATGTATAATTCTCTGCCACTTATCCCTGAGGCCTAGCCTAATTTCTTAGTTGCGTTATCGCGCGTCATGCTCAATGGGCTTGCCTTCTGCTTTATATGCCTTGTTTTGTATTTAATTTTGCTAACAATGATATTTAAATGCGTAATGAAAACATAGCTTTGTTATCACATCAGATTACTAGAACAGGTGGAATTTCGAATGCTAATCATGATTTCTGCCATATTTCATCAATTTTTAACAACCTGTACCATTTACGTGTTGCAACGCTTACTTCACGTCTGTAGGAAAACTTTTTGAAAGGCACTTTGCGCAAATCGATAATTGTGAGAAATTCACCACGCCCGGCTGCGTCCCAAAACATCGACCTTTGCTGCAAGAATTACGTAGAGGTAAGGGTTTTTGATACCATCTAATGGCTCGCTAAGATTGTGTTTATTTTCAAGTGCAAGATAAGCCAATCGCTGTAGTTTCATTATCATATTAAATAGAATAGAAAATCCTGTGAGTTGAATTTCGGTCTTCTAATATTGATTACCAGTCGGCAGCTGGTGATTGGTGCCTCGGACTTTACTGATGATTGCTTTGTCTTTTGAATCCCAAACAAACATAGATTGCATCTAGAGAAACTGCTGATCTTCGCTTGCCTATTGATACACTTATAGGCAGCTGAATGCCAGAAGTATCAAGGCATTGTGTCTAAATCTATCTTTCTTTCTTCGCATTAAATGTTGCTACGTAAGCAAATCCGAAAGCCATTTTCTGCATTCATCCTTCACCTTTTGTCTCAGTAAACGCATTTCATTAGGATTCCAGCCCTACAAAGTGCCTACATTGTTGTTGCCAAATGGCATGCGGCAAACAGTATCGGTGTCAATTTGAAAAATTATAGAACTACGTGTGTATGTTGCAAAATGTTGGCGATCGATGTACGATTCGTAATTTTGATTAATTTGTTGTATTTTCAATATCTAAACTAAAACGCTTCGTTATTATTGTTCACTTCGTCTCCTTGATTTCATGAGGTTTATCAGGTTAAGAATTTAAATTTTGTTTGCAGTTCAAAACAGGAAATAATCGTATATGAACGCGGTTGATGTGCGTGATGTGTCTACAGAAAAACATCGTCCGTTCTACCATTTTGGCAGCGTATGAAACATTGTATTTTAACACATGTCAAGGAATGTTGAAGCCGTCAGGGCCCTGCAACATTCAAACAAACTTTTCCTACAAGCAGGCAGGTATCCTATTGTGCTGCTTGGCCTTAAAATCAAACCACAAGACTAGCTGTCAAGAATTCACTATTGATCAAAACCCAAGCGATCAGCCATTAAAAGCCAATGACTTGATAGATGCGAGAGCATCTTGGGAATAATTTATGAATTTGATCAATGATTTAATGCTCTTACTGAACGAAAGAATCAATCACAGTATGAATTTTGATAGATTGATAATCGAATGCTAAACTGTGATAATGTTAAGAAATCACTCAGTCTTTTGGAATGAGTCGTAGATAGCAGATTTCGCTAGGATTTAATCCACATCCTTGTGTCAGATTAAGCCTTTCGTTGTTTTTTGATGACTTTGTCCTTGAAAACCAGTTACCACCATAAATCATCTTCCAAGTTTTTATTGCGAAATAAAATAGTGCTCGTTGGCTACTTTGTCTGCAATATCATGGTTCTCTAAGATGTTCCACAAATAGACACTTTTGCTCCACAATAGAGTGTTTTCTTGCATCGAAGCTATGAAGTACATGCATGCTTGTTAGAAGCCAAAGTGAAGCATTACAGCATTATTATCCTTTTGTACACATTTTGCATATGCTGTTCTTCCTTGTTATGTTTGTTGGCTGATGACAAAAATAAGTCACAATTTTGAACAATGCTATACATGTATCATTTGTGATTTCTGTTTATGGCCCACTTTTGGTTGTAAAAACTTGATGGCTGTAAACAATACTTTATCTTACTAAAGAGCAATACTTTGTATGATAACAAAACATTTCCAGTCTTCATTTCCATGCGTATGTTTTGTCAGGCACATTGAAATTGCTGCTTTGTAAATCCATCACAACAATGATTCACTAAATACGTCACAACATGGTTGCTTACAGAACATCATTTTCAACGACGGACAACGCTTTCAGGTGCTGCATAATACTGTAGTACAATATTGGAAGTCAACTTTAGCACAGCACTATACTACAATATTGTACAGTTGCTCATATTATGCTGCAATACTAAACATAGTGTTCAATTATATTCCACGCTTTACATATAACGTCGTACAATACTGCAAGTCTGTACTGTAGTCAAATACTAAACATTTTCAGTAATGTGCGGCACTATTCAATACTGTAAAATTTTGTAATGCAGTGCTATCAAGCTAATATTGTGGTGCAATACAAGGCAGAAGTGAATAAATATTGGTACATCTTCAGAACAGTACAGTACATTAACGTTCCATTAATGTACCATTATATTTATTAGCGCAAAATATCAAGGTGTATTAGTATATACGGCGGCAAGAAACGTCTGAATTTTGATTATTGAACTTATATTTCTGATAGAAATGCTTTTCTAATTTGCTCTAGTGACAGCAGCTGATTAGGCTGATGTTGTAACAAATGTCTTCTGTGAAGGCAAGGAGAAGATGGACTTCAGCTTGTAAGCTCTCTTTGAGCAAACCGCAAGAAACTTCTTTGAATCACCCTTATCCCTCTTTAACTACTGCCGACCGAGAAGAGAAGTTTAGAAGTTGTATGTAGACGACTGGGTATCGATGGCTTCTTATTGCAAAGCCTACCTCTTTGGCGAATTTCATCGGGTATATTCTTCTGGCACTCAATGCGATGATGTGTTTCTCGCATATTGAGCTTTAAGCTGGCATTTGTTGCATTGCAAGCAAAGTGTACATCGGGTTTGATTAAGTAATAAGTAATGTTCTTAAATGGAGTTTTCCGAGTTTGACATTAGAATTTGTAGATCAGTGTCTCAAGGTCACGCGAGTGAACGTCCTAAGAATTCACATTTATGAATTTGATAGAAGACTGGCGGTGCAGTATGCCTCTCTCCATTTGCTGCGCAAGAGAGTGCTGCTTTGGCGACTAGGGTCTCTTCTTCTGCGTATCCTAGTTGGATTGTTTCAAGGATAGTTGAGATATTTATATACGCTTTCTAAAATTGTGTTTGCTGTATTTGTTTTGATACCTTTCTCGGTATCATTGTTATTTGCATCGGTTTATTTTTGATGGTCAAAGTCAGTTTGTTATAATGTAAATATTGCTCGAGAGACTGGAAAAGTGGAGCCTGGAAAATGGTGATGCATTTTGCAAAAGGATTTCTTAGTTTTACAACAATTTGTTCTGAGTTGTGATGCTCAGATTAGGTTAAAGAACCCTTACAATTGTATAATTTAAAATGGAATCATGTTTATGTTAATGATGCTTCGAATTTGATTTGCAGTTTGTGTGAAGACTTCAGCTTTCAGCCCTTCCACCCACCATTGCTTTAAGTATTTTACATCTCTTTTAACAGACAACTTTGTCATGAAAATACCGACTTTTGGCTAAAGATTTAAAATAGTCCGGTCTTCTGTTTCCTCTTAGTGGGCACCGTCAGTTGTACAGTTGTCTGTTTGCTTGTACGCCTTTCACTGGGTCCTATCCCGGTTACAATTAATTAACAGCCGGGCCTTCAATTTTCTGTTTGTAACAAACTCATAGCTCGCTTTCTGGTAGATACGCCAAACCCGTCTAAAGGTACAGTACTACCCGGCCTTCTGTTTGTAACCTCCTCAGCTTCTCACCTTTCTGGTCTTCAGAAACAATCCTTTTCAGCAGGTGCTTCTTCTCGCTTTGTATTTCTTTGTTCAAAGCCAATTGAGATGTTCGCAAGGCTAACTACCAATACTCCGGCCTTTGTTTATAGGACACCAGGCTCAGGCCGTTGCCCATCAGCCCCGCTCTGACAGTGCTCTCTCGTTGCGTCTGCACAGTAGTTTGTTGGAATGTAACATTTCGTCAACATAAATTCTCTGAGTTCAAGTTAGTTTCCGCCCCTGCTTCCTTTAACCCTGCCATTTGTGCTACAAAACGTATTTTAAAAAAGCAAGCATTTGATAAAATGCTCAAGCTTTCTTCGTGGTGTAACGATATCTACACTGTGCGAGTTCAACTGACAACAGGACTATTAAAAAGCACCCCATATCACAGATAAGCTCTCTTCTTTTGATTTAACGTTGAGCTATGGTTAGTATTTGTGTGCCTATTAGACGGCCACTGGGTTATTTACCTCGGCCTACGGCTCATAGCCGTGACTTATTAAGCATGTGGTCCCGGTTGCTTTATTGACCGAAAACTGTTTTAATATTTAATTAAAACGTCCTTGTGCGGCGCACATTCTTTTTGAAATTCGAGTTTCGCTTAGATAACTTGATGTGTACGTGTGTGAGTGTGTGTGGTTTGTTACAACATCAATAGCAACACATTGCAACTTGCAGCAAGACCCCATTAAGGAGCTCTCCTCGATGTAAGAGTGTTTGTTGTTTTCAAAAGCCTATCATTCAGTTTGTTTTTCATTTTCTTTCGCAATTATTGCTATTTTCGCATTCCTGACTGTATAGCAGATCTCTGTAGCCTCGTAGCAACTGACATAAAGCTTTTTTACAGTCTTTTGTATTCAATAGTCCATATATTTATGCAGTTATTATTCATTCTTGTTTGTTATTTTGTTATAGTGACCAGTAAAACTGTTGCAGATCTAAACGAAAGCAGCGCTATTTCTAGGTTTCATGTGTTTTCCACTTCCTTAGAGCAAAATTTTACACGGAAAGTCGAATTTCATGTTCGTCTGCTGGGTCATCAAATACCTTGGCTTCATTAAATGACGTCACCAAGTGAAATTATTAAGAAAATGCAACTAAGAATGTCCGTTGATAATTAGAAAATAATTCTTGAATATGATTTTTCTGTTTTTGGTTTTGCCATATAATCTCATTATCTTAAAATTATTTTGAATGTAAGATTTATATTTACCTCAAAACAACCTTATTCGTACTTGTGTTTAAGTTAAGCCATTTGTAGTCTCTTCCAAGATTTGCTTGGCTGTTTAACAGATTTTATCAAACTGCGTGGCTATTGTTGCCACGATAAACTTCCCTTAATCTGATTGCAAGTATGAAATCGATTCGCATTCATCGATGTTGCAAGAAATAGCTAAACAAACAATTGTATAGATCATCTGCACATAAAGCATTTATAACGCATCTTTTTCATCAGTTTCCTATTGTAGATCGCATATCTGAACATTATTTCTAATCTTTTATAACCAGTGTTGCTAAATTGGTTATTTGAAGTTTGTGATGGTGAATTATTTAAAGCAGATTGGCAAGTAGTTTGTACTGCTAAGCTAATGTTCCGAAATTCTTTTGCTTAGCTGAGAGGTTAGCAAAATGCCTTACAGTTTCTATATAACTTGATTTGTTGCAGCTGAATGTCGTTGTTTGCGGATTTTCAAGTTTCCTATCTACGCGTCTCGTATTGATGACGCCAAGAACGCAAGTTCTGCATGCTTTCGACAATCTTCTAAGTTTTACATAAGATTGGAATTGGCAGATGTTTGTATCTGCAAGGAACATATTGCAACTGATGTCTGGTTTATTCTAAGAGAATGTTCGTAATAATGAATGCAGGCATAATGGGTGTGTGCAGTGCTTTTGCATGCTTAAGGTTGCATTCAATACCTTCTTTAATGACCAACGTGAGTTGTGCGAATTTAAGACACGTGTTTGCTTGAACAAAGCAAGGGTCATATATTAAATTTCCAGTAGCTCTAATTCGTATAAATGCTATGTTTTGATTTCTAGATTACCGGAGAAAATAAGTGTATTCCAACGTGACCTTTCGTTTTTCAGATATTTGCCATGCTGTTAGTGTGATATGTAAAACCAGCAAAAATGATGGGAGATTTTCATACTCCAATTGATGACTTTGGATTCCCAGATGGATTTGGATATGGAGGAGTTGGGCCGGGTCCTGGCCCAGGAGGACAGGGTCCGGGGCCCGGTCCGGGGCCTGGCATGCCCGGGCCTCTTCAACAGCCGCAACAGATGTCCGGTTTGTTTTTATTTTTAAAATTCGTAGATTTTCTTGTAATTTTGATGGCATGGATGTTATCGCTTTACGCTTCTGTCTCGCATCATTTGACGTTTTCGTATTCACATAGCAGCTTTGTTCTAAAACAGATTAAATGCTTATTGAACGATGTAAGAGACTAAATCTTGTTAGAAGAGAGGCTCTGGGTCTAAGACTCCATAGTGTTTTTGGTGGAGGTCCTTGGTTTTGAGCGTCGAATGTAGTGAGATCAATGGCTGAGTAAAACATCCCGACTCACTCGCAGGTTTGCCCACGCTGGAGCTCACCTAAATCGTAGGAAACTGGCGGCCAAATGAGAACCAAACATTCTTGGAAATTTGACGTCATGGTTTGCTGTTAGCAAATTAAAAAACAGATTTCAAATTTTCTATTTAGTCACACATTTGGAATTATTTTCTCAAGACTGCTATTTGCATACAATTTTTTCAAATAGTTCTATTCATTATCTAGTGAACGGAAATTACATTATAGATACAGTATTTTATGGTTGATAACTTGAAGAAACGCAGGAAGAAAGTTGTTGTGTTTTGACATTGTTTTAGTAGATGTTTTTCGCTACCAGGCGTTAATACTTGCCTAAAACAGTGAAGAAGTTTTTTATTTTGTAAAAGTGTTAAGTGGTCTGTCTGATCTTTGAGTGTACACTGTTCTAGTTTACTGATTTGTTTGGCCAAACAAGCTGGTCTGACATTTGTTGTGACATTTTGCCATGGTTCAGCAGGGCTTTTCGCTTGACAGCCGTTACATTAGCTGCCTGCAATCAAGCTACATACATTAAAGAATACTGATCTTTGAGTTTGACCATAATACATTAGCACTATATGGACCCTGCTTTCTGTTTACAAAGATCCTGTCACACTGTATCGGGTAATTGTACTTACTTAGTGATGCGCACAGTTTAGTAAAGGTACCCAGCCATTAAGAGTAATATACCCGTCACCTAAAGAATGGATGGCTGAACATGCGACCAGCATAACGGATCGCTATTACTGCGAACAATGTTAACAATGCCAATAGCCAGTTGATTGTGTATTATTGCTGGTTGTGCGTTGCAGTTATTCAAGGACAATGAATACTGTTTCCTTGTATTGATACTTGAATCAAAACTTCGATGCGTTTGTAATTGTTGATGCGTTTCTTCGGGCAATATGTTCGCTTATAAATACGTTATTGATGGTAAGTGTTTTTGCTGTCGTTTTTAAGAAAGCCTTTCAATCAAACAAAACTGCCACTGTTCTTTGTTCAATTAAAGCACAAGCCACGCACTCGCTCATGTCTTTTCTAATTTTCAAATTTGCCGTTTTTCCAACAAGTCCTAAGTATTTTTTAAAACTGTTTTGTTCACCTGGTCAATGCCTTGAAATTGTTGCACTAGTTGCTTTCAAAAGACGAGAAAAATTAGTTTTGTTTTTCAAACAGCAAAGAACAGTGTGGATTTGTAGACCATTAAATCGTGTTTTAGACCATTAGGTCTAATTTTTGTTTAATTTTGGGGTCTCATTTGAAATTTGATTCTTTTCTTACAATACAAAGACAAACGGAGGGTTACATTAAAGAACGGCAGATAAGACTTTGCGATGACGTATTACTTTTTTAATAAATCAACGCTCTATGCAGTCTCCTTTTTTGTTGCAAAATGTGCAAATGTTTGGTCTATCTCGTATTTTTATAAAACCTGTCCTGAATTTTCCATTTGAGCAAAATCAAAATTATTTCACGCAGACCCGAGCATTGCCATGAGCATGGAGCAACACATTCAGCAAACGAACGACCGGCTTCAGTGCATCAGACGAGATTTGGCAACCGCTTCAGGGTTTCAGAGTGCAGCTACCGAGTTGATGGAATGGTGTGGGGACGCACGGGCATTCCAGCCGGCCTACGAACAAAATCTTATGTCGTGTCTAACGGTAAGCCCCTATTTAATTTTACTTTTTACAAAACATGTAATTTTCAAGTAAGTACTAAGCTTATGATTAGCAATTAGTTTCTCATCTTTTTTATTACTTTTACAACTTAAAGTTTCCGTAAAGTTTTATTAAAAAACAAACAACAAAGAGCCAGTTTTTAGAAACACAAAAACGCAACACAAGATAACTTGGAATAGAACACCTAATCGGTCAAAGGGATTTGTTTTTCCTTTTATATATGTCAATTGAACAGGGTGGAGGTGCCTAATCGTCAAAAAGAATCATTTCTATCTTATCTTTAAAAGCAAGATTTTCAAGCGGACGATTATCAGAGCTGTTTTCTTATCTCTCTGCTCGTATTAGGAGTGTTTCTTATGGCAGCGTAAAAAGGGGTTGGTCATCAAAAATTGCCCAGTGCTCAAGATTTCAATGTTTTTGCATATTAAAAATATATTAAGTAATATTCCAGTTGTTCCATTCCAACCACCCATGTTCATGTAAGGAAGGATTCAAAGCTGCGAAGTGAAGGGCAAAAAACAGCACTTGCAAGTAATCACTTGTCTAATTCTTCTTGAAAATCAGCGCAGGTTTTCTTTCAGCGCCGGGCACTTAGCGAATGTTGCAATCGGTCTAATGTGCTTTTTAGTTAAGGAGCTCTGTATGAGACCAAGAGGGTCAGACGTTGAAGCGTTGTGTCAACCTGTGCAAAGGACGGATCGTCTATACGAGAAGAGGTTCCTTGGAGAGGTTCCTCGGGCCTGGACTTGTATGTTTGAAACCAGGCTAGGGTGGGTAGACATTCCAGTGGATCAAGAATTTCCGCTTTGGCCTAATAACTAATGAAAACTCAAAGCTCCTTCCAGGTTGCCAGTTGGTAAAGGTATTGTTTGATCTAAATGGCATGACTTATGTATGTCATGACTGGTATTTGAACCATTTATTTAACTGAAATGACTTTGAATAACAGCACGTGTTTGAAAAAGCAGCATTTTCCCTTGAATTGGATAATCAGAAGCCCTTTTTGTTACTCATGTAGAGACCTTTTCCTTTATAAACATAGCAAAGCTTTCATTTCATCCTAATACTAAACGCCTTTTCATTCAGTTTTATGGTTGATTTTACTATTTTTATGGTGGACATGTAACTGCCCATCGTTGAAAATATTTACGGTGTTATCTAATTCTACCGTTACGGATGTGTGCAGTTTTTCCCACATTTCATAGGGTGCATCGTTCAAGACTAGGCACCCGCTAATGTCAACTGGTACTTCCGTTTCCATTATCAGGATCATTATGCCAATACCCCGTGATGACACTCAAACGAAAATCAGGTCAAAGACCCCATTGTAATCTGAACGACATTATTTAAACCTTTGAACATCAATACGCTTCAATACGCTACCATTTCTGAAATCATCTCAGCATGATCTAAATTTATTTGTATCCGGCACGTGGCTCTTGAATTTTTGTTTTGATAACCATGATCGCTATTTTGTTAATGTAGATTATTAATTGCGAATTACCTAAGTAGCTAAAGTCATTCCTTTGTGAGATCTATTTCTATTGGCTAGAAAGCTGTTTCAATTTGTTTAGCGTAAGACAGATATGACAAGAAAACGTCAAAAAATTTTATGTTGGCTGAAGACATCTTAAAACTAGCGAACTAGGCAATCTTCACCCAGAAAGCCCAAAAGAAAATTCTCACTGTCCTTTCTATTTCTCGGCAAGTTTTCATATGTAGCAAATATGAAACACCGCAATACGCCGAGAATAAACAACAATAAATACACGTAAATCAGTGAAGGCTAATATTTCGCCCCGGCATACAGGGCTTCATCAGAGCAAAAGTTTTCATTTGCCTGATTCTTCTGTTAATTTTTCCATATGGTTTGCGAGGCTTGAAAAAGAATTTAAAATGTTTAATGTATTATAGTTCGGTCGCGAATTTTCAAAATTTGGTCGGTGTATACTAATATAGGTTTACGAAATCAACCTTCGAAATTTGGCTAGGGAAGTTCCATTTTGCTTGACTCTGTTTTGTACAAGAACAAAATGTAAGACGATAAACCTCTTATCATTTTGAGTGAATATTGTGCAATGTTTGAAAATCCCGAACGATCTTCTATCCAATGTCGTTTAGCAGCAGTTTTAATAATTAAAGAGAAGAGTTGAGAAATCCATTGAATATTCTTTGGAATGTGTCATTTAGCGTTGCAGCAGAGCAGTACGAATTTGCAAGCAGGTGGAGGCGAGTTTCTAGATTTTTGCTTCTAGCCTCTCGCTTCATATCAAACCACAAGGCCAAACAAACATTGACACACGCTAATTTGATTAATTTGATTAACTACAATTTGTTTTGGGAAATATCTCATACTTTTATGTGCGAAATTGGAGAGCCAAGCCAGATGGAAAACTGGCATTCGGATAAAGCGCAACTTTTATCACGTTAAATGCACCTACCTTGTTTTTTATTGAAAAGCAAAATTTGCAAACTTTTAAGGTTAATGTCGGCAACAGGGCAAAACCTGAAACTCCAGTAACTTAAAAATCAATTTAGCAATCGAAAAGCAACTATATTATTTATCTTCTGTCCAAATTAAATTATTCATCTTCCGAAATTCTAACGTTGTTTTATTTTGAAATCAACATAACAAGTAGCGTCAATATTAATTTTTTTTTCTAGATTTTAATGTTTGATTCATCGACCAAATTTGTATTGATAAATTCTTTTTGCTCGTAATTCATGCTTTAAATTTCCAAAAGACATCATTTTCTACCTATCTATATTAGCTCAATCCGACTCAAGACATCCTGTCATTTGATTCAACTTTCCTTTTTTATGATCTTATATTCCAAAGAACTCTGATTTAATATTGTGATTGCAAACCTGATTTAGATTGGATCGCTGTAGGAGCTCGATTTTTTTCAGTCACGCGTCTTTCAATTATAGGACACCATTTAGCTTATTGAGACTATTCGTAAAACTCACAAGGTTTTGTATTTATATCAATTTTTACTATCAATTTTAGGTCGTTAACAAATGTGCTGCAGCTCCTGGCTTTGACTTGGATTTAGGCAAGTCTTTATATATATTTACGATTTGTTTGTCAGTTCGTTAGATCTCTAAACACTGTTTTGATATGCGTAGAAACCAATGAAGCCCCGTTCAGAACGGCTGTTGCCATTGTATTATGCTAACAGGTATTTCAAGTGACAGTGAGAGGCATTAAATTGCCATAGAGTTACAGCCTCTATGTTTGTTGGTTGTTGTTAATTGGCAGTTATGACTTGTAAAACACCCTAATAAATTTGAATACCATAATAAGAAATAAAGTTTTACCTTATTTCTCCTTTTCTCCTTTCTTTCTGTTTCTAAGCTGTCAGCCATCGTTGCTTGTATCTAATTCCACATTTGTTTGCCTGTAATTGATGTAATTGAATGTTTAAACCTCTCTGTATTACTGTTCCATGCTGATCGCACGGTAATTTTATCTAGTATTATTTTGATCTACATCGTCAGGTTTTGTCTAGCCTGTTGTTACAATTATTTACTAATTATGATCATTATAATTTATGATTTGGTATGGAAATGATTCGTCGTTGATATTATGAAAAGTTCCCCTCTTTGACTTTTTTCCTCTCTACCTTCTGTTCTACAGGGTACCGCCTCCTTGCAATTTGTGCATCACAAAGAGAAAAATTGTCACCAAAATCTGCAGGTAACTATTAGTTTCATGGATATGGATTCGGGGTAGGGTCGCTGCTTAAAAGACAATTAGCTGTTGCATGCATTTTGGGGATAAATATAATGATAGTCCAGAGAACTGCTTCAAGAACTAACTATGTTGATCGTTTCATTGAAAATTTATTGTACTTAAGCCGTTTCTCCTCGAGTAATCTGCCTTTCCGCACACGTTTGAAAACAGCTGCAATCTTGACGCGCAGATGAAAAATTGGAGAGAAAAACGACCTTCGTCGCTGACGCATTCAAATAAGAATGATTTCACATATTTGAAAGCTTGCTCGCTCCTCGTATATTCGATGTATACTTTTACTTTCGATAAAGTGTTGTTGTTATTATTTTTGCTATTGATATTAGTGTTTAAGAGAGGATCTTTATTGTAGATACCGAACATAAAAATAACAAGAATACTCTGCCTGTTTTGTTCGCTTTTTATATTTTCGTTTTTTTCTTTCTTAGCTATGCTTTCGTTGTGGTGCGAAGAGCTTGGCAGGCTGCTGTTGCTAAGACACCAAAAGAGGACTGGAGACCAGAAACCAATGCAATTCAATCAAAACCCGAACAAAATGGCCCCGGCACCAGGACGAGGGTAACCATTTTCTGTAGTTGATTGCATAATTTAGAATCGCGTGGTGTTTGATGTAACAAATGTTTCGATGACCTGAGAAATGTTCCCTCCCCTTTGCCAACCCACCTCGTTTTTTCGCTGTTCAGCAACATGAATGTATTTCAATAGCACAGCTTTTGTCTACTCCGATTTTGTCGAAACTTCACCATTTTAATTGGTTCTCTGTTTTTGAAAAGACTAGATGCTTTCACATGTTCAAGAATATTAAGCTACAGTTGAGAAAGCAAACATCTGCTATTTTTCTCAAAACTTTGAGTGTTTTCGCTCAACTGTCGTTGGTTGAAAATTATACAGTAGAGAATAACGATAGATTTATTCTGTAAACGCAAATTTCTTCAAACATCTGTCGGAGCCTTGGTAGCTTAATTTTTTCGTGAAGGGACCTTTTCAGAACAGAACAGGTCGCTGCTTGCGTTGTCATCTTGATCAGAAGAAGGAGAGATCACCAGGTTTCCAAAGAAGAACTCGCTCGGTTTCCAAAGGAGAACTCGCTTGATTTCCAAAGGAGAACTCACTTGATTTCTGCCGGGATGTTTCTCAGTTTCTATGGCCAGTAGGCATATTATTTGTTCATGGTCCAAATCCTCGGTTATATTCCCACCCAACTCTTCTCTGCTTAACAAGCTCTCGCTAAAAGGATGAGCTCGCATTCCTGAAGTCGTTAATATTTCTGAAGTTTACTGATCAGATTTGATTTCTTCCACAGGGACTCGACAATCGATTGGCAGCCAACGAGCCAGCAGCCATCAGTGTCTGTGGTTGCAACAGTATGGGGTTCAACACCAACAAACACTGGGGAGCCAATGATGGGTGCTGGAATGAATAATGGCATGTCTCCAGGGATGCAGCCACAGTACTCGAACATGAACCCTCAAAATGGCCCCAAACAGTACCCTATTCAAGGTATTAGAATTATCTGTTGTATTTCTCTTTGGTTAGATCAGAGAATGGTGACCAGCTATCAAGGTATTTAAGTATCAAGTTAACAGGCTGTTAAGATTTGTTTGTCATATCGTGCTGGCTGATGTTTCAATGATACATGTTAAGTCTTGAGCTGGCTTTCAAACTCTGCATACTCCTGTGTCGTTTGAGGTCAGCTTTCAAAAGTTCGTTTTGGGTTGATCACCAGGCCGCATATTCGGGTGCATATTTTCCATATACCTTTTCTAGACATTAAAACTTCTCTCCAAAATATAAAAAGGTTTAAGTGTACTGGTTAAAAACTTTTTATGAATTTTATGAAGGAATTCTTGAAACTGTGTGAAAAGATTTTTAAAAGGTTATGAATGAAGAACCGAATGCAGATTTCCACAATCCGTCCTTACCATCATCAGTTTTGGTCCGTATAATCGTTTATAAAATCATTGCGAACATATCAATGGTCGTTAAGGATGCAGGTGAATTATCATTTGCAATTTTGGAAAAGGAGGGTTTCAAACAAAAACGTTGGAAAAATATTGACGCTTGCCTTGAACCACGCGGGGCGGGGAACCCTGTTTCATTTTAGATTAGTTGGTAATTTTTTATTTTTATTTTTTTTACAGGGTTCCCACCTCAGACACAGAGCATGCGCAATCAACAGATGAATAATATGCAGCCGATGCCCAACATGGGGGGCATCTACAATAACCAATATTGCCCGGAGCCAAACACCCCCCAGGGCAACCCTTACTCCTACCGTCATGGGCAGAATCCAAATAACCCCAATGCTGCAGCTGTTGCAGCGGCTGCTGTTGCTGCGGCTGCGGCTACCGCTACGGCCACGGCAACAGCAACAGCAACGTTGCACATGCAGGAAAACCCTGAGCAAAGTGAGTAAACTGATTTATTTCATTTCGGCGTTAAGAATTGCACCAAACAACAATTGTATAGTTCACTCATTGTCCCATTTGTTTTGCTTTCAATGCACTTGTAGACCATAGCCAATTTGTTTCTTTTGCTGTTCTCAACCCTTGGAGGTCGCCTACTTCCCTCTGCTATGATGTTCAATCTTGATTCCTCCTTTGAACGAAGATTCTGTACATCCATCATGTTTTGTTAATTGGTTGTCAAGGAAATTTCAAGTGCTTTTCAGCACTTAGGCTTGAACTTTATTCATTAACGCTGAACAGCTACGTAATAAGTAGATAGCTTTCTGATAAATTTGAAACTTTAACAGAACTTTGTGAGAGTGCGCTTGTAATTGTCTTAAGCTATTTGAAATTTATTTACTCCATTCATCTTTGAATAGATGAATTCTATAACAATGGTGATTATGCGTTGCAAGGCCAGACACAGTTCCAGGCTCGAGGCATGACACCAAACAGCATCCAGCGACCGATGATGAATAAAGGAATGTACCCAGGTTACATGGCGCAGAACCAGAACGGACCGTACATGCAGCAACAGCAGCAGCCCGCACCAGGTATGAGCCCCCAGATGCGTGGCATGATGCCTAGGTACCCGAATCCACCCGGCATGAAAAGACCGGCATCGTCAATGTATGGACAAAACTTGATGAGCAATGGTCCGCCCATGCCACAACAACAGCAGCAAAATCCGCAAGGGAATTATCCACCGTTTCCAGCACAGGTCAAGCAGGAACCGAATTTTCCTCCGCAGTACCCGGTATGGTATCATCATATCACTCATTTCGGGAATGATATGACAGTTTGGGGCAATATTGAGAAATGTCACATCATATAATTTCAGACAAGGCGATTATGACCGAGAAAAATTCTATCCTTTTCTGAAATATTAAACTATCATCATTTGGCAATCATTTAAAATATATATACTTAGGAAGCAGAAGCTTAGCCACGTCCTTAGTAATGTTTTGCTCGGCGATTGCATCCTTAAAACTGTTTGTTTCACCTTGTAGCAACCCCCCGGATATGGCAGGACTCCTCCCTCATCAGGATACAATGGACAAATGCCGCAAGGGCAAATGGGAAACGTTGGACCAGTACCTAATATGGGTAATATGGGGATGCCACCTCAGTATAGTAGAATGGCGATGACCCCAGGAGTACAACCAATTACATCACAACGCCGGCCCAGTACTTTACAGTACCAACCATCACCACAAAACCAAACGTCAATGCCAGGGAATCCTCCTGGCTCGGGAAACCGGTATATGCCAATGTGTGACAACTCAGGAATGCAAGGACCGGTTGATCAAAAACCAATCATAGACCCGATGGGGATGCCCATGACTCATATGAAACCTTCAATGAATAACTGTAATTCGCCCATGATGGATATCAAACCTCAAATTAGTATGTATTCGTCATTTCTTTATTATTATCCGCAATTTCAATTTAAGCAGGTCCCTTCATTTTTACCGAAAACCACTTGGTAGCCGTCTAGACTTGGCAGCCGTCTAGTAAATTAAGTATCTTATCTTCACTTAACCTGTGCGCTCTCTCTTTCTCTTTGTGATATTCGCAATCAAGGAACCAACTTCCTGCTTTTAATCTGTTTTACTAAAACTCACTGATTAAAAATTGACCGTCATACTTTGTCGCAGAATTTTGACCGCTTATCCAACTTTACCAAAAGTTATCTTCAGAGTTCATACAAATCTGCATATGCCTGTCCTTGTTAAGATGTCTAAATCTGGTCTTAATTCCTTTCAGAGCAAAAAGACTGCCTCAGGCTGACTTTCCCGGTGCCAAATGGCATTGTCCTACAGCCATTCCGATTAGAGCACAATCTCGCAGTCAGCAATCACGCCTTCAGTCTCAGAGCAACAATTTACCAAACTTTGATGTGCAGGTCTCAATTCATTCTTCAAGTCAATCTTTTTGTTTGCTGGCTCTGTCATTGCAACTTCTTGATCTTTGTTAAGATTAAACATCCACGCCCTTAACTTTTAATCCCTTTTATCTTGTCATTTCCTTGCAATGGCTAAGCTGCGCATCTTTTTTGAACGATTTTTTTCATGTGAACAAAATATCTCAAATTGTAGGCCTGATTTAGAGCTCCAGTTTAAATGCTATCATCACGAGGACAAGAGCATGACAACAAACTGGCCCGCATCTGTCAGTGTGAGCGTCAATGCCACACCGTTATCGATCGAAAGGGTTTGTTTTCGTTTTCTTTTGAGTCATTACAAAAAGCTCTTCATTTTGTTTGATCCATAATTGAACCTAATCAGAATTATTCCACGTGTTTCTAAAGGCCAGCCTATATTGTAAATTCCTTCACCAGTCATTAGCAGATAAGCCTTTATATATATTTGATGAACTGACATCTGTTTACATTTCCTTATTTCAATTCAATCCTATTAATGAGGTATGGCGCATGCTCAGAATTAACATGGATAGTTTCGTCAGTTTTGCTTATCAGAAGAAATAAGTCGACTATCGAATAGCAGTTTCTAGAAAATTAACGATCACATTGGCAACAGTCTTGAGGAATGTCATCGCAAAAAGAATTCTTAGCTACCAAACGTATACTGCACTTTGTTCCTACACTTTTCCCCCACCCCCACCCCCCGGTTTATTGGCTGGAGAATGTTTAAACATTCGTCTGTACTCTGCCCTATCGTTTGGTTAAGCAAGAATATTAAATGGAAGGAATTTCTTTTTAGAAATATTGGTAGGAATCTTGCTACTTAGAACTTTATTTGATTAAGCAAACTTTAAGAACGATATGTAAATTTGAATTTGCTTCAATTTTAAGTAGCCGTATCCTCTTTTGAAGTCTAAAAATTCAAATTCAGCACCGTAAAACTGGATCGGTCTCGGCTGTTTTTTTTAATCAACTTATTTTTTACGAGCAGGGTGACAGCAGGGCATCCCACAAGCCATTGTTACTAAAAAACGTGTGCAAGCCTGGACGGAACACAATCCAAATCACTGTCTCACAGTGTTGCTGTGTAAGTCATATTCTCTTTTGTAAAAAGAAGATTTTTTGGGCCTGTGACAAGTTTAGGCCCTTTTTCATTTATGATTTGATTTTTTGTAAGCAGTGCTTAAAAGCATCCTAACCTGTCGATTGCTACCCTAAGAAACCGTTGACACTAAGTTATACTTAGGTTTTTTCTAAGAAATGTTTTATGTGTAGTATGAAATATGATGTTATTTCAATTTTTTCCTGTAGTCTCATCTGTTCGTCCTGCAACTCGTTCATCGCCCTTCGGTCAATTCAGTTTTACAAGGTTTGCTCAAGAAGCGACTGCTACCCGCAGAGCATTGCATTGCAAAAAGTAAGTAGCAATCACTTTTGTTCCAGTTCTACTCTAATGAACAGATTTCCCCCTAGGGGTGAATTTGAAACAACTTTTGCTAGTCACCTCTGTGCTTATGCATCCTGAAATTAGGGACAATATCAATTTGTAGCACCATTCACCTGGAACATGATTTACACGAACACGAAAACACAGTAGTTATTTGCAGGAAACTTTATTTCTGACCATAAAACTCTGAATCTTGAAAAATGTATTAGAAATTTCAAATCTTGCACCTTCTAGTTAAAAGACATTTCCAAATGACTGCCGTAAACGGACAAACAATTATGAACGGAGAAGACGGTGTTGAGCAAACTGCGATCAAAGTCTCCCTGAAATGTCCGATCACGTTTCGAAGGATCGTCTTGCCTGCTCGTGGTCACGACTGTAAACATATTCACTGCTTTGATCTCGAATCCTACCTGAAACTCAACGTCGAAAGAGGGCTGTGGAAGTGTCCTGTCTGCAGTAAGAACGCGGTGCTTGAAGGCCTGGAAGTGGATCACTACCTGTGCCAAAGTCTCCCTGAAATGTCCGATCACGTGTTCGTAGGATCGTCTTGCCTGCTCGTGGTCACGACTGTAAACATATTCACTGCTTTGATCTCGAATCCTACCTTAAACTCAACGTCGAAAGAGGGCTGTGGAAGTGTCCTGTCTGCAGTAAGAACGCGGTGCTTGAAGGCCTGGAAGTGGATCACTACCTGTGCCAAATTCTCACAACACTAGCTAAGTACGTGTACTGCCTAAATTCTTTTTCAAACTACGTTTCAAATCTGTCATTTTAATTGCTATGATTGAAGAACAGTCACCAAGTCGGTCAACGAAAGCGAAGACTGCTCGTTCTTTTGACGTATTATTATATCTTTTTACATCTTTTTAGGACTGATGTAGAAGAAGTAACGATAGATTCAAGCGGCTCATGGAAACCTGTGTCGGTGAAAATGGAAAAACAAGATGATGATGGTTCTAACGGTAAGCTATTGTCCCAGTCATTCTATCATTGATCCATTTTTTTTATTTTCCAGTTATTTGTCAGACCATCAACTTTCATATTTTGTATAAAAAAATGCCCGGCTCTATTGTAACACCAAAGGTCTTTTCTGACAATTTTGGGCATTTGTATGCATACCTATAAGATGTAACGACTTTTCAATTGATCGATGAATATGATTTATCACAGGGCATCCATCAAAGCGACTAAAATCGATGTCACACGACTCGCGGACACTCCAGTCACCCAACGGTGGCCAACCGCGCACACCTTATTCACAACAACAACCACTAACACCGCAGAACCTTCCAACAAGTCCCGTCAATCGGGCTGTGAACACCCCTACGAATTCTCAAGCGCCTTCCCGTACTCCTCAGTCACATGTGATGGTGTCAGGAGCTCCAACTAGTGATACGATGGGCCCTCCACTCTTTCCTCAGACATCTAGTGGAATCCCCACTTCACAAAATGGAACTAAACAACACAGCAATGGCCTGTCAGGATCTGGAAACGACCCTCTAAAACAATGTAAGTCACACGATTCTTAGCTTTTGTTGATTATAAAACATCTTTTAACTGTAAACGCATTGTAAAATTTAATCTTTTTTTTAATCTTCAATTTCATCTCTTTCATTAATTAACTAATTGTTTTATATTTGTAATTATTAATTGTTCATTTTTAATTGCTTTTTATTCTAAATTTTTGTTAAGTAGGCCTAAATTAGCTTGTACACAAATTGTAAATAGACAGCTATATTATACCCGCCTACTGTAAAAAAATTGATTACCTTTGTTAACCTTTCTATGAGTGCCCTTGGCATTCTGGGAACCTCATCTACCTCTCTCTCCGACATGCTACATCAACTCAATTTTGACTCAAATCAAACTAAATCCATCTTGATGAAACTCATGAATATTCTATCCGCTGCACCTACTATATCTTCTGTCGTTGAAACAAACCATGACCATGGCTAAGCCCCGAACTAATTGACTTTTAAATATTGTAATGCAGATAAGCCAATTATATGATGCCTGTAAAAGCGAGTCGTATAATTGTAAATTTAAAATGTATTCAATGAAAATGAGATGTTTAAAAAAATTATTATTATTATTATTGTTATTATTATTATTATTATTATCAAGGAACTGAGCCCTGCCTATAAACGCGTTACCTTTGTTAACCTTTCTATGAGTGCCCTTGGCATTCTGGGAACCTCATCTACCTCTCTCTCCGACATGCTACATCAACTCAATTTTGACTCAAATCAAACTAAATCCATCTTGATGAAACTCATGAACATTTCTATCCGCTGCACCTACTATATCTTCTGTCGGCGAAACAAACCATGGCTAAGCCCCGAACTGATTGACTTCTAAATATTGTAATGCAGATAAGCCAATTATATGATGCTTGTAAAAGCGAGTCGTATAATTGTAAATTTAAAATGTATTCAATGAAAATGAGATGTTTAAAAAAATTTATTATTATAGAATAAATTAAGCCTTCAACCTAAGCGTGCGAAGCTTGAAGAAATTTCCTTGCATGTTTAATTTGACGGAGCTTGCTCATTCCTCCTTTGCAGCAAAAGAGAAAGTTTCGACAAGTTCGCTAGGCTCGTCAGATTCGCTTCGAAAGTCAGGGACATCTACCAACAATTCGAAATCGAATGGCAGTGTGAGCGATTCGACCGATCTGAATCACGGCAAAGACCAGTGCAATTCCGAAACTGATATGAACAGCTCGTATCTGAATCTCGAAAACATTTTCGAGACGGGAGGCGAAAACAACGAAGAAGGGAGCTTGGAGGTAAGTTCCGTTGACACTTTATTAAAGGCACAGCTCAAAATGGACTTATTCTTCATTCCTGTAATTTTTTAAATGACACAGAATGCCTCTTAAAAATTGTTTTCGCCAAACTTTTATCTGCTTCTGCAATTTTTCTTTCGCTTGAACGGCGCATTTACTTGCAGGCATGTGTACTTATTCAAAGCAAAGTTTTATCCTGTCCTTGCTTCCATAACTCTTTCTACCTATCTACTTTCAAGGCTACAATCATTAAAGCTTGATCCTGTTTCACTCTCTTCTTGGCCTTTTCCTCTCTTTCCTTGCTATGGCTTTTGCTCCACATTCGTCCTCACCAGGACTGACACTAATGTTTTTGATTCAGTACTCTGAAGTCTTCTATTTTCTTCTATTTTCTTTGAAACCAAACCTTGACAGTATGTTTCTTTTTGGCCTAGGTTCTACCAGACAACTTGGATCCAGCTGAGCTTTTATCTTATCTGGGACCGCCCGATTTACCGAGTGAAGATCTTCTCTCGATGCTGGAGTAGGAAGTTTTAGCTGTTGTCAAACATTGCAAGTTAGATCGGATTGGGACATCACTCCCCCGCTCCCTCCTCCCCCTAAATGGGAAAAACATGACAGGGAAAAACATCTTGTTAAAATGTCTCTGCATTCTACCCCCACGCCCTACATGCCTCTTCTTTGCCACTATCCAGCAACCTTTAATTAAACCTTAATACCACCCCGCTCTGTCTGAATCACAAATGTGCATCGCAAGTGAAAACTCTCAATCTGATTCGTGCAATTTTTTAAAAACCTTGACAGATTTCTCGCCTTCCAGCAATTAGAGATTGTAGTGTCATATTTACCATTTTATACCATATATATCGCTCATGTCGTATCGCATATTTAAACTAGAGTTTTAATATATTTTGTTTGAGTATCTTATTATATTTCGTAGTTGTAGAAATAGTCTGTTTTTGTAGCTGTCACGAAATGGATTCAATAAACTAAACAACTTCCTTTGTAGCATGGTCGTAAAAGTTTTATTTTTATTTATTCGACCTGTTATATAGATTTGTTGCTATATGTTGCAGTGGTATTTTTTATTTCAAGGGCAATATATGGACTACGACGATTTCTCTGACTACAGGCTCCTTTATAGTGTGTTATTTACGATCAACAATAAACTCGTTCACTAGCGCTTCTCTCCCAATTACAGTAAGTCATGGTTTCAATGTGGAAGGCTTTCTAGCAGATTGTTGGGGGTTATAGTGTCTTCCTTGTCCCTTATCAACTCTTGCCACTATCTGTGTCCCAAAGGGTGCTCCCCTACTCATTTTCAATTCAGTTTAAGCCAGTCTCGTATACGGGGCAAACCAGATTTTGTCGCTTATGCTCGCAATTCCTGTATATATTTACAATTAACTAAGGCGATTCAATAAGAACGGGCTAGATAGATTTTTGGCGTCTATACCGGTGTAAATTTAGTGAACATGTAAGTTGTTCTTTTAAAGAACTTGTATTTTGACCAACTGTCTTGGTCTCGTATTAAAATGGTTGTTATATTACCATCTGCGGTGACATCTTTACCTTTTATGGACGTAACCATATATAGTAAAATAGTGACACGTTTAGGTGTCAAGGCTATGAAACGAGGTATAAAATGTTTGCGTCAGTCTTTTCTGGGGGAATCGTTTACATAGAAATAGTTGCTGATGTGAACATTTTGGTAAAATAACTACATAGAAAATTTTAATGCTATCGGCTTTCCTCTTCCAGTTGGACAAACCAAGAAATATAAATGAAGAGGATCGCTTATGATTGTGAGAGTAACTATAAAGTATCCAATATGGCGATGCAGTTTTGTTACAATTTAGACTTCTGATTCCAAGTATATCAAACAGAGGGCTTCGAATTTTCTTTGTCAAAATTTATTTTTAGGGGGCGGGGGGCTTCCTATTTTATAAAGAACTCCAGGACAAGTTAGCCGACATAGACACCTTATGAAAATGAGCTATGCATCCCCCCCCCCTCCAAATTTATTTGTGATGATAATGTAACGTTGATTGTAAAATGCCCCCCCCCCCCCTTGAAACTCTCTTCATCTGACATTGAGGTCTAACGTGAATCGAATAACACATCATCAAGGATCTGATCTGTACCACAAACCCCCCTCCCCCCAAGTTGTTCCTTTTGTCATTTGCCGTATTTCTACGCCCGTTTTTCAATAATTAAAAATTCATAAGAATGCCCAGGAATCATTTGAATTTACGGTGTGTGAACTGCATTGAAGGCCGTAGATCATTGTAACAGACAATCGTCGTAACATACAATCGTCGTAATTGAAAATATGTCCAAAGATTTTAAGGGAGAATACATGTTGATACATGTTCGTAGTTGGAAATATGGTAAACGTGGTAAAACTTAGCATCGTCGCAACAAAGGAACACGTTTTTATTAGAGAAGTCATCTCTAGCTTTATATATTTATTTGAATTTTTGTCACGTGTAATCGCTAGTAATCGGTTACTAAAATGGTGGGAAACTCTGCTTACTCCGCCTCTCCAAATGATTCGCCCGACCTAAAACATTTTAAGCAAAACCAGAAAATGCGCGGATGGTGTAAATTCTTTTTTGAAGCACTTTCAAATCTAAGGATATCACAACATGACATCTCAGGTTAAGATTGGAGAAAAGTCCCTCCTGTTTGAATACCCCGAAATAATCTTAACCCAACTCCCCCTCTCTCCGTTCTAAGCGGCTTTGGGGGATTCGCAGAGTTTCGAAATTGGAATTGTGAGTTACCGATATGAATTATTAGGGCCCATTTTAATAGAAACTAAGTTGATTGAAATATTAGATATCTTCGTATGTATATTCTTTGTTAGTTATTAATATGTATATCCAGCTGCTATTTTGTAAGAAATATGTTTTGAAAATCTATTACCTTGTCATCGATCTAAAGTGTTTTGCTTCTCGAGAAAAGGGCAATGCGAGGGACAGTCGGCTGTGATTCTTGCAGCAAACCGTAGAATGGTGCACCTAGCAAAAAGTAATAGTACACATTAGTCCTTTGTTTGGTCCTTTGAATAAAATGAAACTTCTGTAGCAAAAGCCAAAATAGATGGACTTGGTAAACACATCATTTTAATAGAAAGTAAAAAGGCTAGGAAATATGAAGTGACTGTATCTAGCAAAGGGATTTCTTGGAACAAATTTACTTCAACACTGTCATTAAATTAGCTACCCAGAGTTTAGAGAACAGTCACAAAAAATATCATTTGCTGAGGGTACAGGACAACATTTGAATAAAATATTGTATATTTAGCGTTGTATAAAATAAGTTCTTCAGTATATTCGTAAATAGCAGGCCTCCATCAGCTGCAAATTGTCATTGAATTCAACCTGCTTTAACAAATGAATATGTATTCGCGCACCGTAATCTCATGTTTTGCCACATTTTGCGTTCATATAAATTGAATCTGAAAGACTCCCCGGGATATCTTTTTAATTTTTCACTTGAATTATACATTAACGCCATTTGCAAATCAACCAGCTAACCAAGGAATAATTTATGACAATGATAAATTCTTAAAGAGGAGAAATCTGTAAAATCCGCCAGATGTTGTTTTTCCAATCAGTTTATTCAAAGCATTTTGATGACTGGACAATTTCTGTGAGAGTAGAAAATTTTTGCGCGTAGCATCCTGCGGGTAGGATCACTGATCTAAAAGTGACTTAAAATCAGCGAGTAAGAGGATGTTTTCTCAGCAGCTCCCAAAAATAAAAAAACATCTATTTAACAATATGAGTGAACATTCTTTGCGGAATGTTCTCAAGCCTGTAGTCAAAGCAAAAATCTATTAACTTTCGAGACAGTTTCAAGTGTAATATTAAGCACGGGGGAAATTGCATTCCAAGTGCGCGTAAAAATCACAGGATGCTAAATTTTGTTAAAGATGATGATAACGAAATGCATAAACAAGTTTAGGCTGGCGATAACTACTCTTTGACTTGAACCAAGGCATTGAAATGTTTCAAAACTTCTGAGATTTATATCTGTTGCTATTTTTTATCAAAATAAGAAACTTGTTTCAGCTGTAATATTGTTTCAAGATTGTATCAGGAAAACCCGCAGCACAAGCGCAGAGTTCTGCGTGTTTACCGTGGTTTCAAATGTTTCTGGCAATGGTTGAAGTATCAAGAAGTAGCACGTGTAATTATTTATGGTCAGCACAAGGAAACATTAACTTTTAATCAACCTTTGCTGGTGCAGAATTTAAAAATGGCTTTGATTGAAAAAATCTAACATTTAAGACATGCTTAAATTTAAGGCCTAAATAACTCACAGGGTGATAAAACCTTTAAAAACGTTTACTTACAATGCTCATAGCGAATCATCGACTGTTCCAAGACGTCCTAATGATAACGATAATTACCTAATGTCTACTGCTATGAATATTTTAGAACAGCCATTTCCTTGGCAAAAACCGAAACAGCAAGTAAATTACTGAAAATATCTTCTTGCACGCAGCCTTAAGGATTTAGCATCTTTCATTCACCGACAAACTTCACGACAAGTTCTTCACAATCACCGACACAAAGTGCTGACGCCATTTCAGCAAGCGCGGGAAATCAGGAATAGGACTATTGTAGATTACAATGCCGTAAGATGCTAATTTTTTGTAGAAAGGTTTAATGGCTGGAACCCTTTTAAACATAATACCCAGTGGTGTAGTGCTATCAAAATGACAAGAGTGGCTCTTGCAAATAATGTTACGAAAAACAATAGCAAAAGTAGAAATTTGCCAATTTTCTGCCTCAGCAAGGGGGTCTCCATGAGCCCACTGAGGTAAATTTTAAACGGAAAGGTCAATGTATACCGGCGTTAAATAATGAAAATGCATTCTTAACTTTTGATGTTATTTTTTATTCACTAGATAGTGACTACTTAGGATATTTACACAGAAGTTTTTGGCATAAACAACAATGTTAGGAGATTTTCTGAAAGTTCTTTCAGTACTTGATTTCATAAGCTGACGACTGACTCATCAAAGAATTTGCCAGGATAAGAAATTCTTCTTACCTCTTGCAGGGATGGCTCCACGTGGCTTGACAAACCAAGACTGACACTATTCTACATGGGTAGCATCCAATTTCTATAGACTATTCTTTCATAACACTTCAGAAGGTGCCATCTGGCAAGCTTTAATACTATTTATCATCAAAAGGCACTCAAGGGACTTTATAAAGCATGAATTTTCGTGCAGCATTGATTTTACTTAGGCCCTGTGTTTGAAGATTTGGAGGTGCATTAATCTCTAGAGAGTTTTGCAATGCCTACCAGCCTTTTATCTACTTTTGTGTTTCTTTTGCAATTGTAAACGTGTGCTGCTAACCCCAATTTTGTACACTTTTGAGGATTCGCATTTGAAACCAAAGTACGAAGTGCTTGCGAAAAAAGTTTGAAAAAATTTGAAAATTCTCAGCGATAAAGAGTTTATGACTCTGCGAGTCTCATTTTTCAAATACAAGTTACTGAGACCCCGTTTACACTGTCCCGGGACAATTTTGTACCGTTACGGTTCGCAAGTGTTTACACTGTCGCGGTTCCAAATTGTTCCGTTTAGCCGTTCCGTTTACACTGTACCGGTACGACCTTAATTTAATGGTAGAACATTGTTTAGAAGAAGCTGTATTTAGTCAACCAAGGCTTTTATTTTGCCGCTGAAGTCAACAATCGAATTTTTATTGTGAGTTAAAATGGAGCGGAAGGCCGATTAAAACTTTACTTGGACGAAAGACAAGATGGCTTTAATTTTCAGTGTTATTTTAGACTACAAAACTGCCAAGTTCAATCAAGGCTTGGACTGGGAAACACTACAAGCCTTTTCTGTGGTCGTCTTTTCTTCAGAATTCCCTTTTCTTCAGAATTTGAGAACGTAGTTACGCCACAATCAAAGCCTCGATTACCTGAAACAGCCATACAAAAGACCTCTTTGTGAATCCGTGACAAAATCGTCTCGGATAGGTGTTTACACTGTCCCGTTCAAAAACGGAACCGTGACGGTACAAAATTCGTTCGCTTTCAAAGCAGGGTCAAAACTGTTCC
The DNA here is from genome assembly GCF_013076305.1 of Rhopilema esculentum. Next base: position 792,313 of record NW_027018659.1, read on the forward strand.
GGATAGCAGAGCAAAATCGTCACGGTTCCACAGTGCTAGTGTAAACGCAAGGGCGAACCGCGACAGTTTTGTCACGGTTCCAAACTTGCACGGAACAGTGTAAACGGGGTCTGAGTTTCAAAGTCTAGTTGTTTAGAAAACGAGTGGCTGTTTGATGTTATTCTTAAAATCTTTCATGTTCTCTTTCCATTTTACTTCGGTATCAATTGAGTTTCGCAATTGGACCCCTGTATAATCGTTGGAGTACTGTAATTCCAATATTTGCTACTATTGTTAATATTCTGCAACGAGCCTTGCCTCTTTTTAATCGCTTTATGCCAAATTACACCCTTATAACGACGGGGTAATTTGGGTGTTGCATAACTGATTAGCTAAGCCATTACATTACATTACATTACATTAGGTTAATCCTGTCCTCTATCACCAGTTTGTTTATTCAAAGCGGTTAATCCTGTCTTCAAATCGGGCATAATCGTCAAGGGTCCCTTTTTCTAGCTTTGGAAGTTGCATTAATCCTTTCCCTTTCCATATCAATACTAAATGCAGCAATACTACATTACTTCGTTCTATTTGGTTATGATACAAGCGAAATCAGGCACCCCCTTCCCTCGTAAATAATCTTCAATTGGTCCTTTCACTCTCTCCCCGGTATGAAGAAGCAGCAAATACAAATGAAGACACAATAACTCTCTGAGTGAAGTTTAATGCATTTGCCATTCTTATAAACTTAAATCTGATGCATTAGTTACTAATAATCCACAACGTATGAACCAAAGCGTGTACAATATCAAAACAAGCACATTATCATGAATAATTAAGCATAAATTAAGGAATCTTCATTACATCTAAGTATTACAAGTTCACAATAATAGTCAAATGGCACAAATGTACGTAAAAAACAGTTTACAATTTAAAATGATTGTTGCTTAGGAGAAGGTAAGCCCAGCTTCAGAATAAACATTGTAAACCTTTTCCAGTGCCACGATGTATGCAGCAAGTCGCAAGTCCAGACCAAGATTGTACTCTTGGGCACATCTCATGATTTGCTGAAAGATAGAAAATAAGGCGTGCACAATTCAAGAATAATTTGTAATCAATATTTCAACCTTCATCAAAATGCTTTTTAGTTGCAATCAATAAGAATTTTTGGGTGCAAATTCAAAAAACAATCAATCTTCATAGCTAATATTTTTTAACATTATCAAATCTTTGAAATACAGAAAATATAAGTTTTCCAGAATAATTTCTGGAGTCTGGGACGCTGCTGGCTAATTTAACCCAAGGATATTGTAGACTATTTGGTTTTGTCTAATCCTGGTGACATTATGTTGAGCAACTCTCAAATTACAACATAAATAAATAAAAGAACTACCAAAGATGAAATTGCATGGCATGGAAGGGGACATGAAACATCCTTGACTGAGAAAAAACATCACAGTTAAAGTGCTACTGACATGAAAAATCGAAATTTTGCAAAAGGTTTTTTCTTAGACATTAAACATCACTGATTCTTTGTCTGCAAATATTTTTTCAAAATAAGGGCCATAAGTTTGTTTTTGGGGGGCTTGAGTCGTAGGAGGTTTTTCGAAAAGAGTCTGGGAAGAGTGACGCATTCTGGTGTGTTATTATATAGTTTACGGTCAGGAAACCCCAACGGAGCCTATAAAATGTCCAGCAACCTAAAATGGGAAAGGAATTTCCAGATTCAAACGTTTCATCTAACGATGAGGAAGTTGTATCGGAAGTGAGAGAACAAATTTTGAAGACGGGAACGTTGAATTGATGTTGCAACCCGATGAGAAAGATCCATTACCACCTTCCTCTGAAGATGGGTGAACATGTGGTGGCGAAGCCGACACTTGGCTAATTATTCGGATTTCAATTCGGATAACGATAATAAAAAGTTTTTTCAAGGGAGAAAACTGGATCGATTTCTGTTGATTTATTTATTCTTTTCTTAACAAGACGCACTTTACATCCCAAGGTAAGCAGACATTTTTTGACGCGGCCTAAGTGTTCCCGTAAATTGACATTCGACATGAAACATCACAACCTGATGTGAACTGATCTTCAACACTAGAGCCAAAGCAAGACAACTAAATCGACTCAAAACAACATAAAGAACAACCTTCTTTCGAGTGTATACTAATTTAAAACGTAAAACTCCAATAATCGAATTCCCTGTACAACAACAAGCTCCAGGGAAACCCCTGGCTGAAGACACCAGCACATAGAAAACCCCTAAGTACACTTGTAAAAATGTTCCGAACCAATTGAAACTTTGAGAGTTACTAAAATTAATGTGCATAAAATACATTTAGTTCCCCCTTGTTTTTTTCTGGTTTGATGAGAATATCTGAAACGCCCCCCGTTCGAGCTCCATACTTAAGCCTTATAACAGCTATCTCGTATGTCTGTTTTGTTTCCCCATATTTACTTCCATAAAACGATTCAAAATCGATTGAAACTTCGTAGAGTAGCTAGAACTAATGTACTAAAAAGGAATTTTGGGTCTTGCTGGCTTTTTCCGAAACTTGGTAGGATTGTTCAAAGGATTGTTATAATTCTTGTACGTAACGTGTGTTTTGGGTAATAGGTCGGACGAAGACAATGGATTGAAACTGGTCCTGTGTCTTCTCATGAATTTTACCCAATATCGACGCTATTTTTTTCAGCTTTCGGAAACTTCTGCGACTGATTTTCGGGAATGTGACTGTTACCTAAACAGCCAGTATAGTTTAGTGCACCAGCACAACAATATTTGCCGTATTTAGGTTGTTTTTTGCTATGCCCGATGTCTGCCATCCTTCAAAAGTACGCAATAAACTGACCTTGCCGGTGCACGAACACACCAGAATACGTCACAAATTCCTGAAATTCCTCTTTGGCCGCGTTTTTTTATTCGAACAAAATCTGACGAAAACCAGTACTTTGGAGCTTGAAAAAATTATGTTAACGAAAAGATATGCAGGAAAATGTTACACCATTCGATTCAGCACTGCCGGCTCTATACTAAAATGAAATAAATGGATATTATGAAGTTTTTTCATTTTTCATGTCAGTTCCACTTTAAAAGAATGCTGCATGCCTCAAGCATCAATTAGTTTTCTACCAATTTTTAGAATTAAATCATCAACTGACAAATACAAAAAACTACATTACTCACCTTTGCTGATCTTTCCATGGTGTATTCTAGACCAGAATGAACAATATCCTTTTCTGACACACCCTGAATTCAAATATCAAACAGAAATCAAACACAAACAAAAAATACACAAAAAAATATACATTTACAAGATACGGTTCTAACTTCAATTTCAAGATTTTTGAAGGCTTTTGAAGTTTTCTCAAGAGCAGAAAATTCCAGTCTCTAAGCATAAACTTTCTACTTACAGCAATCCTTGATAAGAACGATTCAGAAGGTTTAATTGGGATCTTCTCTCCTTTGAAATGGTTTTCCAAGCTCTTCTGGACACTCTCTAAATAAATAAAAAATTATGAAAAATCAAACTTTAAAACCATTAGTTTCAACTTCTGCAAGTTCTCAATTATTCTCTAACTTAATTCTTTCCTTCATTTTCTATATGTTTAGGCTTTGCCATTCTATAGTGCTGATTTTTTCCCTTCATGCTATCTACCCATAAAATAATGCTTCTGTCTAGAATATCACCATTAGAAAACGTTTCAAGCAATAAAATTGTCTCATTCCTTAGCTAACCAAAAAGGATGTTTACATTGTATATTTCTGAATTCAAACAGTTGCAGTGAACAAAAAGTGACAAACTTTCTCACCTAACAAATGATAGTTACTGTCCTTTTCGTACTTCCATGTAAGTCTGCCGTAGCTGACATGGTTAAGGTTTTTCAGCCATTCAAAGTATGATACCGTTACACCACCGGCATTAATGTACAAATCCTAACAAGCAAGAATTATGATATTACAAAAAATACAGCTTTTGATAATGCCTTCTGTGCTACACAACCCTAAATTGACACAGCACTATACAGTAGGGTTAGATAAATCTCCAATGCTTTCTTCCTGTTGACAGTACACAATAACTTAAGGTTTTATTGAAATAATCTCAGAATGATAAAAAGCAAAGATCAAAGTCTTCCTAAACCATAACTTCCTAAACTCAATTCAGCTCTTCGCTGCACGCAAAGATAATTTTATACCTACTAAAGCTTAATACAAACAAAGTGGTGACATATATAACTATACATGTATAAACACCACACAGCCAGGATATAATTAAGGAATTTTTTGGCAACATTAGGCAAAACACCTACAGGAATAACAAGTCGCTTTCTCTCTTGCAGAATCTTATCTGCAGCTGGGGTTGTTGGTCCATTGGCACCTTCTGCAATAATCTACAAGAACAAATGGATTTTAATTGAACTTTTAGAATTATTTACTTGACAGATATTAGGCTGAAATCAATGCACATAAATTTGCTCCACTTTAAGATTAACATTCAAACAAACTCTACCATAACTTTAAGGAGTAATTTCCTCTGTATAATTCTAGCAAGCTTACACCACAGGAAGCAAGCACTATTACTAATTAGTTGACAGTGACGTGGGTCATCAACTAGTTTTCTTAGTTGCAGACAAGAAAGAAGGAGGCCAAAGCTTACCTTTGCCTGTATTTTGTGAGCATTCTTTGATGTGATTTGTTTCTCACTAGCAGCAGGAACTAAGATGTCACATTCTGCTGTAATCAGATCTTCTTGAGTGATCTAAAAAATGAAGACTTGATCTTAATCCTTACCACACAAGGTTGAAATTTATGATTAACAACTTAGTCTACAAGATAAGCAATGCATAGTAAAAATCTAGATAAATATCTATTAAATAAAAATTGTTAAAAAACTGAAAACAACCCTAAGATACATACCTTGGCTCCAGGAAAACCAAAAATTGTTCCAGTAGCCTAGAAATGGCAAACAATTATGTAAGTTCCAAATGTCTGGAAATATCATAAAAAATACAATCAAACATTTTTTACACATTTTAAGAACATAGAGATACAAAAAGTTGCTATCAAGAACATACCTCATGTATTAAAAAAACAACTCTTTAAAATTTTTAACCATAAAAATCAATGAAAAACACTAACCAACTTATGGTCTTCAAGCTCTTTAGGGTCAATACCATCCCCATTGTAAAGTGAGCCATCCTTTTCAATGACACCAATGCACTTTGCGCCAAACCTATGCAGATACCTCATTGTGTGCATGCCTACATTACCAAACCCTTGCACAATGAATGTTTTTCCAGCTAGACCAGGTTCCAGCCCAACCAGGCTCATGTAATGCTCTAAGAATTATTAAGACATTCTGTCAGAATTGTCCTGGAGAGAGTCAACCAATAGATTGACAAAACAATAATGTCACAAAAGCATAGTTTTAGAATATATATTTAAATTTGGATTGTACAGCCAAAAAGCACATTAAAATACCTCTAAATGTGTAAAAGCAGTTAAATTCTACAAAGTAACTAAGATATGGCAACATTGGCAACATAGGCAGTCCTTGCCCGGAAAGGTGCCCAATCAAGCACACACGCCTAGAGCGCACTCAAAAAAGTCCTAGAGAGCAATTTATAGAGCCCCTCAAAACCTTAAAAACAATATTACCATGGAGCAAAATAAATTTTTGACATTTGTTGAATTAACATGATCATGCATAAAAAATCTTCCCAACAGACCGCAATTTTATGATTTGCATAAGATTACCTCTTAAAAAAAATCATTTTCGATATATACTATTTCTAATCTAAGAACCCTCTTATGACCACCAAGGACAGGACAGCAGGCCATCTAGCGTATTCTCTGGCAGATTTTTTTTTATTTTTGAGCAAGCCTTTATCTTCTGCTGAAGTATTATTTTCTGTTTTCTCTTTATAACCTAAAACCACCTGTGAAAATCAGCGATCACATATCCCCCCAAATTATCACATTGCTTCCAAAGCTCTTGAAGGATGATTTTAGGAAAATTTTATTTAGAGGTGCAAAATAGAGCGCCTAGAGTTTCTAAGGGGCTCGTTTTATAGAGCACCTTCATTTTGCTTAGAGCAAGGCCTGCATAGGCTCTTTCCCCATCAATTTCCTGTAATTTGGTCTTATTTCTTGAATCTATGAACCAGCTTAAAACAACAATAATCCATTGACAAAACTCGGATTTTTAATTTACTATCTATCAGCCAGTTTGCAATAGATTTACCAAACTTTGCACCATTGCAAGTATTTTAAGGTGTTTTTAAGGTTATGGGGGAAAATCAAGGGATTGTCGATGATGGTTTTCTGAAGTTGTAATTCTAACAGACCTGTGTAATGGACTTTGATATGTAACATTGAAATTGTTTAAAATTTGGCAGTAGCTGTTTGTCTGTACATTAAAAATTCTAACTTTAAACTGCTTTTATTAAACTGATGGCAATTACATATGTACAAAGCAGCATGCATTTTTTACAGTCTCCCTCAATTGGTAGTACAATAGGAAGCTTCTTTATCCTTAAACCCTCAGGGGGCTGATCTGGCAATTTTGTTATTTATATATAGTAGCAAATAAAGCCTTAGCTACTCACCATCTTTAATGAAGTTGTCAATACCATGGTACACTCCCTAAAATAATACACATAATGATGAAGAAAATGATAATAATTTTCACTCTGATGAAGCCCCATATGTTAGAGGGGTGGGGAATCTGTCCTTTTCTATATATACATTACTCTTATACAGTAATCTGACCTCTTATCAACACAATTCATCTCACAATCATTAATGGCCTTGGACTTGTTTCTTTTGCCTACTTTGGGTTTCACACTTAGTGTCTGACATAGGTATATTAATAAACATTTGGGTTGCAGGTTATTTGCACTGGATCTTTGCATCTTCAAAATTCACAGGTTGGAAACAGCACCTTGGCAGTTGAATTGGATTTTAAGTGCATATCAAAAGTATTCCATGTTTTACAAAACATTAGAAGGCTCGAGTGCATAAGAAAACTAATGATGTTGTTGGTCTTAAGCCTAAAAGGACTTTCAAGCTTTCCTAGACATTGCAAATTCATTTTGATTGACATTAAGAATTTTTAAGCTAATGGAACATACAACTGAAGCAATTTTGCATGACAGATGAAATTTAGAAAAATTGGCAAAGAGTATAAAGTATAACTATTTTTCAAAATACTTTCTAGCCTGAAAACTTGAATTAGTCCAATAGCCCATTCTATGCATATCTGAGCTCGATACCAGTAACTTCTTAGCTTTATCCTGGATTTCATAAAAATGAATGATTAAATTTTTTTAAAAAGAAAACAAGTATTACCCTTCCAGTAGCTGATATTCTGCCATGAATACCACCTTGGCTGATTGGTTTGCCTGTCACACAAGCATGTGAATTCATGTTCCCAAATCCTAATGTCATTGCGTATGTATCAGCCATCCAGCTCATTTCCTTCTCACCGGTTCCCATGTCAGGAGCTGGCACATCCACACCAGGTCCTTAACATATTAAAACTCAGTTAACACCTTTGCTTACTTTCCAAAGAAGAGAGAACAAAAATAATCAAGAATGTTTCAGGACAAAATGCCCAAAAGACAGACCAGCACAAAAAGCTAGAGATAACACCAACATACCAATGAAGTTCTTTTTTGCCAATTCCACAGTAAATCTTCTAGTTATCCTCTCTAGCTCTTTTTCCTGTTATGAAAATGAATTTAGAATTATCATCAGGTGGGACAAACAAACAAAAATTTATTCTTCATTAACTTTGCTGAACCGAGTTGAAACTCTACAGAAATGCTCAAGTCACTGAAATGTCACTTAATTGCACAATGATAATTTGCTTGTTGGAAATCAGTTGTAATGAAATAAAGCTGAAAGGGAAATGCAAGCTTGGTATTTGGCATGGTTGAGAGGTAATTGAGAGCTCTGAACTAGAAGTTTATTGACTTACTGAGTAGTTGGATGGCTCAATCTTCACTCCACCTTTAGCACCACCAAAGGGCACATCAACAACAGCACATTTGAATGTCATCAGCATAGCTAAGGCTTTGACCTCATCTTCATCCACATCACTGCTGTACCTAATACCTAAAACAATTTAGAAATTATAAGTTTTGATCCATAACCATTTTTTCTAAAAGTCTTAATGTAGGGGATACAGTCTTCAAAGTGGCTTTTTCTTAGAGCTGAATATTGATACAGATTGAGAAATTAGGAAAAATAATCTTTTACAAAAAAACAGCACTTTCCAAAACATTTTCTGAGGAAAATATTTAAAAATCATTAGGGTTTGCTGTGTAGAGTATGCATTTTCTTAGGAATTACTACCTGTAGGTGTCTATAGACAAACAAATAAATACAGAGAGGATGAATAGTTTTCCTGCTTCCAGCTCTTCAGTATCAAAGAAGAAAAAACAGAGACAAGTATACTACATATAAATATGGTCAGCAAATGGCCCTTCAACCAATAAAAAACCCCTTTTTACCAAATGGAAGACATCTTTTTTAGTATCATTATTGTTAATTTTGCCTTAATTATCTCAAACTCAAGTGTGCATTGCTAAACTGGTTACATGTATGAAATTAGTTATAGGCTGTAGGGTAGCATTAAACCATTGTAGTTAAGACAATATTACTGTATGAAGTTATTTTGCATGTGAGAAAACAAATCTTAGCCACTAAAGTTTAAAAAATATACAGCTTTCCTGTATCATTGCAGATTATTTTTCACTGTTTTTATGGGAGTTTGAACATTCAAATTAGAAAGATGAAAGCATTTCAATCTCAAATAACAGATTTTCTTTTGTTCCTTATTTCCCTGACAACCATTTGCTACTTGAAATGGAATGCACCTCAAACTTTACCTCCTTTTGTGGGCAACCTGTGATGACTATGTTGTGATCTGTATGCCCTGATGATCTCCAGTTCTCCATTGTCCTTGTTGAGTGGAAAGCTTAAGCCTACTGTGGCATTGCATGGCTGAATAATGTCCAAAATACCTTGAATGTACAAAATAAAGAACATATAAACACAAACTGACATTATAAACACAGAAACGAAAACGAAGCAAATATTTAACTGTCTTTCTTAACTAATTATTCGTGCATCGTTCTTGTAAAACTAGACTCAACGGTTGATTTATGAATTTACTGCTTGAGGGGATAGGAATTTCACTTTACGTTACTTTCATATTGGTATTATATCTAAGATGATAGAATTTTTAAATAATAGAATTATCTCAGCAAGAAGTACATGCTAGGTGCCTATCAAAAAGCTTATTGCACTGGCAAGGATCATGACAATTGTGCAATGCAGGGTCACGGTGAAATGGAGACTCAATAAACCGCAGTGTTGCTCAAGGAATCTATAATAAGTATAAGTTTTTGTTGGTCAAACTAGGTTAAGTAAAAATATGAAAGACTTCAGTTCACTTCAAACATACTCCCGTAGCAACATACTTGACCGTTTAAGTGTTGCAGCAAATAAATACCTTTAACAAATGCTCGTTTTTGATCGGGTGGGTCTTGACGCCTGCCAGGTGGCGGTGGCTTTGTTGTGAGCCTTTGAAGTGCGAGCTCCCTAGCATTTTCTACAAACAGGTTCACCATCTCCAAAAAGCTTGGTTCGCCTTCGGCATCTGGAGCTGCTGCTGACAGCAACCTAGTGCCAACAACTCGAGCACCATGTCGTAGGCCAAAGGCGCTCACATGAGAAGGGGCAAGAGCTTGAAGTTTTCTACTTGTTCGTAGCATGCTTAATTGAGACACCTCGCTTAGCAAGAATAAAAATTTTGTAAGAGTCTAGTTGCTTTTAAAACGAAGTTTGAGGCTTGCTTCTTTTTCCTACAGCATATTCGACAGATGAAACTGACGCTTGGTGATTGATCGAAACGTGAATTTGTACAAGAAACGTCATGTGGTCACATGACTCAATTCCTCCAATAGGGCTCCATTCAAACGTGCACACCTCCACGCATTGTTCTTTATGTAGCAGATATGAAACACGTAAATCTAATATTTTGCCCCGGCATACAGGGCTTCATCAGAGCAAAAGAGCATCAGAGCATTGTTCTTTACCCGAATACTGCATTCATTTCTGTATTGTCCTGGTAAGAAACTGTCGGGGGACATAGCAATTCCCATAAACCTGGAATTCGGCATTTGCTTTACAAAATGAACTAAAGAATAATTCTTTAGAAAAAGTCATACCATGAAACAACCTCAAGGGATGGTATTTCCCAAAAGTCTTTTAACTGAGCAAAAATACCAATGTAATGAGGGAGTCAAGTCAGGGGTATTATCCCCTTACCCCAATACAGAGAATGTACTTTTAGCAATGGTGAATTATCAGATGATAGTTTATTATACAAAAGTCAAAGTTGGATCAGAAGAAAGTTAGTATACATCTTTCTGTCAAAAATACATATTAATTTACTTTGAAGAACATTTCCGAAGAAAGGCTCTTCCTGAATCTCTTTTATAAGAACCAGTAAATTTAAATTCAGGCTGACTTTTCTTAAATTTTTCACAAAATTTGAGGCTGGGTTGTTCTTAATTTGTTTTATTAATAGGGTGTAATAAAAATTAATAGGGTGTAAGCAGTGTGATTGCTAACTTTTTCGCTCTAAGAAGGTGTTCAGGCCTCATTTGCCAACAAAGTGAGTGAGACAGCCTTAATTTGCTGACAAATTTGAATATTCACCAAAAAAGCACCCACACATCGCTAAAAATCCTTGATTTTGAGAAAAAACGTTGTTCGAAATTGCATTTTGCAGAAACTCGGCCTAAGCCTCTTCTTAATTTGTTCTTTATTTTTTACCAATTTTGAGGCCCGTGCTCTTATAAAATTGTTCTAGTAAAAGAAAGGAGTGTATCATATCATGGCTGTACACTTTATCCCAAAATAGTCTATTTGAACTTTTCAAAACATACTGTTAACCTTTTCGCCTGAAATTCTTCGAAGAAAGACCGTCCGAGAATAATGATCAAACAATTATGAGCTAGAAATTATATATCAACCACTTCTAATTTTTATCCAAATAAACATTTGCAAACAAAGTGATCAGAAGCTTATTTTCCAAGAATGAAATCAAGAATATCAGTCAAGTTTATATGTGTTGTTCATAGCTTAGTTAAAATGATTTTTAAGATTTGCAATTCTTCCTCAAATTTCGTATACGTGATGGCTGAATGCTATCTTGCTGAATGGCCTGAATGCATTCAGATTGAGAAGACCTGAATGAAGCAACCCATTCCCCCGGTATATAAAACAAAAGCCCTTTCTGTAGCAAGTTCCTAACTCAAAAGGAAATAGAAAAAAAGATTGATATGATAAAACACGGAAAGTTCACTTCGTGCAGTTATGCACGCAAAACGACATGATTTTGATAGACAAAAATTGTTTTGTAGCTGCTGCCTCGTTCCTGGGACGAGGGCGTGACATCATTTTAGTTTTAAGTCACCAAGAAAAAAGATGTTTTCACATGAAATAAACAAATTTGAGCCATATTTTTCTTGTATGAGTTTCAATGTGCGATATGATAACCCAGAAGATGGTGCCAACTCTTGGGAACATAGAAAGAGAGAAGTTTCTCTATTTATACAAAAGGTACGGCCTAGCATCTTTTCTTTACAGGAACCTTTGAAACATCAACTTCTTGATATTAAAAACTCTTTATCTGAATATGAGTTTGTAGGTGTTGGTAGAACTGATGGTGCAGAAAAAGGAGAATATAATCCTATTTTCTACAAGAAAGACCTTTTTAATCTGTCTGAAAATGGAACTTTCTGGTTAAGCCCAACTCCTGAGAAACCTGGAAGTCGTTTTGAAGAGGCAAGGATTCGCAGAATATGTACATGGGGTAAATTTACATGGCTAAACAAGAAGGAGGAGCATGCATTTTATTTACTGAACACTCATCTTGACCATGAAAATATGACTGTGCGTGAGAAACAAATGAAGGTTATTCTAAACTTTGTTGAGAAAATCTTGCAGCACAAACTTCCAATCATTTTGAAGGGTGATTTTAATGCTGAGAACGGAGATGCCTGCTTGAAGCTTTTATCGTCAACTCGGATTTTTCAAGAGACAAGCATAGTTGCTGATGATTGCTTCACGGCAAAGACGTTTACTGGATTCCATGAAAAAAGGGGGGAGGTTTTGGACCATATTTTCGTTACCGGATTTCATGTCATTTTATTCGCAGTTTTGAAAGACAAAAGGGAAAATCAAAGGCTTTTATCTGACCACCGACCCATTTTATGTATATTAGAACCACAACAAAAATAGCTCTTTGCTATATTTGTTACTTTATTTTGTGCTAACTATAGTGCTAAGTGAAATAAAAACTTAACCTTGGGAGTGTGTAAAATTCAGGGTGCCTTTGCTGCTGCATCTGGCCCAAATTTCATGTATCCCAAGTTATCACACCCATCTATGTTTAAAGCCCCTTTTAACTGCTGATCACATCACTTATGTAATCAGTTTCATTGATCAACCCTCCTTCATTTAGTCTCAGAACTATAATTAAAATGTATTATCAGAAATTCTCTGCTATCAAATCACGCTTTATTAAATGCTTATCTTAAAGCAAATGTATTCTTTTTTTATTATCATAGAAAATCATTTTGAATATGAATATGCATTCAAATGGCTGATCTTTTAAGTATAAGTTCACTCTTTTTCTAGTCCAAATTCTCATTGCATCATAGTAAGAGCATAAAAAAACCACACCAGCTCAAACAAAAAATCTCTTCACTCTATTTCAAGTACAACTACTTCCAAAAATACACAAAGTATAATTGGATTTAAGCAACTTATTTTTCTTACCATATGTACATGTTCATTAAAACTTGGAAAAATTCATTAAGTAATTTACAATGACTGATGATGGAATGATTCCATTAGATACAGTTTACAGTGGAATCAAGGACTAAAATCTTTGGAGGGAACAAAAAAAATACACCTTGCTATACCAAGAGCTCATTGGAATCCACTGCTCCAGTATGAGAAAGAAAACAAATAATATTCAATGAAGACAGTGACGCCAAACTACCCCACAGCGTGGTTCATTCTCAACTCAATCAAAGAAATAGTTGTTGAAGACAAGGGCATTATGCTTAAAGTAAACCCCCCAATTATCAGTTTACAACAAGGTTATGCAATGGAAGTCCCTTGTGAACTCCTAAATCACAACCCTTTTAATAATTCTACTTAAAAGAATGTTAAAAGGTGTAAGGTAAAAAAGGAGCATCAGTTGCAAAAAAAGAAAAGAGCACAACAAATGTGCAAAGTCAGCTTTTTACATTTCCTTTGGTGTTCCATCAATGTCCACTTTTTGGATGAAATTAAAGATCATCTTCTGCAGGAGCCTGTGGTAGTGCACTCTTGTCCAGATCAAAGAAGTATGGATGATTCAAAGCCTTTCTTGCTGATATCCTTTCTTGTGGATTGTAGATAAGGAATTTCTGTACAATGACAATAGCAAAATATTAAAACAGATTGTAGATGTGAAGCATGCTAGTGGCCCCTGTGTTACATTTGATGAAAGGAACAAGAGTTATCATCATTAGAGCCTGATCAATTTTGTGTTTTAGAAACTTTCTTTTCAAAGGACTTTTGTATCAATTGAGTTTGGTTAAGTTGTTAACAAGCAGACAACCAGCTAAATTACATTTGGACTGGTAGCTTTTATGTTAGCTTTTCTCCTATTTATCAAGCCTTTTTCCATTCCATGGCACTTTTGTTTTTGAGTAGCTCATTTATATTATTCAATTATACACAGAACAAAGTTACTGTTCTCCAGAGATACAAAGTAGTTGATTTGAATTAAAGCTACACTCTTTTTATGTATTTTCAGTTAGTTTCATGATAAAAGACCTTGATGAATGATTTATCTTTTACTACATACCTCCAACAAGTCAATTCCTGCTCTTTCTAAACCTGGTACTGCTTTTGAAAGATCCTTTCTACTCCATTTTGGGAATTCCTTTTTGTAAGCTGGTAATGACTCAACTCCTTCCCAATTACTATTCGTTGCTGTACCTAGAATACTAGAAAAATGAATGGCTATCAATTTATCATGTAATCCAGCAGACTGTGCATATTATTTTAAACAGTTTCAGTCTGTTGCAATCTTGTTATCCATGGCAACTATTGCCAAACAGCATGAATTGTATTGAGTCAAAGTGTCAAAAAAGTTGCAGGGACAGGTTAACAACTTTGTATATATAAATGTATTGATTGAGACTGGGAACATGGATAATATCATAGTTTTATGTTGCTATGAAAAGTGAGTAAAAAATGCCCATATATTTAGATTTTCTTCTTGACTAGAAGACTAATTTTATATCTTACAATAGAAAAATTAAGTATCAAAACCTCACTTACTTGAAAATTTTAAACAATTCATCAATTTCAGAGTCTCCTTGGAAAATGGGCTTTTTAGTGACCATTTCTGCAAAAATGGTTCCAATACTCCAGGTGTCAATTCCACAAGCATATCTTTTGCTCCCAAGTAATACTTCTGGGCAACGATACCATAATGTAACAACCTACAATTTAATTTCTTTGTAAAAATCAAGTCAAAATACTGCTGATAGTTGCTCAATCAATCTTTAAAAAATGTTCTTTGACTCTTTAGTGAAAAGCTTGATAACTCGACCAACTAAAATAATGAATAGACACTTTGAACAGTTTTTTTATGGAACATCATCAGTTAAGAACAATTTTTGACAATGATAGCTTTCTATTTACAAAGTAAATGCTGCTTTCACCACAAAGGCTTTTGACTATAGGAAGTTGACTATATCTAGATTTTGCTTGAGGTACTCACTTCATGTGTGTATGCCCTGATGGGAACACCAACTGCACGCCCAAGGCCAAAATCTGCCAATTTAATGAGGCCATTCTCATCTATTAATAGATTCTGTGGTTTCAAGTCCCTATGAATGATTCTCCTTGCATGGCAATATTCTATACCAGAACATATTTGGTACAGGTAGCTCTGGAATGAAACAGTTAATAATTTTCTGAAGAAAAACTTGATTACTTAGGTAAAAAACTTTAAACAAAATCAAAACATAAATAAACCTGGTGTTTGCAAAGGGACCAGTTCAGGAAAAAAGATTTTTCATTTGCAGCTTGAAAGAAGCAGTTGCCATACTCCTTTCAGAAACCTAAACTTACGACCATCTGAAATCATACAAACAACTTGACTGATTATCTAAAGAGAGCTTCTGTATGATTTGAAAATTTTCCACCCTTAAACATATTATTCAATAATTTATATAATTAGGGTTGCAAGAGGGACTGCCACTCCTAATGTTACCTTTGTCATATAACTGTAAATAGCATTCTAAGTGAATCAGAAAAAGATATCAATCATCAGTCTTGGCAGAAAAGAAAAATACAAAGTTACAAAATCAGATAAATATAGCTATAAATATATATGCCACTCACTTTAATTAACATTTTATCAATTGGTCCTTTGACTGTATCAAAATATTTCTTCAAGTCCATCAGCAGGTATTCAAAGCAGAGGTAAAGGCGTGAATCATCAAATATGACTTTAATAAGTCTGGAAAAAATATTTGTACCTTTAACAGATAAATATTGAAAGCATCAAAATGAGGTTTTTCTTATAAAGAAATAACATTAAATAACTGATAACTTATGTGCATAAATGAGTTACTTTCTCCTTATATTTGAAAAAGTAGTTTGAGTGCCTCAAAATACTTGTGACAACAATAAAATCACATTTGCTTACACAGGTACAAGCATATATGGATAAAAAAGTTTTTAAAGTTTATATTTAGTAAGAATGTCTTAGAAAGACTTGAATAAAATTTCTTACTGTACAACGTTGGGATGTTTGGAAAGCTCTTTCAACAAAGAAATTTCTCTGACAGCCGTACTTGGGACTCCCTCATCTTCATTGTCGAGTCGTATTTTCTTTAGAGCTACCAATTTGTTAGTTGCTTTTTCCTTTGCCTTATAAACAACACCATACGTACCTATAAGAAAAGCATTAAGAATGTATAATGTTTTTACACCATTTAGGCAAATAAAATAGTCAAAAGTTTTAGACCATGTCACTTGATCTGAGACATTTTCAAGTTAGGGTCCATTTACAACACGTTAAATAGGTTGAAATTTTCCAACGACATACCTTCTCCAACCTTTTCAATTCTCACGTAATCTGATAAGGACATTGTTACGGTTCTCGAGTCTTTATTCTCTCCTTGTATTCAGACTTCAGAAGAAAAGAAGAAAATGCATATTAAACATACAACAAATGATCTGCTCTGCTGTTAACAATAAAAAAGGCCTATAAACAAGTTTTTGTTGCAATGGGCGCGAAAGTACAGTCTCGATGATCAGCTATTTGCCCCTATGAATGATAAAATGGAGAAGAAAAATAGAAATATTAAAAATGTCATGAAACAGTTAACAGGGAAACGAATGCAACTATCCAAATTTATCATCGCAGAAGAAATATAAAATCGCTTTCTAAGAATGATGAAAATAAGGTGTCGACAGAATGCCCCGACCGTTTTGCCAACTGAGTTCAAATTTACGCCATATAGCGAGAAAACTCAATAATATTTGCATTCTTTATACGGGTAATTTTTAAGTAAGCTAACCTCCCAAATGTGGACGTTTTAATATCATATTTAATGGAAGAGGCTCCAATACAGGGTCGTTGGCCTAAGAAAATCGGTCATCCTCAAAAACGCGGTACATGGGTCATTCATGACATCTTGATGGCAAAACTTACTTGAATAAAAACCTGATGGTACTTAATGAAAATACGAAATGAAAATAAACATATTGCAATACCTTTGTCCGAATTCTTGACTGTGTAGTGACCTTGAGTCTTCTTGGCCGAAATGTGTGTCTTCAGTCGTTGAGTTTCCAGAATTCAAATGATTGTTCCATTTCTGAATCAGCCAATGAGATTGTAGTATCAGTAACTCAGACCCAGTCTCTTTTAAAAAAACCGCCCAGCACATTTTTTGTATTGTTTTACAATAGGAATTTCGTGGCTCGTGTCGGGACGGGACATAGTTGGGACAGAAAAAGACAAGGTGTAGATTTTCCAAAAAATAACAGCCCCCCATTATTGACTGGGAAGCAAAAAAAGGGGTTAAAAGCACAGAATAGAGATCAATCGAAAACTAGAGATCGATCAGTGAAAGGGTTTAATTCTAATTTTGACGTAGAGCTAAAATATCAAATGAGGCAGTAAACTGTGATTTTAAACATCAGATTTTGAAAAAATGCAATGCAATCAAATATTCATCGGAATAATGGGGGTAAAAAAGTTCGAAAATTCGAAGAACAGGAGGCTAGTACCAGGTCTCTTGAAATGCGCGGACTGCTACGTGCTCCTTCCTTTGTTGTGCTGCTTTCAAGATGGAGGCACTATACAGTTTGCCGTTTCAAGTCCTTGAGCTGCCAAACCTAAAGCTTAGGAAGCCAACATGGATAAAAGCACCATCTGCAATGGCAGTTTTTTCTATCGTCCTACTTTCATACTTTTTGGTTACAGGAGGTGAGCCTTGATTTATCGAATATTTATGTTTAGTTGATCCGGCTGTCAAGCCCCTGTGATGGTGGAAAATAAATAAATCTTTGCCTTGGGTTTTAGTTCGACAGTTGTATTCAAGCGTGTGCAATCAAATACTAAAATCAATAGCTAATGCCATTCTTTTCTTGTAGGGACAATATGAAAATTGATTTAATTATATGCCTTTTATCTATATTATTTTTAATGCTGTAAGCGCAATAGTGCGTGATGTGTTTATCTATCAATTCTTTGCAAGGGAGACACATGCCATACAATATAATAAACTTTAATTAACATGAAATAGTACATATTCCTTTCAGATATTTCCATGTCCAGGATATTTTTAGAAGGACCACATTCAATAGATAAATTTTTTGACTTCAGTCAGTGACTGTTGCTCGAACGCCTTTCTTCTTGTTAAAATTGCTCTTAAAAATCGCATTAGGCCTAGAAAGTCGTCACCCAAGGAAACTAGTATGCAGTTTATGCCAGAATGGAAAGTTGTCCCTGTGTCTACCAGAGATTGTCCACACACTTCTGAGCACAGTCTGTAGTTTCATCTATACAAAAATCTATCAGTGTTCAAATGGCTTAATGAATGCCATAAATTCATTATGTGACAAGATGCAATGCCAACCCATCATTGCTATTGCTCCAGCAAGAATTTTGGCCATTGAACTCATTACCTTGTATTGGCTATTCAAATTTCCTGTAATTTAGTTCAGACTGTGTAAAAACTATTCAGCAACCAACTTGCCTGTGTAAACATGAAAGTTGTCAGTCTGGATTTTATGAACCTAGACACATTACATCTTTGACCTCATTGAGTATGTTTCTTGTCAGCCTAGTGACTTGCAAACTATAAAATGTATTGGAGTTACCTATTTCTGCTTTAGGCAAAATATAGGAATCAGGTTTTCTGTTATTGTCAGTGTTCTTTGTGCTTTTGTTACATTAAGCTACGGTAATGCCATTTGAGTTGGCTATTATTGTTCTAACCTTCACTCTTTAGGTATAATTTATGATGTAATTGTTGAGCCTCCAAGTGTTGGATCAACAACAGATGAAAATGGCCACAGTAAACCTGTAAGTTTTTGAATATAACTTGAATATTCCTTTTACTAGCAATTTAGTCCTGAAGACCATTTATGACTGGCTTTTAGCAATGCCTAGGCTGGAATTTTAAACTCATTTCCATTCATTATCCAATCCCTTCACATTTTCAATCTTTGCCTAATAATGGATTTATTTGCTTGTTAAACATCATTTTATCATAGCAGTATGTGTCAAAGTTTCAAACAATACATCATTCACATACAGAAATGCATTTGACAAAGCTCTTAAGTTTATGAATAGCCAAAATCCACTTTAAACTAGAAGGAGTCTTGTAAAGATTTAGTTGTATTAGAGTATCTTTTTAGTGCTAATCATATGTAAATCATAACTTAATTCTTTGACTTTGTCATCAGGTTGCATTCATGCCATATAGAGTAAATGGCCAATATATCATGGAAGGCTTAGCATCAAGTTTCTTGTTTGCAATTGGTGGACTTGGCTATGTTATTCTTGAAAAGGCAAATGGACAAGGCTTGCCAAGACTAAACCGTTTCTTGTTGCTGTTCTTTGGTTTCTTATGTGTTATTGTTCCATTCTTTACATTGAGGGTTTTCATGAGAATGAAATTACCGTAAGTAATTATCCATGTTATACTCTTCTCTTTGCTTATTTGTCATTTATATTCTTATCTTCAAGATTTCCAATGTTATCATTTTCTGATAAAACGCAAGGGTATATGAACAGAATTTGTTTCAATCAGTCTTATATTGAAAGTTGAGATACCAATCATTCAAAAGATAAGTGATGTTCTACTGGGTGTGAAATTGAGGCCTGGTTTGATTGGCTCTAGCTTTACAAAATAAAGTATATATAAGTAATATATTGTTTCACTCTCATCATGCCTCTATAGGAGTCCGTTTTTCTTGCTGCATTTTCAAAATCATTTCTTTGTGTTCCTTCCAGTCTTTTTCAGCCAGTATATTTAGAACAGGCTGGCTATAATTTGTGTAAGAAGGAAGAAACACAGGATGTGCTGTCAGTCCTATTCTGTGAATCTTTCAATGAGTAATAATACAAATAAAAGTCAGGAACAAAGCAACACAACAACAAAAATCCAACAAAGTTAGAAATAATTTTTAAGAAAAATAAAGTTGAATTCAATTTAATCTTTGTCTCTTTTTTTAAATTCTATCTGACTACATTAGATTCTCGTTGTCGTCTAAAGTTTCCCTTACTAACATTTAACTTTTTGGTTTTTCTTTAGGGGATACCTTGCTTCTTAAGATGGTTGGACAACAAAGCATTTCAGGTGTTAGATTTCAGATTAACAAAAAAAACTAAATAATAGTCATAGAAATCTGTATTTGTTTCATAAAATTATCAATCAATCTTTTTAACCAAATTCATTTTCTCTTGTATCATCTTGCTCTGATGGCTGTTTGTTTTAATCTATTGCTATTTGGTAAATTAATTTAGTGAAGTTTTCAGAACTTTGTCAGCTCAAAATGCATATCACAGGTAAATTAGTCTGAATTTTATTAATTAAATTGGTCAATGTTCTTTTATATGAAACTGTCTTTCCAAGACTTTGTGTTGTATCAAGTGTTTTTTTTTAATTTGTCTTCAACATACGCTTGATGTGATGATAAATTCAATGCATGTTGAAAATTGGGCATCTGTTAGCTTTGGACTGAAATGCTTTCATTTTTAATAATTGCAAAAGGAGAACTACCAATAATATCAAACCCTAAAATTTGGAAAAAAACATACTCAAGACCAAAATTATTTATTTTTTTAAGTGCCCTTTAGTTAATCATTGTTGTGTTAAACATGTCAATGTTTGGAGATTTGCATTTGCAAAAAATCACAGATTTACACATTTTCTTTCTTTTGCTGGTGTTTTGTGATAGATCTTTCAGGAAAAAAGTCTTAGGAATTCATTTTGATGAAAGGACATTCATTTGGCACCAGCCCCCTGGTCTTCACTTGTGTATGCTATGCAAGCTACATATTTTACTGCTAGTATAGCAAGATAGGCCAGAACGGAGAAAATGAGTCAGAAATATCTTCAAGGTCTTTGGTTATCAATTACACCTCTACTGATACAAAAGTTAAAGTCAAAATTTATCAATTCTTATTCGCCGTGCTATACATAATTCTTTTTGCAACACAACGTGAAAGATTAAATGCAGATTTGAAGACACCAAATATCTATTCAAAAAATGAAAGCTTTGGTTCCGAAAGACAAACTATAGGAGTCTCCGAACAGGCCAAATATTCAAAAGAAATTTGCAATCCTTTTTGTATGGTCATTCTTTTTCCATAGGATGGAATTATGGGTCACTATCCAGCACTGATTTATAAGCCCTTTAAATTTTGATTAATTACTTAATTATGCTGATTACACGCTAAATTCAAGACACCAGTCAGTTAGAACTTAAATTTATCCCGTTTCACTAAAATGTCACATTGCTAGTGGCTTTTACCCTTCTTTTTATGCTGCTGTGCTTTTGGCTTATATTTCTTCGATCCTTTGTGTTTGATTGGCACCCCAGATTTATGCACTCCTCCAAAGAGATGGCTGGCGCTGATGCTATCGCCAATGTGACCGTCGAAAGCTCCTCCATGCCCTGCATGCGCACTGAAATCATGAAAGATTCTGTGATTCATATTATGATGCCCCCCATGGTGACCATGCAATACGTCGTGCCCTCCAGCGTAGCCTCCATGTCCACCTGCGTGTCCTCCATGCCCTCCTGCGAAGCCTCCGTGACCACCTGAATGCTCTAGGATTGGCCCAAAGTGGTCTTGCATACCAAGGTCAACATGATTAGCATGATGTTCTGGAACAGATCCAAAATGATCGCCAAGATCACCATGGAGATATCCAGTGCTTCCTTTGTGCAACAGTGGTGCATTTGTGTGACCTGCTGCTGCATGGTCGTGGTGGTGCCCCGTTATTTCATGGCTGCCAAGGTCAGCATGGATACCACCAACAAAATCACCCTGAGAGCCATGAACTGGATTGAACTTGTCAGCAAAGCCGCCCAAATTGTGCCCACCCATACCAACAGCATGCCCAGCACTGGCGACTTGAACGTGTCCTTGAGCTGTTGGCAGCATTGCGGTATGAGGGCCGAAGAAGGTTTCCCCATGGTGCACTGGACCGTGGTTCAAGCCTTCTTGTGATGGCAGATATGGGTGACCAATCGCTTCTGCATAGCCATGACCCTCATTCCCTTCTTCGCCATGAGACAAGTATGGTCTTCCAACACCATGTCCCCAGCCATTCAGACCGGCGTTTTCAAGATCACCGTAAACAGGGTCGACGTACGTTGTGCGACCAGATGCCGCACCGTATGTCCCATAAACAGGATGATCTGTGTAGCCATCGTGCCAATCAGCACCAAATGTCTCACCGAGTCCCACTCCCTCTTCACCATGACCGTATGAAATTTGCGCAGAGTCGTGTGAATTGGCGAAGCCGAAATCTAGTCCATCTTCTATGATATGGCGTGCCTGGGCACCTTCCGTTATGGGCTGTTTGGGTGCTTGATTTGTTACTGGGATATAGGATCTGTCGAAAAAGATTAAAAAGGCTACATGAAGGAAGAATTATAAAAAGATGCAAATGGCCAGCTGAAGAACATGCCGTACAATCAATTGAACATGCCACACTCCAAGACCATAGTGGCATCCAAACCAAACTTTTCAGGCATTTTATTGGTTGCGAATTTTGTTCGCGTCCAGCCCTGGTCGCGTCACCCAACCGCACTTTCACTCAGTGCTTTTTCACAAATGCTGTTCTATTATCATTAGATTTCCCATCCTTTATCTTCCAAAGACTTTGTCCCTTCTTCAAGAAAGAATTATTGCATCTGCTCAAACGCACCCCCTTTTAAAAATTCTGACCTTTTTCATCTTAGCCCCTCCATTCTTCAATCTACAAATACGTCAACAAAAGACCATTCTTCCATTTATTTTTCAGAAACCATATAAATACCACGAGGTCGTTCAAAATAACAACATTAGAACAATGCATTGTCGCAAATCGCAACAGCTTTTTGTATGTAACTCAATATATGTTTATCTCTTCCCAAACAAATAACTCAAGTTGTAGTTTGATGCTCAGTTTAGCATTATTTTGTTTTTATAGAACTAGGAAAAATTACCACATTTAAATATCTTGATTTTGAAGAAATAAGAGTTACAAATTTGAAAAGAACCTTTCACACATGGATAATATCTAGGATGAAGATTTCAGATTTCCAATTGTTTTGTTAATTTCAAAATTGCTTCTTGGTTATGTTTTTTCACACTTTTGCATTTTTTGTGAAGTTAATTGGTTTACTACGGTTAGTGAAAGGATAATAACCACACTAAAAAACTTAATAATGCAAATTTTAAATAAAGAGTAAATTTCAATTATTATGAAAAGAGATATAATTTGCTCATTAAACATCAAAATTACCAAGTTAGAAGTTAGATAAGTTAGAAAATGTATTTATAACTTATTCATTGAATAAGAGACAACACCAAGGAGATAGACAGAATAGGGTTCCCAGTCAAGAAGAACTGCTACTTCTTAAGATTTGCTAGAGTAAACTTTCCAGAGTTGCGTTTCAGTAAACTTTTGGGACCAAAAATTTTTCAAACCTATTATTGAAAAATGTGGGGGGCTATAGCTCCTGCTAGCCCAATCGCTACGCTGTACCTGGGCCCCTTAAGTTTCAAAAATTTACAGGAATGCAACCAAATTGTTTTCAACCTAATCTCTTTTCTCTGGAATAAAATTCAAGATTTCGTTGCAGATGTTACAGCCAATAGCATCCTCAGAGAAAAAGTACCTTTAAATGACCGTAATTTTTTTCCAAAACTATAAATGCCATTCAAAGCAGAATTTCACTACATATTCTCTGATCAACAGTTGTTGAGTTTTTTGTTCTGAATTTAATATCAGTTCGAATGGAACGAGGCTAAAAATGGCGCCTTTACTTGTTCATGGCCAATCAACAACCAATAACCTCTCACATTTTAATTTTGATTTTACAGTTACTTCGGTGTTTGATTCTTGAAAGGACAAAATTCTTCAAAACTTTAGCTCATGAAATATCAAACCAAAGTACTGTCAGAAAAGGTAAGAATTGTGTACATCTTTGCGTACAATGCACTATTGTTGCATTTTCAGTCCTTCATTTCTGAATTTCATGTTTGGCAATCTTAAAAATATGAATGTACTTTTTTTGAGAAACCTAAATTCCCCATAACTCAAACCCCGACAGCTCGAACATTTTCTAAGTCAAACTGATATTGCGTTCCCCTTGCCAAATACTTTCATATATTCCCTCCTCCTCCCACAGTAAACTCGAACAACCGCTATCTCGAACTATGTCACTGGTCCCTTGGAGGTTGGAGTTACCGGGAGTTTACTGTTTAGGTGTTCTTTCAAAAACTTCGCAAAATGCAATGTCAAGAATTAAAAATTGGCTGCATTTTGACATAGATGGGTTGAACCCCTAAACCCCCATAGATCCACACTCTTGGCTCAATACCATGCTGTTTCACAAAAGTACATCTTAAACCCTCCTTCACCTTCCAAACTGCCCCCTGCTCCAACTTTTGGCTTGTTGTAAATTATCTGTTAGTGAATCAGTTACTGACAAATCACAGTCAAAATGATTTCAAATGGAACTTTTGAGTTTTGTTGCGTTACTCATACAAGATGAAGATTTCTTGTTAGTTTCAGTGCTTAATTGGTTAGGAATAAGCAGGTTAAAGAGTTAGTAAACAGGAAAACGCTGCTTTCTTCTTTGTTTAATTTTAATTGTTAGCATTAGTTTCTAATCACAAAGATGTTAGAGTTTGCGTATCTTTACCATATTATGTTCAATTTTAATTGTTACAAGCGTTTAAGCAGCCTTAGACATCAAAAATTCCATGCATTTGAATTCGATTGGCTGAAGTGAATTTCCGACTTGTCTTTGAAAACGCGGCACTTCAGAGTAAAATAAACTTACTAAACCCAAAAAAGAGTCCATTTGAAATCAATTTTCTGTACTATTTCATTGATTTCTAAGTTTGGTTGTTTAAAGTTGCCCTTATTCATCTACATTTTGATGGGCAGGGAAAGAAAGCGTTATTTGCGCAGTGGAAAGTGTGCTTTTCTCAAATGAAAATTTTTGACGAATAAGGGCTGCTTATTTAGATCAAGTTAGGTATTAACACAAATAATATTTATTTTGTTTAGGATTTTTCAAGATGAATGAGTTTCTTTTGTTGTTAGTTCTGTTATGTGCTCCAGGGTTTGACAACTTACTTGTACCAGTATGGTGCTCCCCATCCGCCTCCTGTGTGACCAGGCTGGTATGCCCCCCATCCGGCGCTTGGTGGACCATAATAGTGACTTGGAACCAGTTGTTTCCTTCGTGTTTTCTTATCCTTTTCTTTCTTGTCTTCTTCTTTCTCTTTGTCATCTGTGAAAAAAATGGCCAAATTTTTAATGGTGTGCTACGAGCTACAAAATTTGTAAAATTCTACATCTATGCATAATTTGTTGTCTAACTGCTTAAGTTTGGTTGTAAAAACAAATTCTTTAGCTTTGAAATCGCTAACCATATCCTAATTTTGTAAGGCATGATTTTTTGTACTTCTCATTAATGTAATAAAGGAGCAAGTTCGTAAGTCTGAAATATTCAAAGAAGTTGATGAAATCAATGAAAAGAACTCAATTCATGATTATTGTACATGTTTTCTCACATGCTTAACAAAACATAACCAATTTGATGGGTTTGAATAGCAATATAGCTTTTTTTGAAAGAAAACCAACTGCGTTCAAGTACTTACCCTTACATTTACACTGGCAAGGATAGAACGGTGATGGATACATGGGGTGAACATATGGATAGGGATACTCCCAAACTGAGCCTGGATGGAACCCCAAGGGGCCACCAACATTGTGTCCGTATCCACCAAAGTAATCCCCCGGGTAAAACATGGGGTACGCCAGGTATTTCTTACTCTTCTTCTTGTCCTTGCCGCCCTTTGATGCTTCTCCTCGTTTTATCGTTGATTGGTCTTCCTCTGGTGCATCATCACTGTCGGCTTCATTGTCGTTGTCATCAACGTTTTCCTCCGTCGACCCTTCGTCGCTATCTTGAGAGTCGTCCTCGGCCACATTTTCCGACTGGTCATTCGCTTTAACCTTTTCTTGCTTTTCTAGCTCCTTATCGTCATTGGAGCTTTCTTCTAGTTGTTCCTTTGTCTCTGAATCGATTTTCTTTCCGTCATCTTTCGCTGGTTTTTTCGTCACCGAAGACTTTGCAACTGCATCGCTGGTTTCACCCGATGAAGTCTTCGGCAGCTCTTCGGTTTTAGTAAAAGATATCGTAAAAACTATTAAAATAATCGCCAAATATATCTTCATGGCTGATTTTTTAATTTGTTATTTTAGATTGCGTTTCTGTATATGGTAGCATAAGTGAATGAAAGGTTGTTGAAAGTCGCTTTCACCTGAATAATTTACCAGGAGGACTATGCTTGCGATCAGATTAGTCAGGGGGTGCAGCATTACCTTCATCAGATGGATCGACAAATTGATGACTTGATTAATTATGATAATATATTCGACATACTAATGAAACGTTCAACATATCCATAATGCAGCATTGTATAATAAACCGAGAAGAAAACGAGCATACGGTTTCGCATTCCAATGTTTTCGTTTATATCAAAGCTTTGTATTCCCTGTTTTTAAATATTAGATACCAAATTAAAGACAAAATGAAAATTGCATTGATATTGGAGGAGCGGATTTCCATTTTGGTGTACCCCCTGAAACCTGGCTTGATCTATGCTGGTTACAATCAAAAGATCAAACTGTTGACTGGTGTCACATTCTACACTCTTACTTTGACCGATCATGGTTATCAAAGGCAAAAACCAGCAACTTTTCCATGTTCACTACCATTGGATAGGAAACCTTGCTCTACTTGTGTTGTATCTCTTTCTTTTATCAGTGTTATTACAACTTTAAAGTGCTGTGACTGATCAGTGCTACGTAGAAAAAACGAATCATTGATACACAAAGTATTCTTTGATATAGACCCCTGCTTAGCTTTATGTACTTGAAGGTGTTCAAATGATTCAGAATAGGTCTCCGGAAGATTTACTCTAGTTCGTTCCACAGCTAAAAATAGTATTTTTTTGTATTTATGTGATTGCTCTTTCCACACGTTAAAACACTATTAAATACGGAGCATTTCGTCATTACCAACTCTGGGACATTTTGATGTTGTATAACATATTAGTATGTTTATCACGTGGAGTCCTGTGATGAGACTGCAAGCCGAGACAAAGAAAGATTCGGATGTTGCATTCTGTGTTTTAACCCCTTATCTGAATCTACTCCCTCCCACACCACTCCACTTTTCTAACAACAAACCTTGTGAGCGCTTTGTAGTCTTGTTAACACCATAACAGATGTAAATTTTCTTCATTTTAATCTTTAGTACTTTCAAGGTGCAAGATGAAACAAGATTACCGCATACTGTTTTTCGTGTCTTTTTCGTAAAATTGTGAAGTACAGTAGGTTTTCTTTTACATTTAGAAATTTGATGAAAAACCAGTGTTTTAAAGAATTATTGCATGCTCATTTTGTCATGCGGTGGTAGTTTTACCATTTCTTACCGCCAGATTTGCTCTGTAAGTACCTCAGTTGTACTGTAGAGATGGTTTGGTGGCACCCTCGCACAGGTGCCTCGGCAAGTAAAGCCTGCGTGGCACAAACCTCAAGTCGGGTTATTTGCTTTACTAAGACCAAGCGAATTTTAATTAGTTATTTGCGAGTTTCTCAGTAAACGAGTTCAAAATATGTTATGCGAAAATTGAGTTGGTTCAGACTACCAATGCTGCCTCACTTTTATGCTAGCCTCGGTCTAGGTCCAGCGTAGTTGTTCCACAGGATGATGTCAGGCATCATCTGTACTAGGCGTTCATTTTTGCTGTGTACATTTTCAGCAATGCCCCTTAACTCCCCATCGCTATTCTTCCAAAATGCTTTATATCTTGAAGACAAAGAGACTGAATATAACTTGTTATATAAGGAGGGGCAAAAATTGAGCTTTCATGGGTTTTCAAAATGTATTTCCGCAGCAGTACATGTCTTTTGAAAATGATATCACAACACACTCCGCGTCGGCAAAATGTATTTCTTGGCATTGCTTGCAAATGATCTGAAATGCATTGAGAAAATTTTGGATAACCTTTCAGGCTTATCTCTTAAAAACGATATCACAACCTGGAAAAGATAATGTTTTTGCGAAAGTTGCTTGTGAAAGATATCGGAGATTTTGTATGTGTAACCTTTGATCGAGGAAATCGTTTTTCCTAGATATGATTCAAGAAGGATGGGTAAATACCAAATAGGATTTATCATGAATTCGCTATAAACAATTTACACATAAACTGCTTCCATAGCTTTTTAATTACCCAAACACAGCTCATTATCTATGTTTATCTCCCTGCTTGATGTACAAAAGTATATTTGGTTAGTTTACAGTAGTATGGGCTAGATGCCCTGTTTTGCAAATTGCCATGGGTTTATCCATCCGGTACAGTAAAAATGGGGCCAACGTTTACGCGGATTACCCGCATAAATCATGGTAGTTACATCCATGGGGAAACAAAAGTTGGTTTGCCATTACAACTCTGTCACCTGAAATCGCTTCGCAGGTTTTGCTATGCCGGAATGAGCTGTTTACGAAGAGTTCTGAGCTCTTTGTAAAAAGCAAGGTACAGGGATTCGCTTCCACCAGCTTTCATTGACTGACATGAATTATCAATGTTGCCACCATGAAAATCAGTGCCAAAGCAAATGAACACGGGTGACCTTGACCGAATAGCCAGCCTTAATTATTCATAGTTTTTTTAGCTAGCTGAGATCATCCTCCATGCAAAGCCTATCAACAAATTTCAAGCTTTGAATAGCTATAATTTGGCCTTATATTATCGTCTTGTAAATAGAAAGATTTTGTGGTATAGGGCTGTGCTTTCAAAATGAGGGTATTTTGTATATCCTCGGTCTTACTTCTGCTATTTGTGGCGAGTTTGTCTCGAGCAAGGCCGTTAGCAAACGAAAATTTCATTGACGAGGACAGAAATGTCGAGAACACAATCGAGAATATTATGTCAACTGAAGATAAGTCAGATGATAGTGACAGCGATGAAAACGACGAAGATGCTGATGAGAGATCAACCGTTGACGAAAAGTCAGATGAATCGAGCACAGATAAGGATGAAAGCACGAAAGCAGAATCCAGCTCAGATAAAGATGATAGCACTAAAGCAGAATCCAGCTCAGATAAAGATGATAGCACTAAGACAGATTCAAAAGAGAAGTCTGAGGATAACAGTTTTACTGGGAGTGATGATAGTGCAAATGAAGGTCTAAAGGATGGAGACGATGCAAAGAAGGAAAAGTCAGATGATGAAAAGAAAGATGAAGAGAAGAAAAAGGAAGCAGAAAAGAAGAAGAAGGAGGAAGAAGAAGAAGCGGAAAAGAAAAAGAAGGAGGAAGAAGAAGCAGAAAAGAAGAAGAAGGAAGAGGAGGAAGAGGCGGAAAAGAAGAAGAAGGAAGAGGAGGATAAGAAAAAGAAGGAAGAGGAGGATAAGAAGAAAAAGGAAGAGGAAGATAAGAAGAAGGAAGCGGAAAATCAAGAAGGGAAGGATAAAGACAAGAAGGATGATGCAGAAAAGAGCTTATCGGACAATGAAAAGGAGAAGACAGGAGAATCTAGTAGCAAGAGCAGCATAGAAAAGGGTGATGATGAAAAAGAGGATGACGATGAAGATGGTGAACAAAAAAGCGATGATGCAGAAGATGAAGAAGATGCAGAAAAGGAATCAGGTAAGGACAAGAAGAAGAAAGGAAAGAAACAGGAAGAGAAAGGAGATGCTAAGCAAATTTTAACTTACCCAGCTGTTAGACATGGATGGGGGCACAGCCACCACTGGGGCCCAGCTCACATCTATAACCGGGACTACCCTTTCTTTGCCTACGGGTACAGTTGGGGATGCGGACATCACATGCACGGAGGACATAAGAAATCTAAAGTAGGAAAGAAAGGAAAGAAAGGAAAGAAGGAAAAAACGGCTTTTAAGTGCAGGGATTACGTTCTTATGCCTACTGCATACTTCGTTCCACCAGTCAGCGCTGTGTCCCAACCACAGCAAGTTATCGCCAGCTCTAGACAGATAATTAGTAAAGACATTGCTTGCGACGATGGAGATCGTAAATGCGCAGCAAGGCAAGTTATTGGCAACATGGCAGGAGGATCTTTGTTTGGAGATGGAATGGGTGGCCTCGGATTGGGTTTCCCAGGGGTTCCCGGTATCCATACAGGTCTGTCTGGTTATAACATCGCCGGCGGATTTGGTGATCATGGCCACGGCGGTGGACATGGCGGTGGTAATGGCGGTGGTCATGGCGGTGGTCACGGCGGTGGTTTTGGCGGTGGTTTTGGCGGTGGATTGGGTGGTGGTTTTGGTGGAGAAGGAGGCTTCGATGGTGGATATGGCGGTGAAGGCCATGGATGCATTGATAACTGTGACGGTCTCAATTCCGACATTGGAGACGACGCTGGCGGTTACAGACGAGAATTCACACCAAGCGGTGAGCATGGATTTTCAAGTTTTTGGTCTAGTCGTGACAGTATCCCAAATAAATCAATAAGCAAAAGATGGGGGCCATATGGGGATCACAGTGTGGTTGATCCAGCCGGCTTTGGTAACTTTGGTTCATTTGGTGGCCCTATTAATTACAACCCGGGTTGGTTCACAAAGGAAGCTCTGATGGGTGGTAACTCTGAAGGTGGCTGGAATAACGGATGGGGTGACTTTGGTTCACATAGATATGGACCAGGTGCTGGATGGGGTGTTAATTTCGAAAATGACTGGCATGCAAAACATAAGGTTCCAGGAAAAGGGAAAAAAGGTGAGGGCCTATCATTTTATCTTACCTCACTTGACTTGAAGGGGAAAGATGCAAAATCGACTGCAACTGACAAAAATATTCGACAAAAACAAACTGTGAAATTAGAGAAACAAAAGTCTTGATATTGGTGTAACTTGTGGTTGTTTGAGAGTCTTTTTATTACCGTCTTTGCTTCACCTAAAAGCTCACAAATCGTCTTGGAAGATTTCGAAACATTTAGTCTTTCTTCATGTTGCAGTTTTTACATGTTTTCAATACAGGGAAATCAATCCCTCAATTTAAGAAAGAACAGTTTTAAAAACACTGATGAAAACAAGTAAACATTTCTCAATTTTCAATGATCCTGCAAAGTAATTTTCTACTAAATCTAGATATAGTTAGATGGTAGCAATGTACGCAAGAAAACTTTTCAAGCAAGTCCTCTTTGAAGTCAGTGTCACCCTCTTAGTGTCTGTGAGGTAAGATTTGATAGTGCCTTTGTCTCGTTTCCAGTGTCAGTTTAGTGCAAAAAGATTTATAGACGTCCTTTGGATACATGCAACCGAGGTTCGCTTGATGGCTTAAACTTGACTTCTTTTTTAACATGTGGAGAGTACTAGAACAGGCCATCTTTTAACTTTGATCACTCTTTGAATTTTGACGGACCCTGATCTGAAGAGTCTGTTTACGATGCAACACCCTATAAAAATTACTTCTGAATATATAAGTATTAGAAATAGAGTTTACCGCCCTATATAACTTAAATCGAAAAGCAACTTCCCTTGGTGGCATGTGCCCTTAGGCCAGCTGTTGTCCATGTCTTTATACAAGTGCGTGATCAAGCTTCCTTGTATGTTTGTGTGTCTGCCAATCACTGTTTAAAGATAGTGACTCCAGTTTCTTTGAAATATTGTGTGTAACCGTAGCTTCAGTGACGATTAATCGTTACTTCCACATGACCATTATAAGGATCTGGTCCTGCTTTAAATGGTTAAAAGATATTATCATTGACAATTAAATTCAAGGGGCATGTCACGACAAATCTTGCCACAAGCATACAGAAAACGCTGACTGCTTCTGTATTTCATTGTTTTTACAGCTTTTGAAGCTTTTGCTAGCCTTTATTGACTATCTTTTTGCCAAATGGACTCATTTTATAAGAAACAATCCGCAGAATGCTGTAGGCCCAGTTTCCAGAGATGATCAACATTTAAAATACTCAGAGCGCACAACAAACTGTTGGAAGCGCAATGCATAAACATGTCAAACTTCTATCACACCCATTCTTACCTTTCTTGCAAAATGGGTTTAGTGGCCTTAGTATGTATTTTAAGCATTTCTTACAAGTTTATAAACATCGTGATTGCAAGTAGGCCAAGCTTGTTGTATGATCTTTATCCTAATACGGAAAACAGTTAATACTGAAGAAGCTGCTCCTAATCATTTTACCCTTGCCCTCCCTTCCTAGCACTGTTCCCCACCCCTCCAGAGGTGGAAGTGATCATAAAGACATGCCACGACATAGCTTGTCAGAAAGCTTAAGGTTTTAAATTTTTTGGAATAAGCCCATTTAAATTCCCTTTAAAACTTTGGTTACTTATCATTCACCACATTACAAGCAATCCCATTAAGCACCAGTCTCAAGCCGATTTCTTATTCCTGTCCTTGGTACCTTGGTTCATTTATTCCTGTCCATGTACACGTGGTCTAAAGTGAAAATGCTACTTGGCACTCCTTGATCATAGAAACCACCGAGAATGCAGCAACACGACAGGACATCGCCATGCCAGAAGAACAATCCATGATTGACGTGAACAACCAAAGACAGCTGATTGGCTCATTGGGTGCTAGCACTGAATTTGCTGACAATGTTGGAGGTATGGGCCTGGGCCATCCAGGTGTTCCCCATATGTCATCTGGAGTTTCTGGAATTCCCGGTGAATACTCAGGACATGGTGGATTCGGACACGGATGGGATGGGGAATCCCCAATAGCAAATGACCATGGCTGGGGCTATGGAGGTGGTTATGGCGGTTTCGGAGGAGCCGGTGGGCACCGAAGAGCAGAGGTCCCTGCAGGTAATAATTTAAACATGCCCCCCTGTCGGCCCCCAAATTGTCACTTCGTACGTTCAAAGTCGAGAAAATATAACCCTCTTAGGGGTAAAATACTCGATATGAACTCAAAAAATTTACCGAAGCTTGTGCATTATTGAAGGAGGCTTCCTGCTTTTAGGGGAGGAAAGGATGTTTTAATCTCTGATAACCTTAAGCTAGCTTGAAATGCGACCATTGTCATTATCAGGTTAAGATGGAGTGAATTTAAAGTGCTTTTATTTTTCCGCTAAAGCTTGCGCAAGTACATGATCAAAACAGTTCAAATGCAGCATCCATATGCTAATCTATACTGTATTCATTTCAAGGCATGCTCCAGGTTGCGCGCGCCCTGTACTATACACTGAAGATCCGCAATGAACCAATCTTGGCCTACTTGCAGTCTATGGAAGCCATTCACGCATACTAATGTTTTTGCAAAGTGTAGCCTAACCTGATACCCGAAAGGCAGTGATTACCCAGTTGGCAGCGACATTATCCTTTGTTAAAATATTGTAGACAAAGTCTAGTAACTTTTTCAGTATTTTTTCATGACCAAGATGCCTTGTCTTCTATATTTACTAATTATTTTGTTTGTTTAGTTGAAGTGTTGTAGTGCAGTAACTTTGTGGTAGTACATTTAAACATGTGAGATCTTATTTTGCATCAACAGATAAGAAGCAAGACATTGCCTATGATATACCAACTGAAGAAGCCGTCCCAGGACAAGTAAGTTTTCATTGTGATAACTAAAACCACAGATAAAAGTCACAGAACGAATATTACTCTAATATTAAACCTAGCAAGACTTAGATTAAGATCTACAGGCTTGAACGGAGCATCCTCAAGAATCTCTACTAGAGATATTTCTAATTTCTTTTACTTGCAAAGCTTGTCTTTCATGCACGAAGCTTGATTTACAACGTAGTAGAAATAGTTAGCAAAACTAAACATTTACTGCTTTAACCTGTTGTGAACTGCTATCAACTTTATACTCATTTGCTTATGAGAATCTTCAATATCATTGTATCTATTGCTGTCAAACTGTTTAACCTATTAACCTAATAACCTAAAAATCAAGCTGTTTTCATGTCTGTCCTGTCTCATGTTTGTCTATCTTCTTTTAAAGTTACCACTTGCTAACGAAGACGCTGCTAACTTACTAAACAACCCCATTGAACGCTTACACTCGTTACCTGTGTTACCTAACGCCGAACCACAGCCATTATTGAATACTCGCCCAGTTTTGGAAATGCAACCAACTATGGCCGAAACCCCCAATCAGGCTAATTTACCAGTTGTGAGTGACGATAGTGAACGGGATTCAATGCTGCTTACAAAGCCAAAAAATGTTCACGTGCATGTTGCAGCACCAAATGTTGAAGTCGAGGTTGACTCTATGAAACATGGCCTCGTAGCTAAGAAACCAGTCCAAGTTTCAGCTAATGTAAGTCGATATTTAAGGCCCTATTGGCAGAATTGTAGACTAGCTAGCCAAAGATCAAGATAGAACATAGACTGGCAAAATTTTAGACAAGTGAGCTAAAGATATGAAAGCTTGGTGAGGTGTATTGCCTAAGGAAAAGAAAGAAAATTAAATCCTTTGATGCAAAATTGCATGATAGGAATCAATCGGCGTGCCTGTTTCATCGCCATTCTCTACTTCAAATACTAACACCTAATATCAATGGCTAACGACCTGGACTTTCTTAACTACACAATACTTTAGCGAGTCCGGTGCATCTATAAAGTACGCAAGCTCGGATTGGGGAGGGTAGATTCCAGGGAGCGCAGAGCATAATATGGACTGAAGAGGCTGATATGTATTTGGAGGGGGAGGGGGGGCAACATGCTAAAGCTGAAAGCAAGATGTTTCATTGTATGGTTTTAGCGCATCCTCATGTCTCAGCCCCCTACCTCCACGGTCTCTGATTGGGTCTACCAAACTGTCACACGCAATAACGACGATGCATGCGCAAGGGGTCAGGGAATCAGAGCTTTTGGACGTACGCACATAATGGATGCCGAAAACGTGACATTATGCTTTTTTACCGCACCAGTCTCTGAATAATCATTGCGAAGCTATCTAACACACTGCTATCAAATCTGTTCTGTTTTTGACTTTAGAAGCTCAGTGAAATTCGAAAGCTTGTTCATGAGGTCTCTGCATCGTTGGAGAAGACTGGGGCAAAGTTGAATGCATTGAAGAGCGATGAAAACACAGAAAAGAGACAGATCACACCTGCTTACACCCCTGTTGTTTCAGAACCTGCTGGTGTTCCTCCAATCAGGCACGTTTTTACTTGATAATTTTTACACAAAGCATAACTGGAATACAAACGTTATGGTGTTAATGAAGTAAATTTTATCATATTTGTTCAATTATTTCCTTTTCGTAGGATTGTTATAGGGTTTTACAAAATCTTCTACTGGCCAAGTGGAGAAATGTCCAATTCAATGTCAATGCATTACATTTACAGTGTTGATGCGGAGGTGTAAATCATTTTTAGGACTTTGGTTTATAATTTCCTTTGATGCTCTTAAAGGAACCATTAGATGTTCCACGTTACCTAAGGATTAGCTTCATTCAAATTAGCCCTACTTTGTGCCAAGAACTCTATTCGTACAAAATTTTTTCATACATGAATCTAGATTTCTCTAACGCAAAGAGACAATGCTGCAGGATTTTGTAATTTTGCTCTTCGGAAATAGTTTTTAATGGAGGAATTTTATGTTTTTAGGTACCCTGTCCCAGCTGCTGATAGATATCCACTCGGTGCTGGGTAAGTTGAGAGCATTCTGTCAAATTATCATTCAAACTATTTGCATGGCTGATAGTACACATCTTTGCATCTGAATGAATCTCCGAGATCGAAGTTCATTATGATCATCATACAATTCAAAAAATCCAATTTTTTCTCGTATGCCATTTCTAAAGAATTTTGTGTTATTTCTCCTTGTACAATTAAAATTTTCTAAGCTATGGTTTATAATTTACAGACATATCTGGCCCTCTTCCAACTATGGACTTCAATATGGTGGACCATATGCCTGGAGCAAATCAAACACACCAAAAAAGCCAAAGAAGAGCAACAAGAAGAAGAAGTGTAATTTCCTTCTGTTCTTCTTTTGCTTTTGACATTTCATAAGAATAGGGTAATACAAAACAGCACCAATCAGAAAACAAACAGGACTTCTTGTACTATCCCGGTTGTGTTGGCCTTGCCATAGCAATTAGATCTTTCCTCTAAAACAAGTCACTTTAAAGCGATCTGCTTCTATTGGAACAAGGTATTGATTAAGCAAAATGTTTTCAAAGTATTGATGTCAAATCACAAGTAATTTTGCTAATGCTTACTTGCTTAGTTGCAATACGAGACCAGCATTGACTGTTGCTCTCTCCTCAAACAGCTCATCACACAAGACGATCAGCTGAAGAGACCAAGGATGCCAAAGCAACCAAGCCAAAGACAAATGAAAAAGGAGCAAAGGAGACCAAAAGACAATTCTTGGCAAGCCCCTATGGTGGTCATGGGTATGGCCGTGGATTCGGAGGCTTTGCACATGGAGGTATGCTTTTCTTTATAATGGTATATCTACAAAATGTATTGCTAATATCTTGTCATAATCACCTAAAAGGAAATTGTAACAGACGCTGCTTCTATTAGACATAGAAAATCTTTAAACTAATCTGAAAAGGCGCTTGGCAGTCATTTCAGTATCTTAAGGGATAATTTCAAGCCTTTTAATGATTTCCTTTTATTTTCTATTATTGGCTGGTTGTTGTTAATTAGTTTTACATCTTCTTGATACTATACGATCAAAGTATATGATTGTTATATTCAGAACGTTTGGTTGTTATGATCACAATTCTGACACTATATACTAGCTGACTGTTATATCGCTATGTCATTAATCCCAATGCAGGTATGGGGGTTTTAAGGAAATATTTTATAGAGAGGCGTCATATGAATTTTTAGATTCCTTCTCCTTTCTTGCAGGACTTTATGGTGGACACTTAGGTGGATATGAAGGACATGGCGGTTATGGAGGATATGGCGGTGGTCTCCATGGAGGCTTTGGCGGCATTGGCGGCATTGGCGGCATTGGCGGTGGATTGGGTGGTTATGCTGGCCATGGTGGTGAAGGCTACGGTGATGAAGGATACGGTCATCACGGTGGGTACGTGCTTGATCACTCTCGTGGATATGGCGGTCATGGCCTTGGGCTTGGTGGCTATGGATTTTCACCATTTGCTGCAGTGTCCCATGGTGGCTACGGACATGGATTCGGTGGAATGCATAGTGCATATGGCCTCGGCGGCCTAGGAGAGCACGGCTATGCTGGCCATGGATTTGGAGGACTTGCTATCGGTGGTCATGAAGGCGGATTTGGCGGTCATGAAGGATACGGATTAGGCGAGGGCGGTTTTGGCAGCCACGGAGGATTTGCTGCCGCTGGAGGCTTAGGCGGATATGAAGGTGGACATGGCGGCGTCGGAGGTTTTGGAGGTTTTGAAGGTGGACATGGCGCCATTGGAGGATTAGGCGGTTATGAAGGTGGACACGGTGGCTTAGAAGGCCACGGTTTTGGAGGCCATTTGGGTGGTCTTGAAGGCGGACACGGATATGGCCTTGGAGGAGAAGGAGGACTGGGTGGTTATGGCGCAATTGGCGGCCTAGGCGGCAGCTTCGGACGACAAGGTACTTCCTAATGCAGTCTTGACCTTGTACTTTCGTTCTTTGAACTTTTATATAGGCCTAGTATATTTATATACATTTTTTGTATCTAATTCTTTAAGGAGGGTTGTCCCTCAACAAGTTGTCTTTCAAGGGGCCCTTCGATTTAAAAGCATTAATTACAATATAATTTAAAAAAGAAACAGCTTTTAATTAAATAAACTTTAAAACATTTTTTACAATATTTAAAACTTTATGAAGAATGTAGTTCAAAATTACAATGAAAAACAAACGGAAAATCAGTATTTCTCTAAATAGTTTTCTTAAAACGATAAAGAGAGGTTGCCTGCTTTGACTAGGCTGTCAAGCATCTTCCACTAAGCCATGGCATAGAGACAACTCCTCCATTTCTTACACATAAAAGTGAAACCCAATCTGTTCCAGGAATTGCAAGGCAAATGGCACCAGAAATGGAACAACCGCAACCTGTCCCAGACCCTTCAGGCTCAATGTTTAGATCACCAGTAAGTTCACCATATGCTATTTATCAAAGTTTACTTATCAATCTATTTCTTATTCATCTGACTGCTTTTACATGCAAGGCCAATTAAAGGCTCTGGCGAAACCGGCATGCTTTGCGGAGCTCTTTTCTTATACGATAAAAAGTGGGACTCTATTTTGTATTTTCATGCAGTGCGATATAAGGCCGGTTTTGAAAATAAAGTTGCAAAGCATGCCGGTTGCGCCAGAGCCTTTATCTTGATATTTAAGACAACCAGATAATTGACACTGTGTGAGAGATTACAAAACATCCCTTTTTGGTTGCTACTAATTATAGGGAAATTATCAATCTGATACCAAGCACAGAGGAGCTAGTCCTAGTGATATTAGAAAACCACCTTATCAGTCATTCAATCACAATCAGTCACAATCCAGTCATTCAAAGGCATTTTGCTTGTTTTGTATAGAAATAGCTGAAATCTTTGGCAGACCATCATCCAAAAAAATGTCTAACGGATGTAAAACTGTACTGAAATTTGTGGGTGGCTTACTGAAATAAAAACATTTTTTCAAATGGAAAAATGCTTGCTATTTCATTTACAGAAATGAAGTTCTCATTTCTGTAAGGTGCTTGATATTTACCCTTACTAGCATGACAGAAAGTAGTGGTGCATAACCAAGTACATGTTTCAAACTTACCATTACTTTCCCCGTTTGAAGATTAAAGGCAGTCTGTCCCATCCGTGATTGGCTAATCATAACTTGAAAGCCTCGCCTTAAAACTTGAAAGCCTCCTCCTCTGCCTTTTTAGCATCTGACATGAATTATTGTTGGTGAACATGACAGAAAATGCATAATCTTTATGTCATCGAAACCGACTTAAAAGTTTAACACCAGAAAAAATTTCACAATAACTCGCTTAGGGAGAGTACACTATGGTGGTTTCTTCTTCTGATTGGTTATTTGTGCAAAAAACCAACGCTGCGTGAATATTATGGCCATGAAAAGCGTTTCTGAGAATAATGGGGACAGACTGCCTTTAATGAAAAATCCCTTTGGCAAGAATCAGTGTGACAGTAGGTATTCATTCTAGGCTGCAGTTCCTGCCGTATCAGACTATACTAACAAACTAACTGACGACAATCAACAAAAACTTGATGTAGTAAATCGTGATACTTTGGGTACAAATAACATGGTATGTAATGACATGGTCGTTGAAAACGAAGTGACTGCAGAATGGCTGTCACATAATTCGACTTCATGTTGCGATTTAAGTTGCAATATGACAAGTCAACTAAACTTAATCACTTAATCATAATGGACGCACCGAATCTTGAAATGAATTTTTGACTCAAATAATTTATTTTATACACTATTATTTTCCCTCCTGAAATATGTACTAGTGAATGTGAAACACTAGGAGTTCCTAAGCTTTAGGGCTTCAGAAACAAAGCAAGCCTGTCGCCTTTAACAGCCTTGTCGTGTGTGAGATAACCTAACTGCCTGATAACGGCCTTGCCACTTTAGGCAGTCGAAAGTATGCAGATATCTTAATTGATTCGAATTTCGTAATTTTTTCTTTTTCTAATTAAACTAACAATATTCTACTATATCAAAACTTTGTCAAATGTTTTGTTATCTTTAGTTTTTATTTTTATTTTTTTCCTTTTTATCTGTTAATAGTTTAGTGGCTATGGAAATATGCCAATGAATTTTGGTTACGGTGGAATGAGAAAATCTGAAATTCCAAAAACTAAGGACGCCAAAGCAGTCAAAAGCAAAAAGGTACGCTTGTCAACGTTTCTTCCCATTTCCCAAAACACTAGTTCTCAGATTAAATTTCGCATCAGATTGAAATAAATAATAAAAATTGGAGATTTGGAAGTTACCCTCTGCAGGCCCCCACTGCTCCACTTTTTGTCTATGCATGGCCTAAGTTTTGTTCCACTGTTTGTCTTTCAATTTTATTGTTGTATGTTTTGTATTTGTTTCTTGTGCTGTCGGCTTCTCTAGCATTAGAGACTTTGCTATTGTCTGGAAACTGAATTACTTACCAGTTCATTTGTCATTTTGATTCCATTTTAGCAATAATGCTCTGGCTCTCAAACACAAGAGATGATTCATGGTGAGTTTGCAAAAGCAAAAAATTTGTCGCCGTGTTTGTCCACGATACATTTACTAATAAGTGACTTTTGTTTATGCATCTACATATACTTGTACTCATTTTCTTTGCACATGACTGGATCACCCTACTTAAAAAAATCAAAGTCGAAGTTGGCTTTTTCGTTAGAATGATGTTTCTTGTTACTTTGCAACAAAGGATCATTGTTCAGAAATGTCCCTCAAACGAAAGACAATGCATAAATAGAAACTGGATTTCACGTGCAGTGCCACCCCTCAATTTTCCATTGGTAACCGTAACAAATTTTACGATGGACCTCTTAAAAATGCCTCACTTTTGACAGCAGAACCTTAAAGCACTAGCTTGAGCCTATTCACAATTTCACCATATTGCCCCGTTCCCACAACATTCTCAGTAGATTACTTCTAAAGCCAAATTCACTTGCTGCAATTTTTCTTGCATCTGTGACTTTTACGTAGTTTTGCGTAAGTTTCACATTCAAATAATGATTAAAGATTTTTTCTTGTCGTAGTTCATGAAGAACTTGTTCCAACTGCTGCCAATGGTGGATAATATTTCGGGCTTGAATTACTTTTGCTCCGTGAACCTCATCCAAGAATTGAACAATAATTGTAATATAATTTCGCGATTTTCTTTTCTAACAATTGGATAGTCTCCTCAATATCCCCTCTGTTTAAATTCCATGCAACTGAAAGAAGATTCTTGGTTGCAACCATTATTCGTGTTAGTAAAATTGCTTCATTGACCTGAGGAAAGGACACTTTTGACCTCGATTGTCCCAAAATTATCGACCATCATGTCCTCCACTCAACTATAGCTCATAATAATTATTTTATAATTACGAAATACTGTACCAGTATTTTTCTACGCAATTGTATATTATGTGTTTATGGCACAGCTCTCTGTACAGAAATTTCATTTCTATTCACCGCGAACAATCAATATTTGCTTATTAGCAATTTATTTTGTCAGAGCAGAACCTGATATTCTCTATAAATCTAATTTAGTTAGAAATTAGCATTTTATCGAGTTTCTCTTTGCCTTCATCTGCAGCAGAAAGGAGATTGATTCAACTCTTTTGTAGCGAATTTAAATTTACGCTAAACGGTTGCAATAAATTTAAAACTCGGCTCATTATTCTAGCCATATTGTATAGTTTTGACCTCTGCGCGGTATTATATGCAAAAAATAGGGTGTGAAACAATTAGAAATATCAATATATGCGTTTTCTAGATATTCCAAAGCATAATTTATTCGCTCGCAAAATGATATAGGCAGGGTAAAAATCCTCGAGGACGGCTGAACATTTATTTGTTAAAGACTTAAGTGAATATTCTGAAACGTAAAGCCCAAAGGAGCAGCCAAATTGAGGAAAATAAGGATAGTCTTGGAAGGACAAGATCTTGAATTTCACACGCGACTTTGTGTTAGCTGCCAGGCTTGGATCGAGCATACGCCTAAATTATAATTGTCTATTGGACATTTTTTTCTAAGGGTATATGCTTCCAAAACATTTTCTTAATTGCCCAACAAATTAATACCCATGAAAAAAGTTCGTTCTTTCAATGAAACCATTTTTAGGATTTTGAGGTCTTGGTCAGAGCAATACCTAAGCGCCCTTTTGCTAGCATACAAAAATAGATATTTTGACTATGCTCCAATTCCTAAATAACAAATTGCATGCAGCATAGGCTCCAAATCTTTGATTGGCCGAGCGACCTAAATTCTCCATACTTCATTAGTTAATCAAAATTCAAGAGTATGACAACAAACGTGTCTCGCAGCTAGATTTAGGCCTGTTTTGGACGTTTTTATCACTACCCACAAAAAACGTGTAAAATGTGATGAACTAAATCTTTCTTTAAAAATTGAATCTTTGATAAATTTATGAAAAAACTGCCGTTGTACTCAGTCAAAATTCTTCCGCGAAGTTCTTCGTCAGTTACGAAGGCTTGAAACTGTCCCTTTCAAACCCTTATAATAGTTAGGGGGAATGGATAACATAAAAAATTACAGTTTTTAATCCTTTAGAGCTGTTTTATCTACTTAACTAACTAAATATGAACTTACCTTTACA
This sequence comes from Rhopilema esculentum, assembly GCF_013076305.1. The sequence goes on from NW_027018659.1 coordinate 834,409, forward strand.
AGCCACTGTTTACATCTTTTCTTGTCGGCATTGATGCTTGTGTTACTGACGGGGAAGAATCGCTAAATTCCACTGAGAAAAAATGCAGTCCATCTTTCTCTCAAAATAACTACAATTGTACAATTTCTCTTGCGCTCAGGTACTTTATATATGTGTTTTAAAGGCTTGAAGATCGATGAGAAACTCACGTCCACTGATGTTCACTGCTGCGGCCTTGTAAAAGCTGACGCCATTCGTCAACCATGAAAAGGGCGGGAAAATGAAATATGTATCATTTACGAAAAATTACTTTGCTCAATCTTCAATCTTCAATCGTTAACTCCTAAAGGCTATACAACCAATCTGGAGTAAAAAGGAAAAAAAATGGAAAAGGAAAATTAACTTAGAAGTAGGATTAATACCATTTCCACCCAGCGCTCCAGTTTGCTGATTTCTACAAAATGTTGCATTTGGTTTGGTTCAACAAATCCAAGCTAAGGTTGGCTATTGCCAGAGTGGAAGCGGTGTTAATCATAAACAAGGGATAACAAAAGGCTAACAGAAGAGTAAAAATTGTCTCTAATAAGTCTGTACTAGGGTCCAGGTGTTGGTGGAGGCCACCTTCACCCACTGACGTGGACGCAACCATTCTGTAAGCATTCCATTTTCTTACATTTTCTTTGATCGGGTATGCTCTTGAATCTTTTTCAGAAAACCAGAAACTGTCTTTACGCAGAATAGGTAATTTCCATAAATCAATGCATTTTGGCAAGGATTGTAGGTTGCTCAGCCAATCAAAGATTTGGAACCTATGCTATTGCATGCGATTTGCGAATGGGCATTTGTCCACATTCATAACAGTCGAGAAAACTCCTTTTCCTGACGCGACCAGACATTTACAAAAAACAACTTTAATATTATTGCAAAACTGTTTTCTGAACTGAAATTTCTAAGAAATACGGCAATTGTAAGATGTCCCACAAGGACGCTATTTGGTGTCTCAGCTTTTGAACTTAATTCATTATGCGAGCCTCGTTTGGATTTTCATTTGAAAATGGAGTCTGACTGGGTGACTGCAGAACTCCAAGCTCTTTCTTGTAGTTCTAGTTCGCACAAAGATTCCGTAGAGAAATATAGACAGATACTCCAGCAGATACTCGATTCAGCTGAAGATAAGGTTGTTAGTGGACTGCAAGTTTTTATAAAAACAGGTGAGTTACTTCGCGAGGAAAGTAGGCCTTCTCTTTTTCGCCTCTTTTTTATCACTGTTTAGGAGAATGTTGCAATCACTTTCATAAACAGACTTTCAGGTGATGACCAAGATGATACATTCATTTGAATTTGCAAACATTGAAACTCCAGTATCTTACGAACTTCCATTCTTTGACTTCTTTTCTAGGGTAAAAATCTAACTTTGAAGTCAAAATCCTGTTTTACACTTTTGTAAACTTACTTGTAGATTTTTTTATCTACTTACTTAAAACTTCAGTAATATATCCCTTGATGTTAAAAAATCATAGGGGATGCTCTCTCTTTGATTAATTTAGCTACTGAGAGAGTTCCCTGGACTTTTTAAGTAATTCCATCTATGCAATTTATCATTTTCCTTTGCATCATGTTTGTATATTGATTGTATTGATGTCCAGTATTGTATTATAATTGATTTTCCTTTTATGTTGTCCAATTTTCTTGTTGCTTAATCATTTATTTGCAAGGTTATTTTAGGATTAGCTGTATTAAGTGGAAATTAAAGTATAAAAAATAAACTGGACTGAATCTGCCCTAGGGTCCAGGTCTAGAAAAACTTTATGGTTTCCACATTGTGTAGCTGCAGGCATTTAGAGTTTGATGTTTAGGGCTGTGCCAATGGGACCAAAGTTGGCTACAAGCAAATTGTACTTTTTTGGTCGCATGTATTTATCTATAACAGAACATTAAGGTGCAAAATCAGATGTATATGTCAGCCTTATTCTTGCATATAAACATTGAGTGAAATTTCTCAAATCCTTCAAGCTCATGCTAGCATGTAAAATAGATGTTAAATGCATCTGGTGATGATGATGATGATAATGATGATGATGATGATGATGATGATGGTGATGATGATGATGATGATGATGATGATGATGATGATAATGGTCAAGAGAAAAGAAAAGCCGATCCTAATTGGGCTACATTATTTGTAGCTTCTCATAACGACAAACAGACAAAAGTTTTTCTGATAAAACAATTGTTGATTTTTCTACCTAATTGACTGTCTTACACAGACACATTCAAAGTATATTATTGTAAGCTGAGAAATCATTTAGCATACTCAAAGACTTTGTTTCAGAATATTTGTTATATTAATTACCAAATTTTTGCTTCTCATATTGCTGAAATAAAGTACTCTAGAATGTGTCAAAAAGACATCTTAAAGTAATTTTTGCCTCGTAGTTGCCCAAGAGAGTGTTAGTGTTGTTGTATCAAGACAGTTGATATCAGATATTTGTGCCAAGCTGCCATCATTCAAAACAGGAAATACAAAAGCAATTTGTAATTTTGCGTTAGAAAAATTGCAACCCAGAGCCATTGCATTTGAAGAACAAGTAAGGTTTTAAAACCTATGTGTTTCATTGTAATTTATAGAATATAACATTGATCCAGTTAGCAAGTTGATGAGCACAATATATTTTACAGAAACTTTTGCAAATTTATTTCTCAAGCAATCTTTTTGAGATACAGAATTTTAAAATTGCTTTGAAGAAAGCAAATATTTGGGAATGCTCTTTTTCATTTAAGTCTTATTCATTGCATTCATTTTTTAGCTTGTAGCAATCCGCCATAAATTAGCCTCTTTATATGAGCAAGAACAGGAGTGGAGAGCAGCTGCAAAAGTTCTTGTTGGTATACCGCTGGAAGGAGGACAAAAGTATGGTTTATTCTTGAGTTTTTGTATTTGAAATTTGAATATCAAACCATCTTTAACTTTCTTTTGCTATTTCTTGAATAGATATTTGTGCTGATAAATATTTTTTAGTTTGTTTATATATGTATATAGATCTATGTAAGCAATCATATCCTTTACTTTTTTCTCCATTATCCTTCCTTCACAGCATGTTCTTTTTTACATTTATGTCCTGATTTGTTGTATGTTTGAATTTCTGTCTATGAGGTATGGGTAATTGCACTATCAAATACTTTTTGAACAATTTATGTGATATTGGCACAGATTTTATATTTTATTATTAGCAATGGGGCTGACATCTGTAGTTTTCTAAAATTATAAGAATGGAAAGAATTGTGTTGCTTGTGCCAACTTATCACATAGAGATTCTAAAAAGATTCCTGGTGTTATTGTACTCAATAACTGAATCCTTGTGTAGTGTTGCACATGTGAAATAAAGAATAAAATGATTGTTCAAAAAGGAAAATTAATTACTTTCTCCTAGCTTGCAAAAGGAGCTGCTGATGCAATAAACTAGTCATTGTAACATGCAATATCTAAATTTTGCTGATTAACTTACTTCATGTTATCATTTTTTTTATCAGGATATATTCAAATGATTTCAAGTTAGAGATTTATTTAAAGATAGCCCAATTGTATTTGGAAGATGACGACCCAGTTCAAGCTGAGGCATTCATTAACAGAGCATCAATACTACAAGCTGAAACAAAAGATAAACAACTTCAGATTTTGTTCAAGGTAAAAAATCATTCGTTCTCATGTATTTGGTGATCTACCACAGTGTATGTGCAAGCAAAATGAGAAACCCTTAATGGTGGTTTTTTCATGCATTGCAGACTTACATACATAATTAGTGAATGATTTTTTATCATGAACAGAATACTATCATTTCTGAAATATTTCCTATATGCATTCAAAGCGAATGAAACACCTTTATATATTTTGTTATTGCCATTTTCCCATTTTCTATGGTTGATACTTTCGTGGTCAGGTCATTTTTAGAGATATTGTTAAATCAAGAAAATAATAACCATTTGATTGATAATATTGGTTATTCTATTTTACACTCTGATCACAGTGAGTCCTAGTCTGACTATAGGGGGCTATGGCAACCCTACCCTATCCTGGTGCAACCTCTGGAAATTAGTTCTCCCTTGAGTGTCTTGTAGTGTTTAAAGAATTCTTGTTTCAGGTTTGCTATGCAAGAGTTCTAGATTTCCGACGAAAATTCATCGAAGCAGCTCAGCGTTATGTAGAATTGTCATACAGCCCGCTTGTTCATGAAGAAGAACGACTAGAAGCGCTGAGGCATGCCCTGATATGCACCATATTGGCCTCTGCGGGGCAGCAGAGGTCGCGAATGCTTGCTAATCTTTTCAAAGATGAGAGATGTCAGCATCTACCTGCTTTCGAAATCCTAGAAAAAATGTAAGATTGTTTTTCTTGTTGTGATTTAATGTACAACCAACACTTGTCTTTCATTCAACAAAGAGTGATTATTTCTTCGATAAATCAAGAGTCCGTAAAAGTATTCATCCATTTATCTGGACGGTTACCCTTAGGCTTTGAAAACCTTACGATCACTTCGTAGCAATTCTCAGTTTTTAAATATTTTCTAACGTTCAGTTAAGTGTAAAGGCTAGGGATTTGTCTCATAGCTTTGTAGTGAAGTAGATCTATTAGAAAACCAAACTACTTTGAACCTCAAACCCACATCTCGATACCTTTAAATTAATATCAAATTTTCATGGCGACGGAATGAGTGAATAATATTGGTAAACCTTGATAATTTGTCTCTTTCAAACCATTCCAAGTCGTCGATTTACTCGTTTACTATTCGTTAAAATCATATTTTTACACTTAAGTTACTTTTTCTTGGGTTAGCAAAATTCGCCTTGTTTAGGTTATCCTCAAACTTAGAAAATGGTATCTGTCCATTAAGTTCCTTCTATATTTCTGTTGTCTGTTTTATTTTGACAATAATCCTGTTTCCTTTTGACTAGGAATCTAAGAATTCCCTTCTTTAATTTTTCCTGTAATATTTCCTATCTGCATCTATTACCTACAACTTCAATTCGTCACATTTTACAGGTATTTAGATAGAATAATCAGAGGGCCTCAGCTTCAAGAGTTCGCTAATCTTCTGGCTCCTCATCAAAAAGCGACTACAGCAGATGGTGAGTTTAAGCTTTAATTTTACCACATTGCTCTTTATAAATTCCATGCTTTTTATGGTTTTCAGGTGAATTAAAACTATTATTATCAAATCTGTAAAATATCATCAGTTAGTTATGGATGTAAATACTTAATCAACAAAATTCAAACAATCTAGAGTAGAGTATTGTTTTTTATGTGATGATCTTTTGATGATGTTATAAATTTAGATGTTATTCCATTGGAATGAGCTATTTGGATAGTTTTACATCGTTGATATATGATTTTATGGTCAGTTTTTATAAGACTATTCATAATTATGTCGATTTGAAAATTCCAAGCTTCCTGGATGGCCATGTCGATGATATGTTTTCGAAAATAACTTCCGTATTGTAAAACGTTTTTGATAATGTTAGATTGGCCATATGGGTAAGATTTGATAGTTACAAAACCTCTAAAAAATTCAATTTTATATGATATTGCTCGCATATGAAATCAGTCGATGGCTTTCGTATTGAAACCACATTCTTTTTGGCTTTTAATTCTCTCGAATCATTACACTGTTATATTGGTTTTGTACTGTGCAGGGTCAAGCATCTTGGACCGTGCCGTTATTGAACACAATTTGATTGCCGTCAGCAAGTTGTACAATAACATTAAATTTGAAGAACTAGGTGCTCTTTTGGAAATCCCATCAACAAAAGTGAGTAAATTTGCAAAAATTTGTATTTTGTGTCTTTTTAGCAAAGCTTCAATTTTGATGATTATTGCTATGACGTAGAAAGCTTATCGACAATGGTTTTTCGTATGAATGAGGACGGTTTAATCAAATTGTTGTCATGTAAGTTTTTCTGATACCATGTCAAAAACAAGTTAGCTTCATTTCTTTTTCCTTAATTTTGATTTGTTACATCATTTGACTTTGCTGCTCTGTCTTTGAATCTTCTGTCCCAAACAGTCGACAATCCAACTTTCTACAGAATGAAAACTTCCACCACAGCCATTGAATAGAACGGTTGAATTTAAGTCGAGCCTGGTATAAAACGATTTCATAGGTTGTCAAAGTAAATTATTCCTCGATCTAATGAAAAGTCAACATTGATCATTTGATTTTTGATCAACAGGCTGAGCGAATTGCTTCACAAATGATATCTGAGGGAAGAATGAGCGGATCCATTGACCAGATTGACGGGTTTCTACATTTTGAAGGTTTGTTCAAACTTTTTAATTCGTGTAATTCAGTCCAGCTGATAGCAGCGAAGGGACCAAAATTGTGTGTTTAACTAATTAATGTTATATTTATCGGAATAAACATTTTCCCAAGTAGCAGCAGAAACGTTTGTCTCTATGGTAACTGTAAGGCACAGCAGACTATTCACATTGTTTTTGTCAAAATAAATTGAAGAAAAACTGTAGAAAATGAATGTATTGAACTTTTTGGTCAAATTTTTGCTAATTTGTTAGTTAAAAACATGCGGATAGGGTAAATTGATCGAGAAATAACGAATTGTTGTGCTATCACAAAATGGTAAAGCTGCAGACTCTCTTTCTACAAGAAGACTTTTATTAGAAACTTAAAATGAATCAGTTTATCAAGCTATGATATCAAAAGGCAGTATCATAGAAGTGATATCTACTTTGTGGTAAGCAATGTGGCATTCAGACAGTATTTTCAAAATAAAATTGATTTCTATAGAAATATATCAGATTCAAGTAGCATGTCTCTATGTTCAGATAAACTTTATTTGCTTTTTAAAACGGGAAAGTACTGTTCTTCTTAAGTGACTCACAATGCTTTGGTTAAGCAATTATATAGCAATCTCAAATCACCTTTGTCAGTTTATCACCTGACATTTTAAGGAGAAAAAGAAGGAAGAACATAGTCTTCTCTTATCGTCTTTGTAAAACTAACAACAATTGAAAATATCCGAAATTGCTCGTTACACTAAAGCCTGTTTTTATCTCAATGTCATCATAAGGGACAATGTAATCATCAAATGATATTTTTATCAATTTCAAAAATTATTATAATCAATGAAGCTGTGCGTGTTGTACGTCGAAAACGAAGAAAATCTGATGCAATAAAAAACGACTTTGAACAAGAAATGAATATTTGGTACGATGAGAGCTATGGAGAGTTATGCTCGAAACGTCGTTCCAAATAGTCATTTCTTGTACAAAGTCGTTTTTTATTTCATTAAATTTTGTTCAATAATTTTTATGCTTGATTCTACAGCTCAGCAGACACTTTTGTTTTGGGACAAACAGATCCAAGGTGTCTGCCTTCAAGTTAACGATGTTTTGGAAAAGATTCAACAGCAGGTGCCAGAATGGGCCAATCTTCCGATGGACACAACCTAGTCAAAAGCTGGCACATAAACACCAGCGATCCCATTCGCAGAAAATAATACTGACTTTTATACAGTGAAAAATAACTCGTCTAATGTTGACCATCAAGGAAAATGATTGTAGTTGGACGATATGCTTTATCGTTATCTGTTAATTGTAATTATAAATATCACATGTAGTTATGGTCTTTTTGGTTTCTCGCTAGTCTATACGACCCCTGTCATATATTCTTGTGCAAAACTGTTTAATGTACGTTTGTGTTTAATTGTAATTTGTTTCTAGTTTGTGTTCAAGAACAAATTCTTTTCACCATCTTACAGAAGTCTTTCTTCGATTTAGCTTTTATGCCTAGATCTCTGTTTTATACTATAACTAGTACAATTTCGTTTGCTTCATAGGTCGGGCTTTTAACTCCACTGCATGCGTGCTTCTGTTCTTCTCTTAAGAGGAGTTTGACTTGCCCTCGCAGTAGTACACAATGGTAGCAATGCCTTCTTAATGTGACCAGAACGAATGCTTTACAGATTTAACAAAAAATAGACTTTTGAAAAGTCTAGAAGGGTAGAATAGAGTTTTGGGTTAAATTTTTTTTCCATGAATACGCTTATTCAGCTCTGAAGCCTGCCTCCAGGAGAAAGACTGAACAATACCATTTCACATTATACGTCATCAAGTATACGAGCTACGAAAAGGTCAACTTTGTTCAGAGTATGGCTTTTTAGGCCCCATTTGCGGTCAATTTCTAAGATTTATGACGGAGAATGTCTCCGTCTGGCAGGTGAAAGCTAAACTCCAGATCTTTAATGCGAATATATGCGGTACTGCATAAAGTCGCTTAGAGCAAGTACCTTGCTTCAGCTGCTGCCGAACACAACATTCTTGCAGATTCTATCAGATTGGCTTAAAAAGAAACAAAAAAATATTTTCTCATTTACTCTGATCCACAAAACTGAATTCCGCGAAACATGTTTTCACATCGATCTGTGAAGTCTCGACTTTTAATATTCCACGAAAATAAATTCTTGTGAATTGTGCATAAAACATATCCGCCAAAATTAACTTCCTTTATGTTTTTAGCAAGTGTACATGGGCGTCTCCTTTTATCCTGAATTCGTTAAATCTTGTGCTTAGAATCATATTTTTCATTTTATCCAACTTACCAGGAGATTCGCTTTGCTAGGATGTTTACTAAGCTGGTCAGATTTTTTATATCTCTTGTAGATCCCTCTTAATGGAAGCAGACTACAAAAGCTTTTAGATTCAATAACTTAGGAATTTTCTACAATCGCAGGCAAAATAAAATTTTCGTACATGAACCATAATTTCTCTTTGGTAGCTTGTCTACCCATAACCACACATTTTCATTGTCTTTTGAGATCAACGTTCTTTTAAATTTGATAAAAAAATTTATTAAAAATGGTAAGTTGAACTGTTTTAGCGTGGGCTTATTTATTGAATGCCCACGCCAATTTCATGTGTTCTTACATAAAAATATATTGTCTTTGTTTTTAAGCTATTGCTGTCTTCTGTGAGTTTTTCTAAAGAAAGGATATACTAAGACAGACTTTAATTTACCAGGCATATACAGTATCATAATGAAGCGAGTTTTGCAATCGAGTTCAAAAGACGAACAAGATTTTTTTGCTCTATAACGTAAAAAATTTTTTTGAGCTTGAAAAAAGTTATTTCAAAAGGATTTTTTCTTGCATTCAATATTACTCCCGGACTTTCACAAACAGCGATATTGCAGCAGTTCGTGCATTCTTTGGCTCTTCAACAAAGCTATTTTCCAAGAGGCTCTCCAATGAGAACATTGATTATCCAAAATGAATTGAGATGAAACAGGTCTGAACAAACTACAATCAGTGGTGTAACTTGATCTTGCAGGCTAGGAGGACGGAAGGGTATCAAGAGTAAAATTTGCCGACGAAAACAATATGTAAAGAAAACATTTAGCTGCTATACTGCAGGCTGTTGCAAAGAAACTTAAAGCAAAGATTTTAAAGAAAGATTATTGTGAAAAAATTGCCCAGACTTTCCCCCCAAAGCAAAAGGCCCAGACAGCTCAGCGTGTCCAGTCAAGTTTCGAAACGTCATCATGAATACCTCTGCGGAGTAGCGCTTGCTTTTGGCCTTTGGATCTTCGAAAATGGCGGCAGCTCTACACCACTGAATTCTGCAAAAGTAAGGTAGGAAGAAACAATACAAGGTACCTGATCACTGCCTCTTTGGCTGTTCCACTTGATTTATGTCGAAATTCACTTCGCCGCTATTTTGACCATTTCTTGTTACTTTCAAATCCACAATATCATGTCCAAGTCGTCACGTGAAATTGTTACAAATATAACCAGACTGTTTGTTAAGTATTTCTTCGGGGCAGGGAACGCCAGAACGATAACGAACGTTTCCCACGAAATCATGCGCGGAATTTGAAGCAAAAGCTTTAGAGAAACCTTTTATTCTTTGTTTTTCTTGTTATCAGAAGTCAGTGCGCGGAATCTACGACAGATTCTTGATGCGCGAGCGGAATAAAGGATAAAAATTATTGAAGACCCAACTTCACAGTCTGTCAAATATATGTATTGAACCAGTGTATTGCTATTGTTTATTGATGTATATATATCCGACGTGAATATTTCATGGATTCCATATCAATAATAAAGAAAATATCACTTCTGAAATAAAATATCAGATTTTCAATGTGAATTTTCCTGAAACATAACTAACCCATGTTGTTGATCATTATGGTAGCTTCATTCACCAGATCCTTGCTTCAAAAGCATATGTCCACATTCTATGAGTAATTTGGGTCATTTCTAGACAGGGGTTTTTGAACAAATGACGACATAAATAATTACAAAGGAACTATCATGTGTATTATGAATAAGTAGGTATATAGAAATCTGTCTATTGACAGTTCCATAGCACATTGTTTGATGCATATGCACATAGAGCGTAATATAGAGTTGCAGAAAATAAAACTACATGTTTTCCGTGAGATCTCCTGAAGAGTTATTCATGAAACAGGCTTGTAGAGATAAAACATGTAGTTTTATTTTCTCCAATTCTATGCTATAAGTAGGTATATATGCAAGGCTCCACATGGTGAAGCAAAATGCTGTCCATGATTCTAAAGAGACCAAAATCAAGTTTCCTTCGCTACTTCATAATAATTGTTTCAATGTCTGCTTGAGGCCAATTACTTTAATTTTTTGTAATGCCTGAGTTTGTTGTGGCAGTGATTCAATTTTAACTTTGCACAGCTGATGAAAACAAGAGCACCATTCTAATGTTTTTTCTCGTATCTGTTTACACAGCTGGACAATTTTCACACATCACTTATATGTTGTGAAATCAAACTACTTGCTTTCTTTGGATGTTTCATGGTAACAAACATTTGTTTGATATTTGTCTCCAGGGTACCTAATCTTTTAAAGACCATAGCTTGCTATAAAATTCTGTTTTTGATTCTAATTTCAAGCAGACAAACTCAGAAATATGATTTTTTGTTTTCATAAGAAATATAGTCTGAACCAAAAGTGCATTAGGTGTAAAATTCAGAAATCATGTTGTAATGCATACAGTATCAAAGTATCTCATCAAAATTAACATGCTAACGCCATTTTTTCATATAGGATTTGTTATCAATTACCAAAACTGATCTACTATTTTAAATGATTTCTTACAGATTTTGTATCTGAATGGATTGTGAAGAGAAGTGTTGTGCATCTGATGATACTACAGACTGTCAGTCTGGGAGTAGCTACAGCAAAGTCTGTAGTGATGGAGTCAGCGCAAACAAACCAGGGGATGTTTTGACAGCTGATGGAACAGATTCTTGTGATGAAGGTACTTGCTGTGACCAGAATGGTGACTGCTGCTCATCAGAAACAGCAATGCCAAGTGAAACTAAAGATTATATGAAATCAGTTGATGTAAAAACTACAAAAGAGCAATGCTGCAAGAAGGTAGATGCTCATATTAGCCAGTTTTGTCCAGAGGAAGTCTGTTCTAATGTATCCTGCTCAAGTAAGTGTTGTGATCCAAAGAAGGATTTGTCAAAGGCAGATGAGTCTTCAGGCAATGTTTGTTGCAAGAGCAAGAAAGACATAGACACTGCTGAGGAGAAGGGTATCTCTGCCGAGTGCAGTGACCAAGTTGGTTTTCAAGGTGCTGAATCTTGTTGTAAACCAAATGAATCAGCTGGAACCTGTTGTCAGCCATCTGGAAAAAGTATTTTAAATTCTGAAGCAGACAGAGATGAACTTCCTGGTAAAGCCGTTAGAGATCAGAGAAGCGTCAAAACATGCTGTATTAAGAAAGATGAGCCTAGTTGTCATAAAAAAGTGGCAATGGGTGATAAAATAAAGAGTAATTTGATATCAGATGATGTGAAGTTGGAGCAAACGAAGGGCACTGAAGGATGCTGCAAGGATGTTAAGAACTCTGAGGTGGAAGAGAGGGAGATGTGTTGTAATAAGAGAAATGAGTTTGCACCAAAATCATGCTTTGCAGAGATTGTAGACCAAGAGAATAGAACAGTGCCAGTTGACCATGGGATAAATGTCAAAACTACCAATGAATTGGAAGGTGAAAACAACTGCTGCAATGAAAATAGGTGTGCAGGTGACAGTTTCAAGATAAATAGTGAGAGAGGAAGTGCAGATAGCAGTAAGAAATGCACAGAAAGGAAAGTATGCAAAGAAAAATGCAGTGGAAAAAAAGATAGATTGATGAATGAATTTGATGAACAGAGAAAGCTTCTTGACGAAAAAATTCAAGTGAGTATAGATGTGAAATCTTGCAGCAGTGATGGGAAAAAGAAGCTTTTAGCTGGAAATGAAGGCAGGATGAGTTATGGGAGTGCTGCTTTTTGTGAACCAGTCGAAATAAAGCACACTAAGGGCCAAGGATACAAATATTCTGTATTCCAAAATCCATCTCAGGACATTGAAACTGATTCAAAATTTAGTGAAATCTTTTTGGAGGAAAGACCTGTTGTAATTATAACAACAAAAATTCGTGTCCAGAATATTTGTTGTGGTAAAGAGGCTGATTTGATAAAACGAGAGTTAGAACCTCTTAATGGTGTCAAGTCTGTGACCATCAATATTGTTGGTCGAATAGGATTTGTGAAACATGACAAAGAGGTCATTTCAGCTGTAGAGATAATAAATAAGTTGAACCAATTGCATCTTGGCGTAAGTATTATGGAATCTGGGGACCAAGAAGGTGCTCAGGTTCTAAGAAGAGATGTGATAATGAAGCTTGGATCAAAGTGTGCTGTCCTTGGTGTCCTGTTGGTATTGTTCATTGTGGTCATCATTGGACGTTCTAAGAATTTTTCATGGCAGAAATGGGTTGCGATTGCTGAGATTATAGTTGGGAGTCTGCCAATTTTGCGGAAAGCAATATTGAACTGGATGAAGAAAGTTTTTATAGATATCAATGTGCTGATGTTGATTGCAGTTGCAGGGACAATTGCATTACAGGAATGGATTGAAGGTGCAACACTTGTGTTTGTGTTTGCTATTGCAGAAGTGTTGCAGCAATATTGTAGTTACAAAGTGCAGGCTGCTATTTCAGGTAAGCAAAGGATGGTTTCCTTTTTTTCTTTTGATCTTTTGAATAAAAAAGTCTTAATTATTTAAAGTCATAATTAGTCAGAAGGTCTAATGAATATCTGGAGTGAGTCAACCATTTTCAAATGTTATGTATAGTTTCTATTCGTGTAATCTATTGTGACTGCCATAATGTATCCACATGCGTCACAACAACATCTGCATCCTCTACACTCCAGGGGACACCTAGGAGCCAAAGGAGTGTTGTACATGAAAAGTTTTATAGCTTTTTCTACCTGCACAGGATTATTACTGGGGGCGTACAATGAGGCTGTGACGCCACTGAATGTATCATCTTTAATGCCACAAGTTCTGAATACTTCTCCATTTTCCATATCTTGGATATAGTGCTAAGGAGTAAATCTTTGGATACTGCTATTTCGCCTCATAAAAGTTGCTTAAAATTCAAACTATGAAAAGTTCCGTCTTCCTATAGATGATAAATACCCCTCAAGTGACATTTTTTTTATTTATTTTCTGGATGCTCCTGATGTATAATTGTTTGTCAAACTGAAACCTTTATCAAGTCTGCTTGTTTATTCTTACGGACAAAAGCAGCTAAAAAGCACATAATAATGGCAATATTTTGGGGTAACTTTTACCCAGTAACCAAGGAATCTGTCCTTTTCTCCTAGGTATCTTGGTACATGCCCCTGACCATGCAGTGCTGGCAGAAACAGGGAAAACGGTCCCAGTTGAAGAAATCGAAATTGGAACTAGGATTCTTGTCTGTGCTGGCGAGAAAATTGCTCTTGATGGAGACGTTGTCAAAGGCCAAGCTTCTGTTGATGAGAGCTCTATTACTGGCGAGTCTATGCCTATTGAGAAGGCGCCTGGTTGCAAAACATTCAGTGGTACAATTGTGCAAAGTGGATACTTAGAGGTATTTGATTTTGCTGTCTTTATGACAAATAGTCTAAGCAACACCTTGTTCAATCCTAGCCTATGTCACAAACCAAATTGGGTATCAACTTTATCTGTGTAATGAGGAGGTTTTCCTTTCTCTTGAAGTTTACAATTTTATCAATAAAAACTTGTCAATTAGGCCTATAATTTTCAACAGATATTGGTTTTTACAACAAGTAATGACTTTTCTTCTGGCTAATGCAGCTATCCATTAATTTCTTCTAAGATCAAAACAACAAGTACTTCAGAAGACTCAACTGTCTCAAAAGTCACACAAATGGTGCAAGAGGCGCAAGCGAAAGCTTCGCATACGGAGAAGATGATGAATCAGTTCGCAAAGATTTACACTCCTCTTGTCCTTGTAGTTGCCCTTCTTGTCTTTGCAGTTCCTGCAATTCTCGCTGAGTTAAAGGTAAAGGAACCTTCTATTTATTGGTAAATGTAAAAAGATGTATAGTGGCTTGTACATCAAGCCAATTAGAGTCTGTCACTACCAGCATGAAATAGCCATGGCCAATCAATCAAGTATATTGTAAATTTGTTCATGGCACTTTCTTATAAGTGAGATTTTCTCGATTTAGGTTGGCAACTACGCATCTCAGCTGCATGGTTGGGGGATTCGCGCCCTTATTGTGCTCCTCGTTGCATGTCCTTGTGCACTTGTTATGTCAGTACCCATTCCTATGGTTTGTGGCATTACAACAGCAGCCAAGAATGGGGCACTCATCAAAAGTGGCAACGATATGGAACTGCTTGCAGGGGTCGAGGCAATCGCTTTTGACAAAACTGGTACACTCACAGAAGGCAGATTTAAGGTCGTCAATTTGAAGGAATTCAGAGAGGATATTGATTAGTATGGTTTTTCAATATCAATTTATTTTCTCTTTTTACCATTAAGATAACACGCACAGTTTTTTGTAGTTTGGCTTTTTTAGGTTGTTAGTGTGTGTGTCTACAGTCAAGTAATGCTAGTAGAGCTTCTCATTTACAACAATCTTATTTGTCAAATTATTTGTCATTTTATTCGTTATATTTCAGGTGAAATGTTTTCTTGATCTCTCCGTAGCTTTAATGTTTTGTCAAAAGCTCGATTTACTGCCATCACATGCGAATACTGCATAAATTCGCATAAATTCCAATTTGATATAACTGCTTGAATTTGTCAGGGTTAAGTATTCACAGATCTAACGGTTCCTTTTCCAACCATACCTAGCAACGAAATGCTTCAGATGGTTGCTGCGTTGGAAATGAAGTCAAGTCACCCGGTTGCTGCTGCCATTGTAAATCACTATGCTGGGTGCATCACGGATAAAATCGCCAGTTTTGGTGCTGGAGTGGGTCTACCAGATGTGGATAAATTCAAATCTCTTCCTGGCCTCGGTCTCACGGGCCATGTCCATGGACATGCTGTTGCTGTAGGCAACCTGAAACTGCTACGAGATTCGGGAGTAAAGATTCTAATCGAGGCAGAAAAGTTGTTTGCTAATTGGTCTCATGTTGGCCAAACTGTAATATTTTGTTCTGTCGATTCCCAGGTAAGCAGCAAAAGATACCTGTACCGCAGATCTCCGATTACAAATAAGCCCCCCAACCTCCCCCCAACCGCCCCCCTCATCTCACCTTGAACAAGATTCTGATTTTGCTGCACCATCAGAATTGCTAGTTGGAGCGAATTGTTTCGACGATAATGATAAATTGACAAAATATTGATTGCTACGCTTGGTGTTAAAAACAGGACGGTTCCAAGTTGCAGCATCAAGTTTCAGACAACTGTTTATTAAAATTCATAATTATTTTGATTACCTGCATGAGATAAGGTTTTGCAATGGATAACAGTTTTTTTTATTGAATAATATTTACAGTTATAGGGACATTCTATGTCAAGTGTAACCAAAAAAAGTCCAAACTTGAAATTTTTGTCATGGATTTTGTTTAAAATCTAGTATTATGTTAAGCAAACCGATCTTTTTCTATATTTCAATTTTTTTTTCGATTGGTCAAGTGGTTTTGGAACTATGACCGGTCAAACTTTTCAAATTTGTCGCAACCGGTCATTACTTGTGCCACACCTAAAATTGATACCTTCCTTCACACTCAACCTATAAAGATGGAATTGGTGTCAAATGAAAGCACTTGACAAGCTGAAAGTAAATTTCCAGTGAAATTGATGCTAGCCTCAAAGGCTCAAGGGCTGAGGTACAATGTTATTTTTCAATGGCTGACCACGCCCAAATGGCAACGCCAATTTTCATGAAAATTTTATTTCATTAAGATAAATTCATGATAAAGCACTTCATAAAATATAAAATTGGGGTTGGCATGGGTTTTATCACAATCAGTCTCAGAATACTGATGAGTATTATCTTGAAAGGTTAAAAGTCAATGTAAGTCTTCATGCAATGCATACAAGCGGTAGTTTGATTTTAATAACAAGTGTCATGTTCATTGCAGTTAGAGAGAATTTTTGTTTCAGAAAATTATTCCATCTGTAATCTGTTTTGTAAAGACATGCTTGCTGCTTGTGATTCCCCTTTTGATAATGTGTAGGTGCGACCTGTAAAAGTGACCGGATTAAGTTGCACAAGTACGTCTGAGACATCAACAGCAAGCTCTTCAGAAGGTTCTGGATACACAAATGAAGGGTTTGGGCCATGGGGATGCAGGAAGCTTATTGTCACTTCATTGGTTTCTGGTTGAATGCTGGAAACATATGCCACCCACCACTTGCTGTCATAAACTACAGCAACATAGCCTGTAATCTTACTGAGCTCAATATGACCACAGCCTGCTTTGATTACTTGAACTTCCCTTGTCACTTCACTTTCACTGTATTCTGAGACAAGAAGAGAATATTTTGAAATTGGTTTGAAACAATGTAATTTTTGTGTTCCAGCAATCGTTTTAGCAGTCTGAAATCTTTCATGAAGAATTTCTTCTTCTGAATACCAGTCGGCAGCAGTGAGAAATTTTGCATTGATGCCTTTAAGATGGGAATCAACAAACTCAAACAGCTTCAGAGCTGACAAAATTTGATCACGGTAAGGTCGCTGCAGACTTGCTTTGGTTGCTTCTCTTTTGATAGTGCCTCCAATGCCATCTGAAGGCCCCTTGCCATGGCTTGTTGCAAAAAAATGCCATTCAGCCGGCACACCAAAATCATATTGATGCATGCACAGGTTACAAAAATTCTTGAGGTTTTTGTATTGGCCTGCACAGCCATCAGAAAAATAGATAATTGCTTTCAGCACCTGAAACTTTTCTGAAAGATGTCTCATCAATTCTTTCTGAAAAAGGTGGACTGCAACAGTGTCGTGAGTATGGCAATCTGATATTAGTACAAAGTTGCTGTGGTTGATTTGTCCATCCTCTTTGAAATAATAAACAAATGGATGCAGTGTTGCCATGCTGTTATTCCAGTGGAATGATTGTGCTTCATCTTGGACAACAAACGAAAAGTTTTCTGAAAAGTCACCTATCACAAGATATTCTCCTTCTACTAGACCTTCCTTTCGTTTGCAAAGATACTGAGATTGCTGTTTTGCAATGAAATCATGTCGCTTAAGAGTGTCAAGTTTCTCAATAAATGCTTCCACAAAATCTTCTATTGGCTCTACCATAGTCTCTAGTTTTGAGCGATCAGTAGATGTCCATTGCTTAAACTCTACTTCATCGACATCGTTATCTTCGTAGCATTTTAAAAGCATCTCTCGCAGGGGCTGTTTACCAGGGCAGTATGGGCACTCACCAAGATGACAGTTTGGTACTGCGGGATTACACATCATCTTAGCCAATGCGTGTCCATAATGACTAACAGGAACTACTTCATTGGCTGTCACAGACGCCATCATGGATCCGTTCATCATCAATTTTACATTGTTATGGATTGTACAAACGCAGACAGAATGAGTGCCACTTGCTCCAGCTAAAACACATTCTTTAGGTCGAACCATTGCAAACTTTGAGAAGCTTATCTTCATTGATGGATGTTGGGATTTGAATGTTTGATAAATTTCCCGAAGATTTCCTAAAACTAGTCTTTTTTGAAACAGAGTCTTCTTGCCGTCTCGAAGAATACTTAGACAGTCCTTTTTTCCAGGCATAACTCTGCTGATATCATCTTGCCGATAGAAGTTTTCTACAGCCTCTGAAACATTCTCTGGCAACTTTTTTCCAGTTTTTGGATTTGGGGTAGCAAGGATGCCTTTTTCCAATGATAAATGCATTGCTTGTGTAGCCATTCTTTGAGAGCAGCCAAAGGTGGCCATTATTTTCCTTCGACTCCATGTTTGCACAAAAATAGTCAGAACTGTTATCTTTTCACTTCTACTTTCAGTGCTGCGAAATTTTGCAATTAGTTTTTGCACAATTTCTGCTGGCATTCCATCTTCCTCATCCGAAGAAACATCCATAATCAACGATGGAGAGGAGCCACATGCAGCATCAAATTTTCTTTCAAGGGTGTCATGCACTCTCTTCTTTTTTTGAGGAAGGTAGCGGGATCTTGACATTATTTTTCGTTGACTCAGAGGGCTTTCTCCAATTTTCCCTAAAGTTTCATTTAGGCTTTCAAATTCAATTTCAGGCGGAACAAAGTCATCCTCCTCTTCAGAGAGCAGATTCTCGAGTGGCAGCTCTACTCCAACCACTCTTTGTAGCTGTTTTCTACAGTTAGTGCATATTTTCATTCCAACTCGAACCAAAGATGGATTGCACTTCGCTTGCTCTGCAGTTACGAGTCTCAAATCTTTTGTTCTTTTGGTTTTATGCACTTGGAATGGGTCACAGCAATATTTTCGGTTGTTTTGTATACTTGTCAGTTTTGAAAGTTGTTCTGCCATCTTAAATCTCGTAAACTAGAAAACTGCCTTTTCAGTAATGTACTAAATGCTTTCACCAAAGTCTGAAGTCTGTTTGAAGTTTCTAAAGCACATTACATTGGTTTTTTATTTACTGTTTCCTTGTAATAGACAGGTGCTATCGAAGAGGACTTCCTGGTTTGACAATTACAGGATACGAACAGCCAATTTCAGAAATTATTTAAAATTGATGGGAATTCTTAAATCATAAAGTTAAATAACATGTCTAGACTAACTTTCACTAACATTCCATTAATGTAAAGTTGTCATTTCCTGAATTAGCAGGAGGTTTCCATTCAATGATGTTTTTGGCTATGAAAAAAAGCTTTTTTCTTTCAGCGATGGCTTGTCATGTTGATGCATTAGGCTTAACTTTATTTTTATACTCCACACATGCACTGATGTAATATTCATCTATAACAGAACAATGTCATAAAGTACAACAATGTCATAGTAGGTCATGCTTATGCAGGATACAGATCTAATAAAGACTTGTCAGTATTCTGAGACTGATTGTGATAAAACCCATGCCCACCCCATCTTTAAATTTAATGAGGTGCTCTATTATGAACTTATCTTATTGAAAAAAAATTTTCATGAAAATTGGCGTTGCCATTTGGGCGTGGTCAGCCATTGAAAAATAACATTTTACCTCAGCCCTTGAGCCTTGGAGGCTAGCATCAATTTCACTGGAAATTAAGTTTCAACTTGACAAGTGCTTTCATTTGACACCAATTCCATCTTTATAGGTTGAGTGTGAAGGAAGATATCAATTTTAGGTGTGGCACAAGTAATGACCGGTTGCAACAAATTTCAAAAGTTTGACCGGTCGTAATTTCAATACCACTCAAGCTAGGAAGCTGAAATTTTCACAGCAGATGTATCTTTGCACCAGAAAACTTTGTACAAAATTTGAGCAAAATCAAAGAGGTTAAAAATTTTGAGGTGGTTACACTTGAAATAGAATGTCCCCTTAGTGGGCTCGTCAGTGCAGCACAGAGCTTGTCTGAGACACAACCCGAGCTATGCTGTCAGAGCAACAAGGCAGTTTAACGGATTGATTATATATATATATATATTTCTCTATACTCTTACATTCTTAATTTTTTACTCTTACTGTTATACACTACTTCAAACTGAAATGGAAATTATAATCTTGAGTTTAAATATGTCACTAGGACATATGACTCG